>JAOXOE010000702.1:3980821-4026432 GCA_028565055.1 Phoeniculus purpureus
ACAACCTCTCTGGGCCCTCCCCACCGGCCCCCGAGTTCCTTTGCGGCCCCGTCGGGGCCCTCCCATTGCCTAACCATGCCCAGGTCCTTCCCCAGTGCCCCCTGGATCCCTCCCCAGGTCTCTCCCCGCCATCCCTCCTGGGTTGCTCCCCAGCACCCCAGGAGTCTCAGAAATGTCCCGAAAGTGGGACCGCTGCTGTGGGTCAGGCTGGGAGAGGGGAAGGAGCCAGGGAGAGCTTAGTGTGGCTTCTCAGTGCTTGAAGACCCCAGAATCCCACCTCAGACCAGAGACCCCAAACCCTGCAGGGCCATCTTCAGCTACATGGGGCCAATCTTTTGACGATCCTGTTGTGACAAGGCAAGGAGTAATTGTTTTACACTAAAAAAAGAGAGATTTCTTCCTTTTCTCTAGTCTGGATTTTTGACCCTGAGGGGGACCCTGGTTGCTCAGAGAGATGGGAGAAGCCCCATCCCTGAAATCACCCCAGGTCAGGTTGGATCTTGGAGCCGTTGAGATGTCCCTGCTCACTGCAGGTGGTTGGACTAGATGATCTTTAACATCCCTTCCCACCCAAACTGTTCTGTGATTCTGTGGCTTTGACCGAAGTGGCACCTCCTCTCACCACCCAGTCGTCGTCACCTGCTTCCTGCAGCTGGGACCACTGCAACCACATCCTCCAGCAGTGAGATCTAGGAGATCCATCACAGAGGCTTAGAACCTCCATCCTTCATATAGTGCTAGGGTTTTGCTCTTCACAAACATGAACGGGAGGGCTCTGTGGGAGTGTGATGGAATCCCAGGAAAATGCATGTGAAGCTTAACCCTGACAGACAGCTTGGTACTCTTCAGCTGGCAAAGCTGACAGAGCACAAGAGGGAAGTTCCATTGCTGATGTCGAAGTGGTGCTGCAGAACCTTGGTCCAGCCAAGGCAAGCACCACCACATTCAGTCACCCTTGCTGCAGCTGTTTTCCAGAACTCAGGTCCATTTCTGAGCTGAGAACAGAGATGAATTAACAACAACAAAAAGCCCAACCTATCTTTACATGATTTTTCATATTAGCAGGGACAACCCTTGAGCATCCATCTTCTCTTCTGGATGAAGACAGAAAGCTACAGAGACCATGCCAGATGTCCTGCCCTGTCCCATCATAAGATGTTATTGACGGGATTTTAGGAGCCTTTTGGTACAACACGACTTGCAGAGAAGGAAGCAGAAGAGCCAGACTGTGACTGCGAAGTTGCAGCCAGATTTTGAGGTGAGACTCCTGGCCCTAGTTAGAAAGGCTGAAGACCCAAGCCAACGGCCAAGCCCCAAAACATTCTCAGTGTGGACCCAAATCCATAGCCTGTGCCTATCCCAGGACAGGGATAAGGGAAGTTGCATTCCAAACAACTTACCCAAATTAGGCTCAGTGTTGATGACAGCAAGTTCCAATTCGGTGAAACTGGAGCTGAATGGCTGCAGCCAGAAGGCTTCTCTCTGTTCTTCTTGCCATGTAGCCCACAGCTAGAACCTGAAACAACTGTGGGCAACCACCTCTCACCTAGGCAAGAAATGGCTGTTTCTCCTCATTAGTAAGGGTGACCACACCTAGGAAGTATTTAGCATCAGCAAAGGGCTCCTGTGTGGAAACTCAAGCATCAGACAAAAAGAGTCAAGGAGAGTTTGCAACTCTGTGAGATGGCCCCATCCAAGCTACCAGCTGTCAAAAAGGGAGCAATGACAACCCCACCTTTCCTCCTACCTCCCTGATGGTCTCAGAGCCTTGCAAGCTCTGCTGCCAGGCCCTGGTAACACCCATCTCATCTAAACAGCCCAAGGCCGGCTTTCTCTAAATCTATTCTCTGAAGGAGCCTTCTGAGAGGGTTTGATGGTGCCACTGTGATGACAAAGCAGTAAGGAGCGAGAGTGGCTTAAACTGCTGGGGAAACTCAGCCACATAAGTCATTGCAAGACCAGGTGAAGAATCCTTTGGGGAGTCTTTCGCATGTAGGATGCACTTGGTCACTACTGGAATTAATTTCATGGCTAAGTTTCGATGCACAGAGATTGAAGATCTACATGAAAGCAGAACTCAGAATGGGCTGTGTTGCTGAGAGCCTACACTTAAAAGCAGAGCAGTTCCTCAGCTAGTAGCTCACGGATTTCAAGCTGTACACCAAGTCACTAATGAGGAGACAGCAAATCTCAGCCATTTTTTTCAACCCGAAGAAAAACATCTCTTTCACAGAGGGGACACACTGATGTTTCCCCGTATGATTTCAGCTTCAAGAGCAAGCTGACGGGCAGAAAGTCGCGGAGAAATAAGGGAAAACTGGCTCCAAAGCAAACAAGCCTAAGCTTGACAAAATAGGCTGGAGTCTTAACAAGCAGCTTAGGAGAAAGCTAAGGAGGAGGCTCTTCTTGCAAACTACAGCCTTTTGAGGCCAAAAATTTCAAGCAGCTCAGATTAAAACCCTATTTAGGAGTCAAAAAAACCCCAACCCTTCACAATTCTCAGATATGTTTTATATATAAAAAACTCAACAAAATAAAATGACGGCGGAGGCGATAAGCCGATAGAATTTATTGTTTCATGTTTGGTTTTGACAGGTTGCCAAGAGAATGGTGCTGTGCTTCTACAGAGAGGGGAAGGAATGACATTTTCTTTGCTTTTTAGATTGTTATAAAATTTTCAGTGCTTTTACAAGCCCCCAGATGGTTTTTATAACCCCTTCAGGGGTTGCAGCATATTGACTGAGAAATATTGATTTATATAGCAAACTCCGCTCCCATCGCTGGCAAGAGTTACTGCTCTGTGTACATGTGCGCACACAGCAGCTGAATATAAATAAAACCCCAACAAATAATGAGATCTGAGACAGAAATCCACCACCTGGTGGGATGAAAATCCCCTAAATTTACCCTGGTGTGTGAAAATACAAGGAATATTTGTCCCTAAATCTTTTGCGTGCACTCTGGGTTGAGGATGAAGAAGTTGGTGCCATGTTATGGGCTGCAAATTCACAGCAGATTGCTGGCCGCTGCGCTAATTCTTTTACTTGGGGTCAGGAATAGGGAAAACAGTTCCTGTCAACAGTTCTCCTGTTTGTTTGTTGAACTTGTGTCCATTCAAAGTGATTTAACTAGAAAATGGTCACTGTAAACACAGGGAGAGCAGCTGGAACCCATGAAAGGCAGGAGACTTGTTGTGTTCCCTGTGGAGGTCTCTGGCCACCTCATCTGAGGGTTTTCTGGAGCCAGAGATTGCTCTTCAGCTCTTGCATTGGTGCCTCCTTTGCACTGAAGATTTACAAGTGCATTTGATCAGCTGAAGGGAGGGAAGAACGTGGCACCTCAGCTCCATATTTTAGTCATCCTCTGGGAGGGTGGTGATCTCAGCCCCATTCCCTGACTGCAGAGCAGGAGGCCTTTTTCTCTTGGATATATAATCCATGAAGAACCCTTAGGCTGAGCAGAAGAACTGAACTGACAGCCTCATCCTCAGCAGCAGCTCTGCACTGCCTCGGTCACTTCTTGAAACTGGGTCTTACCCCGTGCCCTGCAGCAATGAGGAGTGACAGCAGAACCCACAGCACTAAACTTTCTGCTAATAAACCCTTTAGATCACCCTTTTTGTGAAATGAGGCTCACACACAGCTCCCTGCTCCTTCAGCCCCTGCCTGACACTAGTATTAAGAGAAGGTAGTGAGCAGCTTCCAGATTACCTGGGATTTAGGTAGATTTAGGGTGAAGCCTCATGGGCAAAGCTGCTCTTCAAGCTTCTTGCTTGCTGTGTTTAAGTTGTAGAACCTGAGTGACCAGAGCTGGCAGAATTTTAGTGTTGGTTCAACTCTTTGTGCTCCCTTGGACAGCTGTTAAAAGAGCAGCAGCACAACAGCTCCAGACCCAAGAAAAGGTGGCAAAATGGACTTGGCAGAGGGAAAAAGCCCAGGCAACTTGGCTGGCTCCAGGGAGGCAAGGCACAGGAATGAGCCCCAAGTACAAACAAAGCAAATGCCAACCTCCAGACTGGCCCGAGCCAGAGCCCAAGCAGTGGTAAGAGCATGGCCTCCTGCCAAAACCCAGAAAGAAGAGTGTGTCAGCAATGGGGTCACCAGAGGGGGATGACAAGAACCAACACCGCTCGTCTTTGGGGCTGAAATTGTGCCCGTTACTCCAGGCTGGGGGTACTATTGCTTGCTCTTGTAAATATTCTAAACTGTGGGCTCTCAGCACTCAGCTGGAGGATGAAAAATCTCATCTGCAACTCCTTAGTGCCAGGAGAAGCCTGGACTTCCATGTCAAGCTTGAATTACTTTCCCTCAGTGTGGGCAGGACGCAGCTCTGAAGTGCCTCTGACATCCTTTCCTAGCGCTGAGCAGCAATTCCTGCTGTGGCCCATCATTAACCAGATACACAAAAGCAGAAGAAGATGATTAGAGCAGGGACCTGCCCCGCTCCTGTTATATATATAGTGCTCCTGCCTGCTCAGCCTTTGACATTTTGCTATTCAGTTGTAAAAAAGGAGGAGAATGAGCTGAAAGTCAGAGAAGCTGGTGTAGAAAATCAGTCAGAAAAAAAAAAAACCACAAAATACACCAAATAAACCTTCTACTGGGTTAGTGGAGCAGATCCCACCACCCACTCCACACAGGTCTTCAACCTCTGGGGTCTGCAGGCAGAAAGCCTTGTAAATGTGTTCTTCTGTCTGGTTCCTTCTGCCTGGTTCCTTCTGCCTCGTACCTGCCACTGTGGGGCTGACATGAAGGCTTGCAGCATTATACCTACAGGAATTCTCACATCTATATTTCAGAGAGCACTGAGAGGCTGCACACACTACTTTAACATGCACATATTTAAATCTATTCAAATTCGTTCCTCTTATGAATCACAGTGAATCATCGGCGGCACTTATTAGCTTAAACTCGACACAGTCCTCACCTGTAAGGAAAACCAGACAATGTCTGTGCCTTGAACGTTCCTTCGGTTGTTGGGCATCTTGCAGCAAAGAATAGATTTTCTAGCTCGTGAGGAAAAGGGGAATTACCCCCATTTTACACGACAGTAGTGGAAGCCAAGTCCTCACTCTAGGGCTCTTCAGGACGCCTGTGGAAACAACTCCAGACCTCTTGGTGTTTTAACATCATGCACAATCCTCTTCTTCTTCTAGAGCTTCTTCTAAAATCAGATGGAAAAGCAGTGCAGAGAGGACTAAGAACAAAGGAAGGAGATCTGGTTTGTCACCAATGAAGGTCAAAGAAGAAAGCCCTTAAAAAGCTTTTCTTTCCCCCATGTGATTCAAGTTAGGGCATGGCTGGAGACCAGTGTGAGTATTCCTTCTTTTTTTCAGTGATGTTTTCAAATCTGGGGAAGTTGTTGGTTTTACCACTCAACATAGTGTAAGTTGAGTTGGGTCTTGCCACCAGGATGACTCAGTGCCCTGAAGAAATGCAGAAGGTCCTGGGTAGAGGAAATACGTTACTAAACTGTAAAGCTGAGCCACATCAGTAATGGGTTTTGTTCTGCTGGGAAACAATTTCCCCGCAGTCCAGTCTGGAGGAAGCTCTCCCTTCGCAATGAAAAATGAATTTTGTATTGCAAACCCCTTTGAGTTGACTGGGTTTTGTTATTCCTCTTTTTTTTTTTCATGAGTAAGGAATGAGTAAAAGCAAACTGGCAGATCCTTTCTGGATACAAGGCATAAAACGTTTAGGTGGGTTTTTAGCCATAACCCTACTGGGAGAGTTGTGGTCTCCATGAGTTTTTTGGTCGTGCTCATCAGGACATGTGTAACACGTCATTTATTTAAGATAGCTCAGTGATAACAACCCACAGCGTTGCGGTTACTAGCTGTAGGTGTCTTTCTTACTGCTAACCTTGGCTCTGCGTTCTGCCCAAGACAGGGTTTTGTAGGGGTTGGTCTTTTTTTAGTTTCTTTGGTTGTTTCAACCTGAAAAAGAAAAAAAAGTTATAGACGATTTAAAAATAAAATAAATAAATCAACACATGAGAAGTTCAAGCTTGGGAGTTTCTATTCACCCTTTTAGGGTCTCCTTTTATCTGAAAATTCATAACATTTTATTTTTGAAATAAATATTTCTTATTAGCTGTTTTTCTGAGGTCGTCTTGGTGGTTTCATTCCCTCAGCTTAACCACAGTGCCAGGAGCAGTCAGCTCATGCTCTGATGTGGCACTTTGATGCTGGGTGATTCTGTTGTGCGCTATACGCTGTGTTTGCATACCCTGTTTGCAGGGGTAAAGCAAAGAGCCTAGGAGGGCCATTTCTTGTGATAAGTAATGGGAAGTTGTAGAGGTGGGGCAGTCAGAACTTACTTCCTGCTTTTTATTGATAGGGAAACAATTAAAAGCTAATATTTTCCCCAGAGATTTGCAGATTAGGACACTAGAGTTTTGTCTGGGTGGGTTCTGTTTTCTTGTTTGGGTTTTTTCTGCACCCACTTCAGTGGCTTTTGGGGTTACCAAGTACTTTGAATCCCCTGACTGTGAGAGCTAAAGAGAAATTCTGTATTCAGGCTGAGAATATTCAATCAGTTTAGATTACTGCTGTCTTTGAGAGGAATCTGGAGATGAACAAGGTACATGGGCTTGATTTCAACCTTGATTTCCTACCACACATCTAAACTCAAGTGCCCACAAGAGCAATGACATGGCTTTGATTGCCCAAAGCTTTGAACTACCACCTGAAATAATGAGCAGCTGCAGCCTGTAATCACTTCACCATATTGATAAACATTCTTTTTCTCTTTTCCCTATTTATTTCTCCACCCACCACCTCTGTTTGATGTTTTTGATGCCTCAGTGTCTCGGGTTTGCCCACTCCCTTCTGCATTCCACCACCAGCTTTTTTCAGGACTGGTGTCCTCTCAGCTCAGTAGGAGAGATTTGGTTTAACACCCATAAAGACAGGATTGACTGGTCAAAGCTGTAAGAACTGAGGCACATCACAATAATTTGAGAGATTATGGGAAGGTCCTTCACAGTCCCCCTCTCATAGCTGCGGCTGGGGCTAATGATTTCTTCAGCCATAGTTTCTGAAACACTTAAGTTTCAGTTTCTGAAGTTAACTAAACAGTTCATGGTTCAACTCCAGAAGTGGGAGAATTCCTTCAGAACATGGTGAGGTTTGTGCTTATAAGACCAGGCTGGTTTGTGGATTCATATCTCAATTTTCTGAGGTCGATCTGCTTTGGATAACTGGCTGATGAGACCTATCACCAAAAAGAGTAGGACAAATCTAGCCCTTGACATTTACTAGCTACACTGCATTGGGACTGAGATGTCAGCTCCCCGGTATCAGTTCGTAGGAAATGTTTTCAATATATTTTCAATACATGGTGACTCTGTACAAAAGCATATATGACTTTTAGTTTTAAAATTAAAAGGCAAAAACCAGCAGTACTACGGGACACAGACACTCTGTTAAATAAAAAGGAGAAAGTCTAAGGCTCCGATTTTTACAGCCACGTTTTAGGCTCTGCTGTTGCCTGACTTAAGCAAGCCCTGACTGAAGTTTAAATACGTGGCTTCTACTCAGATCAGTGCTTGCAGGGATTGATACCACAGGGAAAAGTAACAGAAACAGGGAGCCAGTTGGGATTCCAAACTGTTTCCCAGGCATCAGCAGGGCTGTGCTCATGAAACATGGGCGCTGTGGACAGCTACAGCCCGTGCTCTCGCCCTGTGGTCACCCTCCACCAGAGCTTCCCATCCATTCTTTTTATTTCTGGCCCATTTGGTGGCAGTGCCAGGTCAACCCTGGGGTGGGTGGCCAAGCCCAGAGGCTGCTGACCGTGGGCTTGTCTCTGCCAGTCCCCATGCCCATTTCCACAGCTCCAAATGGTAGCCACTGTCTGCCATTTGAAACCACATGTAAGCTGGTGGGCTGATGGGCCAGCCTAGCAAAACCTCAGCTCTGCACTGAAATCTCTTTCTCAGGGTCTTCCCTGGGTCAGCACCTTGTCACCTCAAACACAGACCCCAGCAGTCCAGAGATCAAGGCGACTCCTCAGCCAACACAGGACACGATGAACCCGAGTTGTCTCATGTCATCTTTTTCTTAAAGGGAAAACAAACACAACTTTCTGGGTTTTTTGTGCTGGGCAGACAGCTCTGCCTTCCCCATCATGTTCCAGTGTCACAAGAGGAGACATAAATCAGTGTCCCAGCCGGCTCTGCACCCATCCCTGTACAGACCACCCCCACCCCACCGCCACACAGGAGTCTTTTTTTTTTTACCCTGAGATGGTCTACGTTTCATTTGCAGCTTTTGTTTTGCTCTATCCTGGCTTGCCTCCATCCCCCTTTTGTCAGCAAGGGCTTTGCTGCTTTGTTTTCCAGTGGCACCACTGGAGCCCAGTGGATAAGCTTTTAAGCCGGAGAGCCAGGCCGCTGGCAGCAGCCACCCGAGCTCAGCATTGCTCTGCCCCACCGGGCTTGACAGCTCTCGAGAAGTGATTGATGCTGCAGCCCCAGCACCTTCCCTTGAGATGACAGTGCTCAGGAAAGCTGTCAGTGCTCCAGGACAGAGGATCTCTGCAGAAACACTGGCGCGTCTCAGCTTATCTCCAGAGCTAGTTCCTCAGCAATCATAAATACATGGATTAGAGTTTCTATCTTCGTGAGTTCCTGGACAGTTGACACACCAAGAGCTCTATTTCAGCACTGAAATGTGGATGCCAGTCACAATATCTATCATTCACTTGTTGTGCTGGTTCAGAAGTCATAGTGGACCATGTAAATCACCCACCCAGCTTTAAATCACTGAAGTCACATCCCTTTGTAGAGGATTCTCCTTCTGATATCCTGGGAGGGAAGGGGGCAAAACGCATGTGAAGCAGCAGGAGGTTTTTGCATTGGAGCCCTGGTATTATCTCCTGCCCAGCGCTATCAGGGGAAGCTATTTTTAGTCCAGGAAGTAGTCCAGATGGCAATGAGCACCATAAAGCCACTTCAGCTTTTCTTAGGAGTCCCACTTGGTTCACACTCTGGTCCAAAGCTCGTGATCTTGCCCAGTGCCTTTCTGCCTGCCCTCTGTCACTACTGTTTGTTCAGGCTGAAAAGTCATTTGAGTCAAATAAATGACAGACCAAACCACTGGGTTAGTAACTTGTGAGACAAGTCCAGGAGTTAGCCCCAAAGTAGCTTTGAGACAGCAGCCTCTCATGTCCATCCATTTCTTCTCAGAGCATTTCCGATTCCCTCTCAACCCCAGAGACTGTTTCTCACTGTCACTCCTGGCCAGCTCAGTCCTCAGAGGTGCTCTGGGCTCTGCCCTCTTAGGGTGGTTATTTCTCTCACCAAGGAGTTCCTGGTTACTCACCACAGTTTTCTCCCAGTAAATCTTCACATGGTATGATTTCTGTCAACTCTTGGTCATGTCAGCTGTTGAGCAATGCAGCAGTACATCGTTCGCACTGAGTGCTCGCTGTCACTGGGAGCAGGGAAGTGCTTACTGGAAGGGATCTCCTGTCAGAGCCCAGACAAAGACATTTTTCACTAAATCTCAGTGTTTCAGCCAAACACTGCGAGTCTGACCCCAGCCAGTGTGTGTGGAACTGTGTCAGGTGGCCACCACATACCCTAGAGCTCCCTCTCCTTTCCAAAGTGGTTCATTCCCAGTAGCAGAGCAATGCAGGAGAAGTGAATTCCAGTTAAGCAGCAGTGAGAACCCAGCTGGCACATGAATAAGTAGTTACCTGTGGATCAAAGGCAGGGAATTGGAGCCTGGCATCCATACAGGGTACTCAAAGTGAATGGAATACGTGAGGACACACTGCCACAGGTCTCTTTTTGTCATCCTGAGGACTGACTTGTGCTGGAACGTGAATTATTAAGCAGATTCAAGGTGACCTACCTCTCAGGTAATAACCATAATGCATTCAGGACTAGCTTTTTGAGTTACAAGTGTATGTCCCATAACATGTGCACAAGCACAGCAACCATGGGCACCAAAGTGGCATCTGTGCACACCCGTGGCCAGCAAGACACCAAGCTGGGCTTGGACTGAGCACCCAGCTTGGACATGCACACCCCTCAGAGCTGCTGGCTCCTACTTTTATTAAGTGCCTGTGGAAACAGCACAGGTAATGGAGCAGCAGCAGCTAAAAGCCAAGTAACGCAGACCTGAGCTCACCCGTCACTCAGGCAGTGCCAGCAGCTCCTGGGAGTTCACATCTGTCGTTCCTAAACCTGCTGCATTCAGCAGTTCACAGCTCAGGTTAAACCTCAGGTTAGAATGTTTCTTCTTTGCTGCAACCCTCTTGCCAAGTATCTTTTTCTATTTTATTACCAGTGTCTATTATTTCGATTAAGTTACTTCCTCTGTGGGACTGGTTGCCTCTCAGCTGCCTCTGAAACCAGCAGTGATGAAGCGGGCACAACAAAAGCAGCAGATGCTCTTCCTGCAGTCCCCACCACCCACACTGCAATGCAGAACTTGTCATTCCGTCCCCTAACCTCTGTCCTCTCTCCATCCCTGGATTTCTGGAGCTAAGGAGGGGCACAACTGCCACTGACGGTGACTAAATGCCATTTTCCCCTTACATCTTCATAATAATCTCTGACAGAACACTTGAAAAAAACCCAACCACAAACCAAACCACCCAAATTCCATTGTCCTCAACAAATTCCCTTGTCCTCAGGCTCTTCACATTTTGCCTTTTGGCCCTCGTTCAACACAGACTCCCTGAGCACTGGCAGTCATCATCATTTTTGCTGTGTCTAAGTGGAAATCTCTGAGCAGTTGTCGCAGCAGCGGGCACCATAAGATCCGTCCTGACAGCACCATCTCTATTCACACTTCTCCAGTACGCCCTCGATAAATCATCTACGATATTTTCAACTCCTTTTCTGGATTGGCATTCAAACCTCCACTTGGTATTTCTGGAGTGTTAACAGCTGCCTCCTTATTCCTGGAGAATGCTTAGTGAAGGTTCTTGAAAATACTCTCAGACACCTAGTGATCTGCTCCTGGGGCTGCTCCTTTCCCATAGACACACCAGTGGGGATCGTGTGGAGTCACCACTCTTGCCGTGACCCCGTGTGACACTGGTATCTGAGCTTGCTGGGTGCCGCTCGAGAGTAGAGATACCATTAGAAAAGACAATGCAGAGGTGGGATGAGATAAGTTGCAACTTCAAGAGGGCAGATGAGGAACTGAGGGGCGTCTGGCTTTCAACCAACTATGCGGCGCTTGCTCCCTATAAACACAAGAGAACGAGGAGGTGGCACGTGAAAGTCCTTAAATCTGTTGGAGGAGAGGACAAAACAATTCTGGATTATTAACAACAGCCCATTTCACAATTCAGCAAAGAAAATAAGATCCGATGGCCAAAGGTTTAGGGAGTTCTTTGAGGACTTGCGTTCAGGCCCTGCCCTGCCAACAAATTTCTTAGCACAAACTTCTGAAAAACCACATCGTTAGTTCCCTTCCAGCTCCCTGTCTGTACCACGGGGATCGTGGCATTTCTTTACCGCCACGCTAGACAGCACAAGTGTGGAGAGCAGAGCTGCTCAGATGCTGCAGAACCTATCGCTGCTCCTCCAAAGCTCAACAGAGGCAGCTTTGGATGCTCCTGTAGCAGAAGGCAGCTCGCGAAACAAAGCGATTAGTTCCATGACGTTTTCAGTTGCCTAATGAGTTTCTCTTCGCCCTGTCACACAAGTGGTTCAGAACTAGAGCTCCTGTTACCAGTTCTCAATATTTTATGCCTTTTTTTCAGGCTGCAATTCAGCAGCTGTCTCAATATTGCAGTTGGAGCCAACATATTCTGCAGAGACTTTCCTCAGTACTGTGATTTTTTTAAACCTTTGCCATGTCTTTTTGCTCATGGCCAGTTGATCCTGGCTACCTCCTCATTAGGGATTTGGCACTTGAGCCTTTCTCCTACAAATGCAAGAACCGAGGCTGGGTTTGTGTCAGTGAGATTAATTTCTCTGCAATCTCAGGTCTGTCCCAGCCCTTCCCCTCCAACTCCTCCAAGCTGCACATCGTGTGCTTGTCAGCTCTCCACAGAAATACCTCAGCTCTCATGCAGAATTCTGCCCTTCCCAGCCTTTATACTTTGCTTCCTAGGTTCAAGAAGGTTTTGTATTTATCACTCATGTTATTACAGGGATTTGTTTTGGCCCAGCTCCTGTTCCTTAGTGGTGGTCCACAAAAATGGGGCTTTACATAGCTCTGTATGTTATAGCTGTGAGTGTTATCCTCTCCAAACACTGTTCTGTGTGGAGGACATTATCCTCCCCAAATACTCTTCTGTGTTGAGGACAATCCTCTGCTTTACTCCTCCTGAGATAGTACAAATCCTTCTGGTGGAGAACCACACTGCAACACTGTGTCCCTGATCTCCTCCATGGGCAGTGACTCCTCTCATTAGACCAGTTCAAGGCCAACTTGGTCTTGAACACTTCCAGGGAAGGAGCAGCCACAACCTCCCTGGGCAATCTGTTCAAGTGCCTCACAGCACTGTCCAGCACCCACACGGACATCAGGAGGTCACCTACAGCTCCTAATGTACAGAGACTGTCTCCTCTTAGTCAACAGGATGTGGCCTCATCTAACCATTTTTCCTGACTGCTGTCACTGCTATAAAATATTCTCCTCCAGCCTAAGCTCCATCGTTTTCCCTCTCCTCTTCACCTGGTTTTGTTCCAGTTCTGCCCATTGTTCTCCTTATTCAAGCTGTAATAACAACCACACTGGTGTAACATCCCATACCCCCTGCTAACGGGAGTCACTGTCTGAACTTTGTCAAGAGTCAGTGCCTGGATTTCTGTTTCACAGTAGCTAAGCCCAGCCATGCGGAACTGAAGCGATTTGCTGAAGGCCATCAAGCAGACCCTTGACACCTGTGGGACGAGAAGCCAGGTCCAATGAGACCTTGACTGTTGGTCTGACCTCTTTAAAAGGATTCTTCTTTCCCAGCATATTATGCAAACAATGCACCTATTGAGGGAAGAGGAAATTAACCCCATGGTTTGGGGATGAAGAGACCTTTCACAGCCATTGTCAGAACATGGCAGTGCTAGGGCCACCACCATGGAATCCTAGAATGGCCCAAGTTGGAAGTGACCTCCAAAAGCCATCCAGTGCAACGCCTCTGCACGGACATCCTCAACTAGATCAGGTTGCCCAGAGCCTTGTCCCTGAATATCTCCACGGATGGGGACTCAACTCCCTCCCTGTGCAACCTGTTCCAGTGTTCAACCCCCTTCCTGCTAAAGAACGTCTTCCTAACATCCCATTTCAATCTACCCTTCTCCATTTGAACCCAAAATCTCATGCTGACCCACATCTTCCCAGGGCTCAGCCAAGCAGAGCAAAGGGTTAAAAAAAAAATCACGAGAGAGCTGTGGAAAGGACTAAAACACCGGAAACTGTCCTGAATTTCAAGTGAAGGCCTCCATTCTTCTGCCAAGCCGCTCGGGTCCTTCATCAACTGGAGCCTTGTTTCTCAGTCAGTCGTCAGCGGCTTTAGAGAGTCGCTGGGACAAGTCTGTGAGGGGAGAGCCACAAAGGAGGGCTTTGCTGAGGCTCTCTCCACCTAGATCATGCAATGCCGGGGACCCGGCTGCCCTCAGAGATGCTTCTGTGCCACTGGAGCACAAAGCACAAAGATGCTGTCGGATGTTTCCACCGCCGAGCTCCTGCGCATTCAAATTTGCCTTTAATTAGGAAATGGAGCCACAACGAGCCTTCCCAGTGGGACTTCTTGTCCTCCCCCAAATAAAACCTTTGTTGGGGTCAGGTTTTGGAAGTGCTGCAGCCTGCTCCAAGCCAGGCTTCTCCCTCTTCCTCCTTCCCGCTAGCACTGTGGTCCTGGTGCTTCCTGGATTCCTAAGGAAACAATTCCTGAGTTTTCTAGCTCAACCCAGTACTGCCTTCAATGCTTCCTGATCACTACACTTTCGTTATTACTCATTATACAGCGAGGAGAAAATAACCCCACCCCACATAACAGCAGAAACCTGATTATTCGGGGAAACTTTGAAGTTCCCTTCTCCAGCAGTTTCCTTTGATGTTGATATTAAATAAATAATGATTTTTTTTTTTTTAACATCTAAGGTTTATCTTAAGGTGCCAAACATCCCATTTTCCTCAGCATAAAAACCTGTTTCATTGTTAACCGCTGCAAACTCATCAGGCAAAGCTGTGCTTTAGGAGTGCTTGAACCTGACCTGTCCAGATATGGGGCTGCTGAGGGTCTTTCTGCAGTAGATTCTCAAGGAGGACAAAACGGCGGCTGCAGACAGAGGTACTGCAACACAGCGGGGGGAAGAAGGTGGTTAGATGGCAAATAGAAGAGGGGCTCAGGCAAGAAGAAATGTGCAGATGCTGCACCTCTGGATCAGAAACAGAACATGAGCCTTCTCAGAAAGGTTTTCACTCACAGCCTCGGGCACTATGCATGACAGCAGGGAACAGGGTGACATTTCTGGAGCTGTGGGATTACAACTAATAATAAAGATGATCTGAATTTACTGCAGAAAGGGCTGAAAGGCTTTGGAGAAGGTACCTGCAGGACATTTCTGTGCAGAACATCACTTGGTGTGATGATGGCTTTGACAGTGAAGTTGGCAGGGTCTGGAGTCAAGAACCACTCAGAACCTGTGCAGGTCTGTGACAGAGAAGCCGCTATAGAGTCCACGGGTTTTTATGTCTTGATTTCTCCAGGAGATGTTTAAATTTTGCATTACAGATAAAAGCTTAAAGTCTTCTCCACCCTTCCCACAGCTACTAAATATTATTCTTCACACTTCAGCGGTTGTCTCCCACTTCCCTTTTAACCCTCTGGAAGAAGCCATCACCACAGGCTTCTTCATGCAGAGATGCAACCTCATGCTCCAGAGACAAATCCCCACAAAACAGACTCGTGGAAGATGGGAACCTACCCCAGCACCATGCTGCTCTTCCACTTGTTCCCCAAAACAAATGCCCAGAGGTGATAATCCTGGGAAGTGTTTGTGACTGGAATGGAAGAGCCACGTTTTACATCAAAGCATGGCTGTGGTTTTGGGTGCCAGTAGAGCTTTCCTTTGCAGCCAGCAGTCCTCTTCATATCTCCCTTATATCCCTGTCCCAAAACAGCATCAAACAGGAGTCTACTCTCAGTAAAGTGAATGGCAGAGAGGACATTGATCCAGAAACCAGAGCTCCTTTCTGGCCTCCAGACTCCAGACCTGCACAAGGATATCAACAAACCCCATCAGACAGACTCTGGCTGTTGCTTTCTTCTACATCATGCTTCCAAAAGAAGGTTCCTCCACCCACACTCGTGCTCACCAGATCTTGGTGCAAGGCTTCAGGTTTTGGTAGTATCTACATGAGATAGCTGAGAGGAGTTTCCACCCCTGTTCAGCCCTGAGCATTATTCAAACATCTTTCCTTGCAGCTCAGTTTCCAGTCTAACTGAGGGCTACCAAACAAGGTGGTGTTTCTCCCTCTGTGATAACCCCCAGGTTAGATTGTCAGCTGCACAAGTACGGCCTGATACAAACCAAACCTACAACCAAACCCACAACCTGCTTAAAAAAACAGTTGCTTTATTTTGGATGAACAATGCGGTCAGGTCAGCCCACAGCTAGAGGATCCCCAGAGGTGACAGAAGGGAGGGCAGGAACACGCATGTGGGCTATAGAGAGGCAACCTCTGTTGGCAGCAGCACACGCTGAAACTGGGTTAAGCATCTCATGAATATACACCCTTAGTTATGCTGGATTTACCTTCCAGGCCACTCTTAGTCATCAGTTTGCAGCATCAGGATTAAACCCTAGGCAGCACAAAACCAGCACAGGCAGGTAAACGAGCAGAGAACAAACCTGAGCTCCAGTCTCAGTGGCTTGGCAAACTGCTGCTGGTTGCATGTCCTCTCCTGAGCTCGGGCAACATAGACGTTCCTCACGGGAGACTTCAAAAAAGCCCTGAAACCAGCACTGTGTGGACAGCAATGTCTGCTGCTGAAGAGGATGAGCTCATCGAATTATGCAAGAGCAAGGATGTCAGAGCATTCAACTCTTGCCTTTTCTGAACGTTTTCCAGGGAGAGTGTTGGTCTCTTCAACAGATGTCACCTCCTGTGGATTTACACAGTGAGAGAGCTTACCTGGCCTGTAGGAGTGGTTCTCAGCCCAACGGCTTTGCTTCTCCTTTCTCTTTACAGTTGTGGCAAGGCTGCTGCATGGGGCACCGTGGTCCCAGCCCAGTAACCCTTATGAGCGTGCCCACACCTTTATCCAGCTGCTTCAGCTCAGCTCCATCACCAGCTGAGTGAAACTAAAGCTGATGTCACTCTGAATCACAGAATAACAGAATTATTGAGGCTGGAAAAGCCCTCTAAGATCATCCAGCCTATGACCATAACATCACCACATCAGCCAGACCAGCGCACTAAGCCACTCTGGTCCTCTCCTTTCCCATTTGGACAGGTTCCTCTGGGATCTGCAGCAGGGCTGGATTAGATGATCTCCAGAGGTCCCTTACAATGCCCACCAGTGATTCTATGATTTCCCTTGCACTGGCTGCTCCTTGTAGCGATGGTGGCATTCACTAGACACCTGGAACTGGTTGGAGCTCCAGACTCCAATGTGGCAGAAAACTAACGCCACAAGAAAAAGGAATATATTGTTCTAAACGTCCACAAACCCACATCCCGAAACCCCTAGCTGATCCAAACCCTCCATAAGACAATTGCCAAACGTCAGGTGACTGTAAATCTAGGCTCAGCTCTGCAAGATGTCAGAGGTGTTTCCAAACCACAGACAATTAAATCCCAGAAAATGAGAGTAACCAAAGACCACCTTCTCCAGAAAATCTTTCCTGCCTGGCCCTTGGGTGGAAAAAGCCCCCAAACCAGGTCTGTTTTCAGAAATTTCTTTCTAAAAGCATTTCCAGTGAGCAAAACTCTCGTAAGATTATGGGGGAAAGAAATTAGAAAAGACCATTTGAGTTGAAGAAGCAAAAAGCCTTGACTAATTTCTCAGAGTCTTTGGCTGGGATCCAATAAGCGTGTCACCGAACTTCACGGCGTGTTTCACCAGGCCAAGTTGTCTTCGTGTGCGTTAGGGGCACAGCACAAAGAAACAACAATTGGAAAAATAAAACCACGAACCTCCTTCATGTAACTCGGCCATGTTGTAAGAGACCTGATGGAATGAAGCACGTTCAATGAGAACGAATGTTGAGGTTTCCACGGAATGTTGTCTTCTTGGCTTCCCGACAAAGAAAAGCTCAAGGAGCCGTGATTTTCGTTCCCTAAGGGTAAGTTCTTCTGTTTTTATAGGCTCGCCAATCGATAGCAAAGTGGGAGCGTGAGCACTTTTAATTTCTGACCTGCATTCTCTGGGCAACTGTCATGGTTTAGTCTTCTGCACGTCGCTCTGTTTATTTTTCTTGTGCTGCCTGGGCTGCCTTGTGGAAGATGTTGCATTAACGCCCGGAGACCAGCCATACCTGTAGGAAAATAAAGAAGGAATAAGTAAGATGCAGCAGAATTAACGGCACGCTGATTTCTTGGAAGCAGAAGAACACGTGCGTGACAGCACAACCCCAAATCAGGTGCCTGTGCTAGCGGCTAGACAGAAGCCCACCAGAAGGTATGAAGAAGGACTCCATGGCTAGAAAGAGGATAGGGTTCCGCACTCCTGAGGTGCAGTTTTGTAGCCAGTTCCCAGCTCTGATAATGCAGTTTGTCCCCTGTGGTCCCTCTTCTTGAAGTAACTGGTGGATCAGCCAGTTTGTGTGAAGCTGGGACCCAGCCAGGAGACTTTCTGTGAGTTGACTTAAACTGACCTAGAAAAGACTCATACTTGTTTATACAAGTATGGTTCCTATTCATCTCATGGACTTTTATGAGGTTGGCTGCAGGGTGAATCACTGCTGGCCATTATTCAGAGCTGATGGCCTCTGTGACCTGGTGTTAAGGAGAGGATGGCTCTTCTCACCTAGATAAGAATTTCTGGTGTAAAGAGCAGGTGTTTTTACTGTGGGATGCTAATGCCAGTTGGTGATGGGCTGCTGGTTGCCATGCAGATGCTAATGCTCCAGGAAGTCCCAGTTAAGACTGCATTCACATGTTACCCTAGAAATGGCACAAGAAGCCTCTTGAGAGTCAATATTGATAACAGGCTAGCTAAATGATAAGGGAAAAAACAAACACCCACATGGTGACTCCGCTAGCTGCAGCAGGACATTTAAAATCAAGCAAACAACAAACCTACCCTGTCTGACTGTTCCAAAACCACCGTCAGAGCCTGTTCTTTACTACTGTTCTATAATTAACACCATGCAGTAAGTAGAGGATTGTGGAATAGCTACAGATACAACCCATAAATCTGTGGAGAAAGTTTACTTCCCCAGCCCACATCATCTGAGGAATGACTTCTACATCAGCAGAACTGATCTCTGTGTTATCCCAGAGCCATCTTTCTTACTTCTGTTATGAGGAAGCATATATTTCAGGGAAGTGCATGTACAGTATATCCTTTAGCTTGTTTTGTGGTACCAGTGGCCTGACTTGCACCAAGTATCCAGCTCAAATAGGTCTCAAAGAATCACAGTATTACTGAGGCTGGAAAAGCCCTCTGAGCTCAACCAGCCCAGCCCAGTACCTAACATCACCACACTGGCCACACCAGGGCACTAAGGGCCACAGCCAGACTGTCCTTCAACACCTCTAGGGATGGGAACTCCACCACTGCCGTGGGCAGTCCATTCCACTGTCTCATCACCCTTTCCATGAGGGCTTCCTGACATCCAACCTAACCCTCCCCTGGCAGCTTCAGGCCCTGCCCTCTCATCCTGGCGCTAGTTGTCTGGGAGAAGAGCCCGACCCCCATCTGATTACAACCTCCCTTATGGGAGTTGTAGAGAGGGAGAAGGTCCCCTCTGAGTCTCCTCTTCCCCAGGCTAAACATTCCCAGCTCCCTCACCCTCTCCTTATCAGAATTTCCTTTCAGTCACTTCCCCAGCCTCATTGCTCTCCTCTGGACTGGCTAATAATCTCATTTGGATAAGCTGATGGGGGTCCACTGGAACCTAGGTGTGATGCTGAAGACTAGCCGAACTGGAGTCACACATACACTCCGTAGGCAAGTCTCAGCATATGGGCAGGATCCTAATTAATTCATTACTCTGTTGAGATTTTGGACACAGATAGAAGAGAGACCGAGTTCAACACCACTGGTACTGGGGCAAATCACAGCTGGGGCTGCTGGTAAGCCATAGCGGTTGTACTGCTCTAGATGCAACTGCTCTCCTTCAGCTCAGCCACCACCTTTCCTGACAAACAAGGCAGCATCTTCATTACCTGCATGGAACCACAGGAGAAGGACCATAAAACTAACCTGGAATGTAGAAGCAATTTGTGCATCACTTAGGAGAGCAAAGGAGAAAGGAATTGAGTGGCTGCAGTCCTCAAGGAAAGGAAAAGAGACATCAGTGGTGTTCCTTCATCAACAGCTCATTCCTCAGCAACTTTCCTTCAGTGAGGGGAGAGAAACCACACCCTTAGCTCCATCTCTCATCATTTAATACATGGGAAAGTCACTTAGTTTTTCATGTTTTCTTTTTGAGTTTACAATTTCAAAGTTCATTCATTTTTTCTATTCAGAATGATGGCCCCAGGTTGATCTTTGCTCACAGCACTGAAGTGGAGATGGATTGGAATGGTCACCTTACAGCTGTTGCCACGGAAATAAGCTGCAATGCCACGAGCATAACAGCAAAGATCTTGCTGCAAAGGAAGATGCAGCAGCCATGGCTTGGAGAAAGTGCTTTTTTCTGTAATAAATGATGAACCCTCCACAGCTCTCAACTACAGCAGCATCTTTATAGGACTGTGAGTAACATCCCAAATCACTTAGGGAACAGGCAGTGTCTCTTGCTTGATGCCTTGAGGTTAAATGGTTGTTTTGTCATATTGGGAACTCAAGTGGGACCGTCTGAAGAGCCTCTGTGTTACAGCCTCTTCCTCTGATGCTGAAATACAATCCCAGGAGCACAGTGCTGCCAAAAAACCCCCTCTTTTTTGTCACAATAAAACGCATGTGTGAGCACGACTAAGATACCTTATAGCAGAGCCATCCTTGCAGAAACTCCCCATAGGCACCAGCAGCTCCCCACTAGACACAGCCTCTGAGCCTGTAGCTATTGGAGACCAAAGTCTTGTGGGATCTAAGGACCCACTGAAAAGGAGGAAAGGAAAAAATAAACCGGTGTGGCTTAGTTATGGTCAAGAGGAAGAGCACACAGCCAAAAAACCCCCTTCATTGCAATAAATTAAAGACAGCTTTGATCAGAGCCACCTCCTAACTGTGCTCAGAGGATGCAGTGAGCTCAGGAGAGGAGCATCGGGGGACACAGCAGGGAGCGACAGGCATGGCCAGGACCCCCCCGCCTGCTCCCCGGGCACACGCAAACATGCTCTGCTGTCGCAGTCTCAGGCCAACTCATGTCACAAACACTCCATTAGCTTCTAAAAAGTTGAATAAACAAATGGAGCAGGAGATTGGAGCTGATTAACTGAAGGGCAGGAAACAGGAGAAGCTGCAACACTTAGAGATAAAAGCTCCTGGTGCCCAGATCCCTGGTAATTAGCAGCAGCAAGAGCAACAGAATACTGTGAGGGGGAATAAAAATAATAAAATGAAAGCTTCCTGTTCAAATGTTCCCTTTTCACATGTTTTTGTTGGAAGACTCATGACAAAGACGAACACAGGCTGGGTCTCAGCTACAGAATAGGTTCTGCAGAAGTCATGTCCTGGGAGCTCACATCAGATGGACGTGGAGCAATATAAGGCTTTTAGGGTTGTGGGTTTTTTACCTCTCTTCCACAAAACTGTGAGCTTTGTGAACACTGTCAGATTCACAGCTTGACAGTCACCTGGGAGGTGATTGGTGATTGCTGGGGATTCTTCAGGTCCTGCTTGGGACCCAGCTGCAGAGCAAAGTCACTAAACAGTTGGCAGAATCCCTTCCCCACTACTCGAACTCTGTGATTCAGTAATATTTCAGCAAGTTCAGCTCAGCAGCAGGTTTCCTGACCCATTTATCAGGCTGCAGCAGAGCTGCTGGTGATGGTGCAGAAGCCTACCCAGTGTCATTAGGAGTTTTCCCTACCTGGCCCCGGGAGCAGTGCTGATTCCCATAATGAGATCCCCAGGCAGAGCTGAAACCCTGACCCAGCCTCCAAAGGCTCTCCAAGCTCTGTTTGTGCATCCTCAGCATGTCTGTGTTTACTCTTTTAAATTGCAGATAAACTGTAAATTCAAGAGAGTCCTGGGTGTTTCTTTTTTTTCTTGTTTTTCAGTGCATTTTTCCTGGCTTGGATGGAGACTTCAGCAGAAAACTTGAACCAGAGTAAAGAAGAGCTCAAATTGCACCTGGACAAACAGCATGAGAAGCCCAGCTATAATTCTGGTTGGACAGAGGATGGCAAGTCTGGTCCTGAGTGACACACAGAGCTCGTTAGTGTGGGGTTATTAAGCATGAGGTTATTATCCTTCATTTTGGTTATTAAGTGTGGGGTTAATATCCTGCATTGGGGTTAGTAAATGTGGGGTTATTACCCTGCATTATGGCCTGGGAAGGTCCCAGGTGCTAGTACAGCCCCAGGCAGCAACTCCCTGCAGGTGGCTGAGGATGATGCTTAAACGCCACTATAAAAGGTAAAAGAGAAGAATATTATCCCTTTTCCCCAACAGCAAATTGCAAAGACCCCCAGGGAGAATCGGCTCATGGATCCAACACAATGCAGGAACCAGAGCTGCCTCTCAGGAGATGCTTGGCCAGACCAGGTTTGATCCAAACACCCAAGTGTCACCCCATGCATGGAAGAGGGACTGGACACCCTCAGCAGCAGTCAGACCCTCCCTCAGCCACCAGGAAAATCCTTCTTTTGTGTTCTTCTAAATGGGATTCCCAGGAATTCACGTGGTGATGCCAGCACCACACACTAGGGAGGATTAATTTGCCCTTTATAGGCACAGCAATAGGTGGCTTCACTCTGTCACACCCTGCATCACCCGTAGTTTCACGCCAGCTCTAGATCAGCTCCTTCTTGATCACAACCTGCCGCCCTTTTCTAGCCGCTGAGATTTATAGTGACACTAATAGTTCAGTAACAACAGACTTTGCTGTGAACAGGATCTCAATAAATTAGGAGGAAGCAACAGTTCCTAAACAAAGGCTCCAGACAGCCACAAAGCTGGCCTGGAAATGAGCTTTTTCACCCCCATTAACACACCCCTGACTGTTGGCACAAAGTTTTCCACTGCAGCTGTGAGAAAACGATTCTGCTGATTATGTCACGTTGATCCAAAGTGAAACCCAAAGCCAAGGAGAAAGCAGAAAAGCATCCCCTGTGTTCCTCCAGAGAACACCACTGCCTCGATGAGGTGCTATGGGAGCCCGCAGTAAACGTATTTTCCACTGGTTTTTCTTAGAACTGCACCCACTTAGATCTCCAGTATCCTTGTGCTTGTCCATTTGTCAACCCAGCTGAACGCCACCACGCCTCTGGGTGTCAGTGGTTAAGGGGATGCTTCCAAGCAACGCACGCCAAGAAAAGCTGGGATCAGCGGGGGAAGATGGGGCCTTTACATAGTAAATAAACTTCTCAGCCTTAAGGTTTTGGCTGTTGACAGCTAACTCAGAGGGGAAAACAGAAATAGCCCAGTTCTGATTGTAGCTTTTGTGTCCTGACCGTGCAAACATCCAGTTCTCGGGATTTCAATCCGCTCCTGCTCCGGTGGAAATAACGCACAGAACTGGGCTCTCAGGCCTCTGGTAAATCTCATCCTTGGGTGGAATCCCTGGGATTCACAATAAAAACAAAACTCGATAACAGACTTCAATGATTCAGTAGATTCCGACTTGTTTTCCAGTCAAAACAAGAGTTTCAGGGAATCTAAACACCCTGCTGATACCACAGGCACGTAGCAACAACAGAACTGAGACCTGAGCATCACCGTCAGATGAGGAGAGGATCCAGCCTCTTATTCCCCTGATGCTCCTCTTGATCCTGCTTTGGAGCCTAGAATCTGGACATCCTGATCTCCAAAAACACTGGCAGGATCATAGAATTGTTAAGGTGTGAAGAGACTTCCAAGGTCGCAAAGTCCAACCACCAACCCAACGCCACCCTGTCCCTCAGGGCCACATGTTTTCATTCATTGAACCCCTCCAGGGACAGGGACACCCTCCATCCCTGGGCAGCCTTTTCCAACCCCCGACCACTCTGTCAGGGAATTTTCCTGATATCCAAGTGCTAATCCTCCCCTGGCACAACTTGAGGCTGTTTCCTCTTGTCCTATCACTGGTGACTTGGAAGAAGAGACTGACTCTCACCTCTCTACAGCCTCCCTTCAGGGAGCTGTAAAAAGCAATGAAGTCTTTCCTCAGCCTCCTTGTCTCCAAGCTAAACACCCCCCAGTTCCCCCAGCCACTCCCCATCAGATCTGTTCTCCAGGCCCTCCACCAGCCTCACTGCCTTTCTCCAGACCAGCTCCAGCCCCTCAACGTCCTTCTTGTATTGAGGTGCCCAGAACTGACCTCAGCACTCAAAATGAGGCCTCACCAGTGCCCAGTACAGGGAGATGGTCACCTGTCTAGATCTGCTGGCCACATTATTGCTGATGCAGGCCAGGATGCTATTTGGCTTCTTGGCCACCTGGGCACATTCCTGGCTCCTGTAAAGCCATCGGCAATCAGCACCCCCAGGTCCTTTTCCACCCAGTAGTTCTCCAGCCACTCTTCCCCAGGCTTGTAGCATTGCAGGTGGTTGTTGTGGCCAAAGTGCAGGACCCAGCACTTGGCCTTTTTAAACCTCACACAGCTGACCTCAGCCCATCAGTCCAGCCCGTCCAGGTCCCTCTGCAGAGCTCTCCTACCCTCCAGCAGATCAACACACCTGTCCAATTTGGTGTCACTGGCAAACGTGCCTCAATCCCCTCATCCAGGTCAGTAACAAAGATGTTAAACAAGACTGGCTCCAATCCTAAGCCCTAGGAAACAGCTTGGAACCAGGCAGCAGCTTGATTCCACTCCATCCAACACAACTCTCTGGGCTCGGCCATGCAGCCAGTTTTCACCCAGTGAACTTTTCTTCTCCCGAGTCACTGTTGGGTACATCTTTCCTTTGAAGAAGCGTGAGCAGGGCAGGGAGTGGGACTCACAGCGTTTATGGGTTATAAATGCAGCTTCTTGTAGAGTTGAACACGCCTGGCAGATGGTACCCAACATTTGGGAGACCATTAATGCTCTGGCATAAAACTTGTTTTCTTTCTTTCTCTTTACTGGGAGCCTGTGTGCGGTTCCAGTGCGTTTGTCCTAAGATCTATTTCCTGGGCTTGTCTCTTAAATTCAAACCTCAAAGCGATGTTTATAAACTTTACAGCCCGTCAGCGATTACGGGAGCGCAGGGCTGAATTCAGATCAGTGCGTAAACGCATCACGTAGGAGGGGATCTGCAGCACTTCCCCAAACCAGCCCTGGAGGATTTATTGGAGAGATGGATGAGAATAAACCCCAGATTATAGCAGCATGCACCATGAAAACAAACAGTTTGACCTTGTAGGAATAAATGCAGGAACAGCTCCATCAATCACATTATGAAAACCACCTAAATTTGCTCCCTGGGGAGCAGGAACTGTCTCTCTTCATCCCCCTTTGATAGCAGCGGGCACAGGCAGGATTGCAGCTTCCTAGTGCTGCCTCAAGTACCTCTGCACAGTCTTCTAGGGACTGAGGGAAGGGAGCAGGGGAAGAGCACAGAATCATTTGGGTGGGAAAAGACCTTTAAGAACAAAGACAACCACTTCCTAGCACTGCCGGGTCCCCACTAATCTTTGTCCCTCACTCCACATCTCCACAGCTTTGGGATCTCTTCAGGCACAAGGACTCCCCCACTGCTCTGGGCAGCCTGGGCCAGGTCCGGGGAACTCTTGTGGGGCAGAAATTGTTCCTTATGGCCCGCAGCAGCCAGCTGTGGCCACGCAGAGCTGTACATGGGTGCTCTGTCTCACAGTGACACGAGCTGCAATGAGCTCAACGTGACAGTTTTACCTTCCGTTCCCAGAGCAGGATGTTTCTCCCCAGTGAGCTCAGGTGTCCTCCAGAAACCTTCCGTTGCCTTTAGCCAGAGAGAAGAGGAATTCGCCTCTGCCAGCCCTAGCAGGATCAGCAAGAAATATATGGGTTGGTGAGATAACATGGGACAGCCTTTAATAGCAAGGCTCTGCTTCCTTTGGCTCCCTGCAGCCCAGAGCTTTCCAGGTGCTCACGCTCCAGCAGCTCACATAGGTCTGGAGAGACTTTCATTATTGACCAGGCACAGAGGGAGGACTGAGGAAATGATTCCTCCTTCCTCCTATTCAGTTAACGTGGCTCATAGCTCACAGTGGGTTTTGCCATCTGCTCCAAAAGCCACGGGTTTGTTTCTCCCCTTTGTTTCCCTCCTGATTGATATCTCCATGTGGCACAAATCCTTGACGGGTCTGTGGTTTAGCTCCAGGCTTGGTACAGTTGGGGTTAGTGGATGGACTTGATGATCTTGTGACCTCACTTAGAATATTGCATCTAGTTTTGGAGCTCCCAAAACAAGACTGTTGTTGGAGTGGGTCCAGTGGAGGCCACAAAAATGGTCAGAGCCCCTCTGCTCTGGAGACAGGCTGAGAGAGCTGGGGTAGTTCAGCCTGAAAAGGAGTAGGACCTGATAGCGACCTTACAGTACTTAAAGGGGCTGTCAGAAGGCTGGGGAAGACTGTTCACAAGGGCAGGAAACAATTGGATGAGAGGTCATGGTTTGAAGCTGGAAAAGGGCAGACTGAAGCTGGACATGAGGAAAAAGTTCTTGAATCTGAGGGTGGGAATCCCTGGAACAGGCTACCCAGAGAGGTGGTGGAGCCCCAATCGCTGGTTCAAGGTCAGGCTGGATGGGGCTCCAGGCAATCTGGTCTAGTGAGTGATGGCCCTGCTTGTAGGGGGGTTAGACTAGATAACCTTTGGAGGTCCCTTCCAATCCAATAGATTCTGTAGTTCAATGATTCTATCTTGACTGGAGGGAAAGTCTGATAAGGAGAGGCTGAGGGACCCGGGCGTGTTTAGCCTGGAGGAGACTCAGAGGGGACCTTCTCTCTCTCTACAACTTCCTGAAGGTTTGTTGTAGTCAAGTGGAGGTCAGGCTTTTCTCCCAGACAACTAGCACCAGGACAAGAGGGCAGGGTCTGAAGCTGCCAGGGGAGGGTTAGGTTGGATGTCAGAAAGCTCTTCCTCACGGAAAAGGTGATCAGAGCCTGCAATGGACTGCCCAGGGCAGTGGTGGAGTCCCCATCCCTGGAGGTGTTGAAGGACAGACTGGCTGTGGCCTTTAGTGCCCTGGTCTGGCCGCTTTGATGATGTTAGACCCTGGGCTGGCTGGCTGAGCTCAGAGGGCTTTTCTAGCCTCAATCATTCTGTGATTCTGTGATCTTAAAGGTCTTTTCAAACCTGAGCAAGGGCACAGCCTTGGTTGAGCCCAGCCTCCAGTGGGCCCTTCTTTGTCAGAAGGGTCCTCAACTGCAGCTAAATGCAGGGAGATGCCACTGGGACTGATAGATCTCCACCAAGATGCAACCCCTGGACAGTGAGATGCCCCCCTAGCACCAAGACCCGAGTGCTGGTCATTCAGGTCATCCTTCAGGCTCTGCCAATTAGAAACCAAAGAAACTCATCTTGTGCATAAACTCGCAGCACACGCTTCCTGCTCCAAGGGATTATCCCGGGACATTGAGAGCTATAACGAGTTCCATAAACTGGTGGTGGCTCAGGCATTTATGAAACACCTTCGACATCCCAGCACACATCTAGGGATACCTACCACTGACACCTGAGCCCTTGTCTTCCGTGTGAAGATGCACTTGCTCCTCTGCCAACATGGGTTCAGGTTTTCCTCCTTCCAGCAGTAATCAACTACCCTGCAGAATGTTGTTGGGCAGAACCCACCCCATTGTGGGTGGTTCATAAACCCAGCTAAATCCAGCCTGGCAGCCTTCCCCTCTGATTTTACACTGGGAGGGCTTTGGGGTTTTCTGGTGGCTGATGACTACAGTTTTTTCCAAGCTGTTTTCACAAAAAAATCCAAAGCCTGGCTCTAGGGGCAGGCGACGGCACGGAGCTTCTTCCCATGGGACTGCCCTGTGCCAGCCTTGGCACTGGAGAAGCTGTTGGGAGCAACTTGTTGAAGGAGTGCTGTGGTCCTGGTTGGTCTCCTCGTGCTCATTGAGCCGAAGATTTGGCTGGAGTTGGATTTTATTTTACTGTATTTTATGTCCTTCCCTTGTCCTGCATCCTGGGAAAGCAGAAATGTTCAGAAACAGCTGGAGCTGCCAAGAAGACCACATCAGCAACTGGTTTGACTGGGAGTAACAACGAGTTCTTGATGGGCGGTCAAGGCTACGGTACATGGTGTCTAACCAGCCTGTTTACCATCCATAACTCTTCCAGAATGTTTATTCACTCGTTTCTTTTACTTTTTTTTTTAATGGAAAATCTGGGGGTGGTTCTTTCCTCTCCGCTTGTAATCTCTGGGTTTAGTTAAACCCACAAAAATGCTGAGAGAAATTGCTTCATCCTGCTGAAGTCTGTCATCAGCCTTCCGTTCCATACAAATTGGAGTTTGATTGTTGAGGAAATGGTCACTGGAAGAGCTTGTTAGACCATGGCAGGTCGGGGTAACTGTGTTATGGAGAGATTTGTAGTAACTACAGTGAATACTACAGACTCAACCAAGTGTTCAAGGGCAGCTTGAGGAAATGTCCTAGAGAGGCAAGCTGAGCTGGCTCCACAGGCTGCACTAGAGCCACTACAGGGTTTACCACATGGGGCTACCAAGAGGAGGATCTGTGAGGTCTCTGCTCTCTGCCTGGTGATGATCACAGAATCACAGAATGTTAGAGACCGGAAGGGACCTTGAAAGATCATCCAGTCCAATCCCCCCACCACAGCAGGATCACCTAAATCAAGTCACACAGGAACATGTCCAGGTGGGTTTTAAACGCCTCCAGAGAAGGAGCCTCCACAACCCCCCTGGGCACCCCATTCCAAGTGCTCCCTCACCAGGAAGAAGTTCCTTCTTATATTGATGTGGAACTTCCTATGTTCCAGCTTACACCCATTGCCCCTTGTCCTATCATTAGATGACTCTGAGAAGAACCTGGCTGTACCCTCCTGACTCCCACCTTTTCCATATTACATTAATAGGGTCACCCCTCAGTCTCTTTTTTTCCAAGCTAAAGAGACCCAGCTCCCTCAGCCTTTCCTTATCAGGGAAATGTTCCACTCCATCATCTTCGTGGCTCTGTGCTGGACTCTCTCCAGCAGTCCTGAGTCCTTCTGGAACTGAGGAGCCCAGAACTGGACACAATATTCCAGACGTGGTCTGGGGCAGGAGAACCCTCAAAGTCTCACTCTTGGTACAAAGCCCAGCATCCAGGTTCCATGGCGCTGCTACAGCCTGCTCTGAAGGAGATGCTCAGTGTGTTCTCCCCTGTTACTTCTTCTAAAGGTCTTTGAGAATACACGATGTATTCAGGGTGGTTGCAGGTCTGGCAGTTCCAGTTTGTGCACTTGGCAGGATAAGATCTGCAGCAGGACAATCCAAATCATGTATCTATCAGTTAATTGATTACAGAGCCCACATGGCACAACCAACATTTCCCAACGATGTGGAACCTGCCCAACTCTTTCCAGAGAAGTCCCCCAGGTTTGCAACAGGCTGGTGGAAGGGTTTAATTTTAACCCCTGTTAAAAGTGTTTAAAACTCACAATAATCAGACTCATCTTTACCAGAAAGGGGCCTGAAGGAGTTTTGCCCGCCCTAGGAAGGGTGAGGGATGCAGTGAGCAGCATGGACCTGTACGAATACTGCATTGCCAATTAGCATGGCCCCAAGTTCTGGAAACTGTGGAAGGTTTATGGATGCGAGTCCTCATAATCCCACCATTTAAATCAAATTATTATTTAAGTGTAAACTCCACTTTTCTAGGAAAAAACCCCATGCACATGGAATAGAGGCTGCTATTCCAACCTCACCCTCACAAAAAGACTGTTACCAGAGCTGCCCATTAGCAAAGCAGGGGAAAACACCAACCCAACAGCACAGTTCAGAATTCACAGAATCATCATGGCTGGAAAGGACCTCCAGGGTCATCAAGTCCAATTCGAGCAGAGATTTCCTCTCTTCCTTCCAGAAGATGACTTTTATATAATGCCAGAATCTCCCACAGCACTCACAGAGCCCCAAAAGGCAAAGTGTGGGGGATACAGCACACAGAGATATTTAAGCCTGATTTTTCTTTCCTTTTTTTGAATGACAAACCTACACCATGAATATTCTACTAATAGTCTGCCTTGAGGAACGTGTTTACAAGCAGTTGCTTTGAATCCATCCCTCCCGCGAAGGTTTGGGCACCCGGCTGATTTGCTTTCTCGCCGGCGAAGCCACGCAAGCCGCACTATTGACAGGAACATCAAGAGGGTTGAAACACATTACCATAAAGTCCACGTCAAATGCAAGGAGAAAAGCCAGACAAATCCACTCAGAAGCTCCCTGGCGCTCGGTAAAAGCTGAGAGGTTCAAAGCGCTGCTCATGTCGGGATGTGCAATGAGCTGCCGTGATGACAAGCCACTGCATCAGCTGCTGCATCCCCGCAGACATGGTGGGCTGCCTCCTTGTTCCAGCTAAATTACAGGTGTCTGAGTGAGAATGGGTGGGAAGGCTGGAACCAGAAATCATTCTTGTTCAGTATGGGCCTGGTCACTTGGAAATCATCGACAGATACCGAGGGTAGTGCAGAGGTTGTGGGCAGGGGTTGCCCATACCCAGGATTTCTGCCAATAATAGCAGGAGAGGATCCCAGTGATGCTTCGAGGTCCTCTACAAGGGGCTGAAGGATTAGAAACACCCCAATATTTACTAATACCAGAATCACTTTGCTTGGAAGAAACCCTGAAGCTCATCAAGTCCAACTGTTCCCCCAGCACTGCCAGGTCACCCCTAACCCATGTGCCTCAGCACCACACCTCCATGTGCTTTAAATCCCTCCAGACATGGGACCCCAGCACTGCCCTGGGGAGCCTGGACCAGTGTCCAACGACCTTTTCAGCAGAGAAACTCTTCCTAACACCCAGCTTAAACCCCCCCAATGCAAGCAACAGCTATTTCCTCTGTCCTATCACCTGCTGCTGGGGAGAAGGGGAAATTCTGGATTATTATCACAGTGAGGACTGATGGTGGAGGGGGAAAAACCCCAAACAACCCATACTTTTGCTATTTGGGTATATGAATGGCTTTGCTTTGACACACGCTTCCAAACCCTTGAAGCAGCCCGATAGACAGGCTTTTGCTTCCCAGCCACCCTTCCCTTCACACGGAGGGATGCAGGGATTTTCCTGCAGAACTGGATGTGCTGGTTCCTCTGAAGATAAACCCAAAATAGATTCCAGGGCATTTGCTTATTTTAAATTCATACGCAAGCCCATCCCACAGTGGGGTTTCCTCCACTTGGAGATGAATTCTCTAATGCCTGAGTGTTTAGTGCTGGAAGGACCAAGCCTCAGAGGAGCTGCTCTGGAGGACTGGAATATACTGGTACCAAGCAGAATCAGGGCCCCCTGGTCCAGGCTGCTCAGAGCAGTGTGGGAGTCTCCATGTCTAAAGGGGTTGCAAAGCCATGGAGATGTGGGGTGAGGGACAGAAGTTACTGGGGACCTGGCAGTGCTGAGGGAATTGTTGGGCTCGATGAACTTGAAGGTCTTTTTCCAGACTTCATGACGCTCAGGTGAAGCACAAACCAGAGTCGATCGACCCCAGTGAAGACCAACCAACACACAGAGGGCAGTAGTTTTGTTATCCACCAGCACTTTCCCAGCCCAGTATGATGCTAGTGGGTGGGGTTGGTTTGCAGCAGAAGTCAAACGTGAGGGCAGTCCCAGGATGTCAGCTCTCCCTTGGGGGTCAGTGCTTGTTACCAGCACTGGGGTGACGCAGCAGGGGGAGAGCAGAGCAGCCAAAACCCCAGGCCGTGATTTATGGAGTAAAAATCAACAACTCCGCTTCCAACAGTGTTGAAGTTTCAGAGGGCAGCCAAGACCTCTTTTGGAGAAGAAACCCACTGAAAAGCTCTTTTCCATGGGGATGTTTCAGCGGCCCTGGAACAATAAACAGGCAGTTTTGCCTGGGGGAGCTGAAGAGATTGCCAAACGTTTTAAACCTACAATAACCTTTCAGTAATTGCCGAAGTCAAGGCAGACAGCCCAAACCAGCACAGAGCTGGGACTGGGGCAGGCTGGGGGAGGACTTCAAGGAAGAGTGACGCAGCACAAGCTTTCATCTAGGCACCGCTGCCAGCTGGCTCCCGGAGCAGCTCTTCATCACCATAAAGGCAAGAAACTGCCTTTGGAAACCCAACTGGCTCCTCAGAACAGCTTGGGATTTGAGGAGCACCTTCACCCCAAAGCCTGGTCTTTAAAACTTTCCCTGGAGATGCTCAATTGAAAGGATCTGGAACTCATCACAGCACCATCTGCCTCTCTCAGAGAGGAGATCAATCATCCTGAAAGGCTGAAACACCCACAGTGCCTTAATCTGTTCTAGTGCTCAGAGCAGCCTATTTTAAACAGGGAAAGGGAGGACAGGTTGTCCCCTCACAGCACAGGGGTCAAGGCCCAGCTTCCACGCCTGCCAAGCTCCAGAGCACCAAAGTTTCCCGATTTGTGCAGCTAGCCACAAGACAGAGAGCTAATTATTTGGGAGGACACACAGCTAGAAGCAGAATCACAGAATGATTGAGGCTAGAAAAACCCTCTGAGCTCATCCAGCCCAGCCAAGGACCTAACATCACCCCATCAGCCAGACCAGGGCACTAAGGGCCACAGACAGGCTGTCCTTCAACACTTGCAGGGATGGCGACTCCACTACTGCCTTGGGCAGTCCAGTCCAGATCTGGTCCCCCTTTCTGTGAGGAAGGGCTTCGTAATATCCAATCTAACCTTCCCCTGGCAGCTTCAGGCCCTGCTTTCTCATCCTGGTGCTGGCTGCCTGAGAGAAGAACCTGACCTCCATCTGACTACAACATCCCTTCGGGGAGTTGTAGAGAGGGAGAAAGTCCTCTGAGTCTCCTCTTCTCCAAGAAGAACTTCATGTGATACCAGTTCCCACATTACTCTGTAAGGGAGCAGGAATTTTGCCTGGAAGTTGAAAGGAGCAAAGCTGATCATAGAGTCATTAAGGTTGAAAGAGATCTCCAAGATCATCAAGTTCAACAGTCAACCCAACCCCACCTTGCCTGCTAAACCGTGTGGGATCTCATTCTACCACAGGTATAACATAAGGGTTGCACAAAGGGCTCCTGGCCAAGAGGATACAGAAAAACTCAGAACTCAGTGGAAGCCAAAGAGGTCCTGGTGGTTCCATTCCCCTCTGCTAGCAGATGAGTAGGCAGGATATAAAGAGAGTTGAATGTAGGATTTCTTCTAACAACCTGGGATGAGACATGCTGTCATCAGCGGTTCAGAACAAGTCCTGCTCAGAAAAATCACTGTTTGGCCACATTGGCCACTAATTGTTTGATTTCTCAGACAAGAAAACCGGGTAGTCCACAAGCTCATGATTCATTCTCCACCACGAAGGCCTCCACCCCAAGCTCAAACACATGGCTGTTTATTGACCTGCTAAAAGTTTTCTGGGCTTATCTGGAGACACTAGCCACTTCACTGGGTGGCCGATCTTCATCTCCAGGGAGAAACATGTGGGGAAGGTCATCGGGGGTTCTGCTCATCGTCTGATAGTTGAAGCTCCTGGATGTGGCTGCCCTATGTTGCAAATGAAGTCACGAAGGTTGTGATTCTGGAAGACACGTGGTGGTTGAACCAAGCACATATATCCCACTCCCAAAACTGGGTCTATCAGAGCTTAACAGAAGAGAAAGGACTTCGAGGTTCTGTTTGATGTTCAGGTGCAGTATCCAAGAGTCTAAGATCTCCACAGACGGGTGAAGAACAACTCGGGAACCCTTCCAGACTCAGATCTTGCAGAGGATACCGACCAGCCTTGTGATAGGATGAGAATGTGGAGGGCAAGAGAGCAGGTAGAAGGAAGCAGAAGTATCTGAGGATGTGCAGAAGAGCAGGTGAAATAGAGGGGGGAGTGGAGGAAAGAGAGGTGCTGGCATTGAAGTTTTGAGCTAAAATACCCTGGATTTTCACTGTGAGCTGCCAGGAGGTACCTACTTGTTGGACAATTGTCAGGGGGACCCCAGGCAGTGCTATCACTCCAAAGAGGTTGCAGTAGGCACCACGAAGAATAAACCTGACAGATACCAGAGATACTTCCCTGACAAGTTCTGAGCTGAGGCCAGTGGTTCTGTGCTGCTCGGTGCTGACAGGGAGGCAACGGAGGCATGAAGTGCTGTGATTCTCCCTGATCTTTTCGACCTCACTCCAGCTGAAGACCTCTCAATCCTGGCTATTAGGCAGCTCAGACCACAGCAGAGATGAACCCCAGTCTGGGGCAGATCCTCCTTCAGAACCACTTCCACCAGCCAGAGTGTCAAAGAATTTTCAGCACAACTTACCATGTGACGACTCGTCGTCGTTGACTGTCCTGTGCCACCAGCTCCACTCTCCTCTGTTAGAAACGAGAGGGAAGGAGCACAAGACTCTCCGGTCTTCACGTGCACACCATGGAGCTCACCTTGGAGGCAGCTTTCATGGCACAAAGGGGTTTCTGGAGGTAAAAAAAGCCATCTCAGGAACAGCCAAGACTCAGAGCCGTGGCAACTCATCCCTCAGTCACAAGTGCAGTCACAGCAGGTGCTTTGGGAAAGAGCGTGAAGGGCCAAAACTGAGATTTCCTGAAGCCAGCACCCAACACCACTGACTGGTGCGTGAACCACAGGGGTCTCCGTGATGCCCACTGAGATTTCCCTGGAAAAAAGGAAGCCTTCAAGATGCAATGCAAGCAGCTTGCCAATCCCTAATGTTCTGTTCTTTCTCCATCCCCAGGTTTCCTTCATGGTGCTGGCTTTCACCACCACGTCTGATGCCCTTTCAAATCCCAGAAATGCCCAATGACACAGTGAGAGGACTCCATGCTCTGAGAACCTCTCAAAGCTCCCATGTCCCATGGAGGTCCCTTCATGCTTGGGAGCTTCAGGGTTGGCCCAGAGCACAGGAAAGGCCTTTGCTTGTGCAACAGAGGTTAGTCGGATGCAACTAAACATCTGGTCAGTGTCAGTGTGGTGAGCAGCACGCTAAGGTGGGCGTTGATGCTCTTGGCCCTCAAACATCGACTGCTCCTTATGAAATGGAGAAGTTTGGAGTTTGCTGCACACAAGGAAGGTTACTGGCTCTACTCAGTATTTCCACCATCTTCCACCACTTTGCTTTCCCAACACCTAGCTTGCAGAAGCTCAAACAGCATCCAGCAAACATCTCCCCAGACTTCTACCATGTCCTTCACCACGTCAGCAGCAGCTTGTTGCGGTCTGCCCTGCAGAGATAGCTCTGCCATGGGCTCCAAACCACCCTGCTGTGCTGCCTCCTGCTGCTGGGCCATCTCTGCTGTTTGCAGCACCTCAGCTCTGCAGGGTTAAGAAAATCAAGACCTGGTTCCAATTCACAGAGTCACAGAATCATAACTCCCTGCAGACTTCGCAATTATAAAATGAAGTGTAGGCCAGTGACTGTGGATCTAACTCTGCTTGGCAGCAGGGACTCCGTAGCACCTTCCTCGTCAGAAGTGCTTTCTCTGAGGCAGCCAAGCTGGAAGAACGTTGGCCAGAAATGTGTGAATTAGTCAGTCACGGAGTGAGTAACAGGAAGGGAGGTAGAATGACCCAGACGGCTGCTGCCACGTCACGCCGGCTGTGGAGCTCCACGAGAATGTTAAGAACATTATTCATCCTGTCACTCAGTGGGGAAACACACGTTCACTGCGGGGTCCTGGGGACAGCATCCGTCCATCCGTGCGGCTTCCATGTGACACCCATGCTGGGAGTCCTCAAATGCCACCATGGGACAAATGGGAACTGGGGGCTACACCAACACTGGGTCACTGCACCTTCCCAGAGCTCACAGGAAGAGGTGATGTCGAGGTTTTCTCTGAGATAGACAGGAGGATTTAATGGCTGAACCTCCATCCCTGGAGAGTTGTGGAAATCTGAAGTTTAGGGACATGGTTAGTGGTGGCCTTGGAACTGCTGGGTGAATGGCTGGACTTGATCTTACAGGTGTTTTCTAACCTAAATGATTCTGTGATTCTATGACGCTGCATGGGGTGACACCTCTCAAATCCCTTCTCTTCCTGATAAGACAGTAACCCCATTTCCACTGTGGTCTCCAGGAGTGCTTGGTCCATGTCAGTGTCGCTCCAGAGCAGAGAGCTCCAAGCAGTACCACCCAGACTGGTGCTACTCATCCATGGTGAGGTGCGGCAACCCAACTGGAGCCCCCCATCAGACCTCATTTGGGCAACTGCTTGGTGCAGGTCTCCCTACCCCATGTAGATCCCAAGAGCCATCCAAATCCAAACCTTACAGAAGAGGTGTTGGCTTTCCTGTGTCTCTGTGGAGCCTTGTGGTGCACATCAGGGCCCTTCGCACATTTTGTGCTGAGCATGGAGGGACTGGGAGCAGAAATGCCTGAGCAGGTGCCTTCCTCAATGGAGGTCACAGCTCCAGAGACTCTCTGTTCAAACAATCAGGTTAATAAATCAAAACAAGCTCCTGCAAGATTCCTGTTCAAAGGAGGATGAAAACCATCAGGAGTTTGGCCAGAAATAGTAGGTCCAGAGACAAGGTTTGACCCCTCTTTCACCAAACATACAGAGAACATCTGCGCAGTCCAGCACAGCTACCTGGCAAATTGGATCAAGATGATTCCGACCACGTTTGTGGGTCCCCGAGATCCTTCGCTCAGAGGGAAAATAAGCACATTAATATGCATGTCTTACAACACAGGGACGGGCATCGATGTATTGGGGGGGCTTTATGCCTCTAGACAAACGCACTACAGACTGCTGCGTTTAAAAGAGCACAAGGCAAGAAGCAGGAGCTCTCCCAGAGCGCAGCACGAAGTGCTCTGCGGTCTGTTTGCGAGATTCGATGCACAAGTGCAATGAAGATGAAGTCGTGCTGCCAGGTTGGGATTTGACAATGTTGCAGGAATAATTCAGTGGGGGTGATAAAGGAGTGGGTTTATGCCTGTGCAGCACCAGGCAAGGGAATCTCCACATTTGTCCATCATGCAGCAGCATCACCAGCAAGTCAGAGCCCAGTTAGATGAAGAACATTACAGAAATAAAGAATCTCTTGGGTTGGAAAAGACCTTTAAGATCAAGTCCAGCTGTTCCTGTTCCCCCAGCACTTCCAGGTCACTCCTAACCCATGTGCCTCAGCACCACATCTCCATGTGCTTTAAATCCCTCCAGACGTGGGGACTCCAGCACTGCCCTGGGCAGCCTGGGCCAATGTCCAATGGCCTTTTCAGTGAAGAAATTCTTCTCACACCCAGCATAGAACTCTCCTGGTGCAGCTGCAGCCATTTCCTCTGGTCCTATCTCTTCCTACTAGGGAGAGGAGTCTACACCCAGTAGATGACCCAGTTCTGGCCAAGGAAAGTTGAACTGACCAGAACACACTGGATCTTGGCTGATTTAGGCAAGAAAGTCACCTGTAGTGAGTCCCCACAAAACCAGGTCTCTTCCAAACTTAATGATTCTATGACTCTATGACTCCACATGGAATTTTCCAACCCAACAAAACGTCTATTTTTAGGCTACCATGGAAAACTCCTAATTCAAGTCATTATTCCAGTATCAAACAGTCCCCTGGGAACAAGAGAACTCTGGTCCCACCTTCCTTTGGCCGCTGTGATGACACGGGCTGAGCTGCTCCAGAATTGTGCGGGGTACTCCCATGTTTTAACTGGAACACTCTGGTCACTTTTCATTTCTTGGCTTCTCTGAGTCAGCCAGAAGCATTTCTTACAGTTCTGGGACATCTTCCAGGCAAAACATCTATGGAAGGAGCGGAGCACAGCCCAGTTTTGCTCAGAACACAGCCCAGAGTGAAACAAGGAGAGGAGAACCAGCAGCAAGAAGGTCACACAGTAATTAAAACCAAACCTCCAGGAGAATCTGCCTAATCTGTGACCCTGGGAGAAAATGATTGTGAGCAAACAACTCAGTTACTTCAACACTTTGCGGAACCACCACATAAGAAGGGCCAGCCCTGAGATTCCCAGCATCAAGTGCCGCTAGATTGCGACACAATGGTAACATCCCTGCATCCCTCTACATAGAATCATGGACTGGGTCAGGTTGGAAGGAACCTCAGAGATCATCTAATCTAATCTCCACTGCCATGAGCTGGGATGCCTCTTGACCAGACCAGGTGGCTCAAAGCCTCATCCAACCTGGCCTTGAACATCCCCAGGGAGGGAGCATCCACAACCTCTCTGGGGAACCTATTCCAGAGTCTTGCCACTCTTGTAGAGAAAAATTTCTTCCTAAGTTCTAATCTAAACTGATTCTCCAGTTTAAAGCTGTTTCCCCTTGTCCTATCACTGGACAACCTTATAAAAAGTCCCTCTCCAGCCTTCCTGTAGTTTACCTTCAAATACTGGAAGGTCAACCCAAAGTCTTCTCTTCTCCAGGATGAACAATCCCAGCTCCTTCAGCCTGTCCTTGCAGCAAAGGTGCTCCAGCCCTGGACCATATTCATAGCCCTCCTCTGGACTTGTTCCAACAGATCTCTGTCCCTCTCGTGGTGGCGACACCAGAACCAGATGAAATATTTCTGGAAGAGAGCAGCAGGGCAGGGGGGCAACACCACACAGGCAACACCATTGTCTTAAAGATAAAAGACAAATCGGGAGTGATTATGGGGCAGCAAAAGAAACCAGAGAAATCAGCTTGACCCTACACCTGCACCAGTCCTCTTCCTCATTTTTCTCTCCAAACTTATTGGATTTGTTTTCCCAGCACCAGTTCCAGGGCTCAGACCTCTGGGTGCCCATGGGGGTGTAAAGTCTCAGTGTGCAGCTGAACTCCCGTTCATCCGGCTCATTAGTGCTGAACAATGGGCAGCAAATTGGCCATTGTTCAAAGAAATCACTTATCAGGGCCATGCCCTATAAAAACAACCCCTTAGCGCAGAGTTCTGAAGCCTGAGAGGGGATGGAGGAAGAAGGATGTTGGTGCAGTTAATGCCTCAGATTAGGAGAGGAGAGATCTGGCTTTTATTAAAGGAACTCTCTCTCACTGACATTGGACAAGTTGGATAAAACCCCTTTAATTGTCATTTCCCTCCAAATAAAATGGGGACACTCATTGGGAAAGGAAAATAGGAGGGTCCCCATGTTATTCAGAGGTTTAGATATCACCACCAAATGGTCTATGAAGTACAAAGCCAAAAACTCAAATGCATTGACTTTCCTCCCACTTCCAACCCCCAGCCTGACTCCACCCCATTAAGCTGAGGAAGAGCAACAATACTCCTGGGGTGGATTATCTGGAAATGCTGGGAGCCTCAGGAGAAGGGATGGAGATGCAAGCATCTCCTCAGCCATGACCATGCAGCTGTGCTGGTGACAATCCCATCAAATTTTGTGCCACATCCCAGCATTCTGGGAGGGGATGGAGCTCTCCGGCTCTCCTGGACCACATGGGAGTTCAAGGAATTAAACTGTGCTTGTGCAGCCGAGACCTTCCTGGTCCTGTGGTGCAAACCAGTGTGAACCCACTGCCAGTATCACAGAGTGGCTCCCAGTGCAGGATGGACTGCGGTGGTGGGTCTGAGGAACCGGGCTGGGAGGAGATAGGACTGGTGTGCTGATGCTTTACCAGGCTGATGGACATCCAGGGCTTCAATGTTATTGACAACCTGGATGAGGGGATTGAGTCTACCCTGAGTAAATTCCTGGATGACACCAAGTTGGGAGGGGACAGCTGATCTGCTGGAGGGAGGAAGACACTGCAGAGAGATCTGAACAGGCTGGGTCACTGGGCAGAGGTCAACAGGATGAGGTTTAACGCTTTGGCCACAATAACCCCCTGCAGCTACAGACTGGGAGATAAGTAGCTGGAGAATGAGTGGCTGGCAGAGGGGGACCTGGCAGTACTGGTTGACAGAACAGAACAGGCTGAACAGAAGCCAGCAGGGTAGCCAGGTGGCCTGGAAGGCCAACGACATCCTGACTTCTATCAGCAATAGTGACATCAGCAGACTAGGGACATCATTTGCCCTCTGTCTTGGGCACTGGGGAGGCCTCCCCTCAAGTACTGGGGGCAGTTGTGGGCCCTTCATGTCAAGAGAGAGATGGAAGGTCCAGAGAAGCAACGAGGCTGGGGAAGGGACTGGAAAGAAAGTCTGATGAGGAGAGGCTGAGGGAGCTGGGGCTGTTTAGCCTGGAGGAGACTCGTGGTGGGGACCTTCTCCCTCTCTACAACTCCCTGAAGGGAGTTTGTAGTCAGATGGGAGTTGAGTCCTTCTTCCAGACAAGAGAGGGCAGACGCTGAAGCTGCCAGGGGAGGGTTAGGTTGGATATTAGGAAGCCCTTCCTCATGGAAAGGATGATCAGATCAACAGACTGTGTAGGGCAGTGGTGGAGTCCCCATCCCCGGAAATGCTGAAGGACAGCCTGGCCCTTAGTGCCCTGGTTTGGCCAATGGGGTGATGTTAGGTCCTGAGCTAGATGAGCTCAGAGGGCTTTTCCAGCCTCAATAATCCTGTCATTCTCAGATTCACACCCTGTGTTTCTGGGTAGATCATTGCACTGGCTCAGAAGGCTGTAGCAGAGAGCCGTCTCTCCCAGAGCTGGATCTCACACGGGACTCTGACACGTTGCAGATGGAACCGCAACGCACCACTGTGAGAAGTGGCTTTCAGCTGCAAAAAAAAGGGGCAAAGAATACCAACTCACTGCTAGCCTGGCCCAAGCTGGGAGGAACTGCTCGGGTGGGCTGCTCCCCTCTTCAGCCCTGCACTGGGAGGGTGATTAGGGTTATCATTCCCACCCACAGCACAAAGAGCTCTGGGAACATAGAATGGGTGACTGCTCTGCCTTTGAAAAGGTGGCCAAGACAATGTCTCTGTTAAAAGGGGCAGCTGCATCCCTCAGTGTCTCCATTCCCATTGCCATCAGCCACACTGCAAAGTTAGAACACTGATGTTTTCAGCAGTTCTCTTCATCCCAATCCCCTACACCCACCCCAGTGACCATTACTGGGATTTCACTGCAGCTGTGTTCAAAGGAAGCTGCTCTTTGTGCTGCTCTAACACATTAGGGGATGTTACAGGAGCTCCCCGCGAGATCATTTAAGGAAGGGGGAGGAATGGGACTACTGCGAGAGGAATAAACCCACTGCTAGGCTGGAAACAAAACTTCCAGCTGCTGGGATGGCCCAAACCAGCTCCCTTAGTAACTGAGTGTGCAGCGAGGGCACCTCTGAGTTGCCCTGAGAGCCTCCTCAGTGTCACTGAGAGCCCCTGCAGTGTTTTAAGCCAACTCTGGTAAAGGAAAAAGATAAAACCCCACAAACCAGGCTCCCACCCCATGAAGCAACTGGGAACACCAACACTCAGGCATCTTGGCACAGTCTGTCGAGGCAGGGCAGGCTGAGTGCCAGAAGCCAGGGCAGGCAGGAGCCCAGCTGCTTCAACCCCACCTGTACCCTCCCGCTCCGGCTTGCGGCAACAATAAAGGCAGCAGAGGGTGAGAGCCGGGGGACGTTGGTGCCAGCACCCGCGTGCCCCGGCCTGGGCTGACGCACGCTGCACGCCGCTTCAAGGAGCCGCCGTACACGGTCTGCGCGCCCCAGCTACCCGCAGCCACGTGTCCTCCTGGCGGAGCCCTCCAAGGGATCCCAAACCTCAGACTGCCCCTATTGATCCCAAACCAGCCTTGATTCACCCCACAGCCCCCACCTCAGGGACAACCCCATGACAGGGTTCTCATGAGACAGGATCCCAGGCGAAGGGCCAGGCAAGAGGACCAATGCTGGATGCAAAGTCTGGGCCACCAAGGTTGGCTGGTAGTGGTGTCAGGGTGTTCCCCTGTCCCACAGGAACTGACAGTGACCTGGGACTGTGTGGGACTCTGCACAGACCTTTGGTGCCCACAGCTCAGAGGGAACATTCACCACACCAAGTGGAGACAAAGAGAGGACAACCCTCCATGGAGTCACAGCTCCGGCCCTTCCTACCCCAGACACAGAGTGCAGAGATGAAGTACCTGCTCGTATCCCCATCACCATATTCGTAGGGACGATCCCAGGCACCAGCACACCAGTAACACAGATGGAAACAATGGCTGGGATGTCTCCTTCTCCCTCTCTCTCTGAAGGCAAGAGGAGAAGGGACTTTCCCCTCTTCCTCCACATTAAGGTGCTGAATCCCAGTGATACCAACCAGAGGGGGAGCATCTCCAAACCTGCAGGCTGCCATTAGGGAATCACTCATTCTGCCTCCCAGCTTTGGGTCAACCATTTCCCAGCTGCCCCAGTGGGAAATGCCTGCTCTGTGCTAACCCAAATCTGTGTCCTACAAAGCTCACAAAGCTCTTCCTGATGCCATGACACAGCTGGAGATGATCCCAATGGAAGCAGCGGGGCTGTCACACTGAATTGAGGAAGCGACTGGTGTCAGCCAGGGTCTGCAGGGATGAATTTACAAACCTAATCACCAACCCTGCCCGAGGAGGGGAAGACAGAGAACAAAGCTCTCAGGACTCTTCAGGAATGTTAATTCACGCTAAAAGAAAACAGATCTGTTGCTGCCTCTCGCCAGCAGTGGAGCTGAGATCCTCAGCTGAAATATTAATGTGGATGCTTGTGGGGAGGGGGAAACTTCCCCAAACTGTTCTCTAACCGTGAGAAAAAGAGCACTGGGTTGAGCTGAAATGCACCTGTGGGGTGGGATTGTGGTCTGCTGAGGGAGGAGGTGCAGGAATCCAGTGGAATCCAGCACCACTGCCTCCAGACAGGACCCCAGCCCCACAATGGCCACTTTCCAACACATCGATTGTCCCTTCTATAGCTGTGACTCCTGTTTTTCCTATAAAACCATCTAAGGTTAAAGAGTCGACATGCCAGAGCATTTTTAAGAACATCAGTGCTGAGTGTAACGGTGCTGTGGGTTCAGCAGCTGCAGGAACCGCTGCTCCTGGGATTGCAGAGCAATGACATCCTAGCTGCTGCCAAAGCACTGAACTCCATGCTGGACTGTCTCTGCTAGTCCCTGGCGCTTACCTGATGCAGCTCCTTAATTAATTACTTTCTTGTCAGAGGGAAGGACTGAATGAGAGAGAAACTGGTTTTCTTTGCTCTCAGCATTGCAACAGGTTAATTTAATGTTATGTAAAGCCTTGGCGATCTGCCACCTCCCCCAGGTATCCCCCAAATTCCTACACTGTGGTGTGGAAAATCTGGGGCAGGGAGGTGACAAGTCCTTGATTTCCTGGCAGTGACTGAGAACATCAGAGCATAACCAACCCTGCTCTCACCCTGAACCCAACCCATGACTAAGAAACAAAATCAGCCCCATCCCAGCTGAAACTGGGCAAGACGGGTGCTGGCATGAAGTTAAAAGGTTAATGAAGACCTTGACCCCAGCCTGTCCACAGTTCTCTGTTGCAGTGTGGGGGAACCCTGAGCAGCAGCTCCCAGGAGCAGAGGGCTCAGGAGCCCCAGAGGAGATGCCAGCTATGGGCACCAGGCGGAGCTGGTGCATTGGGGATGGACTGGGCACCCTCACAAGCACTAATGGGTTTGTGTCCCCACCAGAAACATGGGATTTCTGATATAGGCAACAGGCTTTTTTCCCTCCGCCAGGGGGCTATGAAGCTCAGCCTGGCCTGGCACAGAGCACAGCACCAACACAGATAAGTGTCTTGCCTGAGTCAAGAGAAACTCTCACCCCAGACCCACCAGTGTGAAGCTGGGAAGCTTGTCCCTGCCCACTGGGATACTTCAGGGGCGATCGAGGTGGCCAAAAAAAGAATTTGTCTCCAAACTTAGGACAGAGGAGTGAATGCAGTGCTCTGTGCAGATCAGTACCCAGCAGCTCAAACCACAAAAGCAACTCCAGCCACCTCTGCAGTGGCAGCAGCTCTGGTTGCCCACAGAAGTGTGGGAGAAACCATCTAGGTCAGGCTGGACTCTTGGGGCTCTGAGCAGCTGGCTCTGGTTGAAGTCATTGCTGCTGAAGGTTAGACTGGATGACCCTTACAGGTCCCTCCCAACCCAAAGCATTCTGTGAGTCTATGGTACCCTCAGCAGAACCCCAGAAACCCCACAGAAACAGCAGAATCCCACTGGTCACAGTCAGTGGAACCATCTCCACCACAGTAGATGATTGATATAAGCACAACACCAAATTACAGTGAGAAATCCACCCCACCCCCCTGCCTTCAGAGTGCCAACACCATCGCACCTCGTAACACCTCAGATAACACACACAGAGCTTCTGAGTCACTGTCACACACAGCACCTCCAGAGCAGCTCTCCTCTCCTGTGATGGCTGTAGACAGAACTCCAGGTATAATTTTCTCCTCTGATTCAGGTGATGGACCATTTCCCCCAGGGCTCAGCACAAACCTTCTGCCTCCTCAGCACTTCCACAGGGAAAACGAGATTGTTTTCATTCAACTACCTAGAAGCTGTTTCTTGCAGGAATCCCATGGCTGGCTTTACCCCAGGCCCATGACAATCCCACCTGTGCCCAGCACTGTGACCCCACTGTCCTACCCAAGCCCCCTGCCCTCTCCCCACCTTTGAGCCCAGAAGTTCTCCTGCCTGCTCTCCTCCATGCTGCTCCCCCCAGGGGATCTAACATTATCTCCAGCTCCACAAAGCCCTGGCTAAGACTCCTGAGATGAAAGGATCACTTTCAGAGATGGAAACCGCCATGGACTGCTTGAGAAGTCTCACATTTCCACAGAGCTGATGAGGACACAGAGGGTTCCCTCCAAGACTCTCAACTTCTCCTGTCTCCTTTAGTTATAAGCTAATTACCCTGCTGAGAAGTGCCCACTGATCTAACAAAGCTATTGACAGCTTTCACATCCCAGCACAGTGAAGCCAGAAGGGCTTCTGTGGGATTCAGTGCAACTGCCTGGTCCCATCTCGGTGAGTGACACGAATCCCCATGGCTGGGGACATCCAGCTGCTAGGGTGGCTGAGGCAAACGGTACCTTCTCATCCCACATGAAGATATCACCAGCTGTTTTTTTGCATCTTTGAACAGGAGTCACACAGCTTGTTCCCACTCATTGCACAACAATCTGTTCTGCATGAAAACCCCTACATACACCCTGTGCTGTAAACCCATGAGTCTCACTCCTGCTCTGCCCACAGCCTCTGCAGCATTGCTCCACTCAGTGTGTCTGCCTGGGCAGAACCACTCCTGACGAGCTGTCACGGAGCATGAGGAGGCACCATGCACACTAGAGTCTCAACTGGAGGTGATGAGTCCATTTGGTCAGATAAAGAATTCCTCCTCCTCCTCTGCTCTATCTGCAGGGCTGGCCCGTGCTGTCCCTGCATGGAAGCTCCAGGCTCTCTGCCAGGTTCCTTTGCTTCTTCTGGCTGCAGTGAAGAGCAGTCGGGTCCTGTCCGGGGTGGACATGGTGCTGTTGGCCCCATCCGTGGGTGTTCGTGGCTGGAGGAGGCTCCTCCACAGCTCCCTGGGGAAGTGGCTCAGGGAACAGCAGCTGCTCGAGGGATTGGCCACAGCCAGACCGGTGTCCACATTGGTCTCTGCTGTTGGCCAGCATGAGTGGCTGTCCTGGAGGGAAGCCTGAAGCTTGCTGCTCGCCCGGCTGCAGATGGAGCAGACCTCCGAGTCCAACCATGGTCGGGCTGCTGGAGAAGAGGAGGAGTGCCTGTGGAGCTCACCGGTGGGTTTGTTTTGGTCAGGTTTGGTGTTACCCTTCACGGCTCTCAGTTCCTGGCTCCTCCAGCCAGGACTGTCCTGTGTCACAGGGACAGGAGCCTGAAAAGAGTCGCGCAGGAGCTTCTCATTACCAGCACTGCTGTGCTGATGGGAGAGCCCAACGTTTGCCTCACGGACTTTGGAGCTGTCTTGAACCTGTTCAAAGAAATTTGGAGAGAACCTCATCAACATATCAACCTGGCCTGACCAACATGAGAAACAGAGGCCATCAACTGAAGGCAACAGGTGCCAGTTTCAAATAAAGGAAGGTAGCAGCAGACCTAGGGAAGTCCCTGCCACAGCATGTGGGAGACATAAGAAGTCCATGTGGACACAAGACACAGAGTCCTCAAGTTCAAGTAGACTCCAGCTCCCACTACCAGGAGCACATAGTGCCCTGGTGTGGCTGATGTGACATCAGGTCATAGACTCAGCTTGCTGAGCTCAGCGGGCTTTCCCACCCTCAGTAATTCTGTGATTCTGAGCATAGTGTGGCCCAGCTACAGCCCAAAGAAACTCGCAGACTTCCTGCTGCTGAACTCATTCTCTCAGCTGAAACACCCACAGCAGGAAGGGACCCCTGGAGGTTGTGGACCTGGCCCAGTCCCCTGCTCCACAGCTATATGAAGATACTGAGTGAG
>JAOXOE010000702.1:4029598-4055994 GCA_028565055.1 Phoeniculus purpureus
GGCTGAGCCTCTTCAGAGCCAGGGGAGATGGGAGCTCTCCTTGTGGGACACCTGAGGTCTACTCATGGGAGAGGTGAGACAGCACAGGGCTGGCCTGACCTGTTGCTGGTTTGACTGTGGTGGTGGTGGTTGGTGCAAGTGGGGTGATGGGGAAGAAAGGCTGAGAAAGGGTAAGAACGGAAAGGGAAATGTAGGAACTGGACCAAAAGAGGACCAATGGTGCAAGAAAAGCACTATGACAGAGGCACCAGCTGAGAAGGGTTTTCATCACCTTGCAGCTCATGTCTCTGGGTATAATCCTGTCTGGGACAAAATAGAGCAGACATAGCATTACCCAGGTCCCAGCTGGGATTCCCGTGCAAGCTCAGTGTGTTTTGTTTATTTCCAGACTCTGTTGTTCAATTATTTACATTGTTGTGGGATTAGAAACCACATCTCTGCCCACAGGGATGGGTCCTGAGCAGCTCCAGCAGCTCCTCTTCATCACTCCCTGGCTAGTCCTGACAGGCAGGGGCCCTGGGACAGACTGGGCTCAAAGATGTGAGCACAAGAAAAAAGAACATTACAAAAAATAAGAAAATTAAGAAAAAAGATAAACTATTAAGAGAAAACCAGCACTGCAGGGAAGGGAGGAATTCTGCTGTCTGTTGGCCAACTATGTGGCCGCTATCCACATGTCCTGGCCACGAGGACAGCACAGCTGCTGAAGAACATAAAGGTTAAAGTCTTACAGCTACTTCTAGCTGAGAGGCCATAAAACAGGCAGCTAATGGGTTTCCTGTGACTGCACATCCTTCCTCAGCCTGCATCCCTGAGACAGACAGGGGTGTTCCACCAGCTAAGACTTCAGTCAGGCCTTTCATTGCTTAAAGGAGCTACAGCAAAGCTGGGGAGGGGCTCTTGATCAGGGAGGGTAGTGATAGGATGAAAGATGATGGTTTTAACCTGAAAGAGGAGAAATTTAGATGAGATAGAAGGAAGAAATTTGGATGCTGAGGATGGTGAGATCCTGGCCCAGGTTGCCTAGAGAGCTGGGAGAAGCCCCATCCCTGGAACCATCCCAGATCAGGTTGGACCTTGGTGTTCTGAGCAACCTGCTGTGGTTAAAGATCATTGAATCACAGAATCATAGAATTATTTAGGTGGAAAAGACCTCCAAAATCATACAGTCCAACCGTAAGATGTCCTTGCTTGCTGCAGTGGGTTGGACTAGCCTAAAGGGTCCCTTCCCTCTCAAACCATTGTGTAACTCTATGTTCTTCCTCTCAGGGAAGCTACAGCCCTCCACGTGGAGGTGACACTCATAGAATCACAGACTGGTAGAGGTCAGAAAAGACCTTTGAAGACTGTCTATTCCAACCCTCCTGCCATAGCAGGATACTCTAGAACATGACCAGGTGGGTTGAATATCTGCAGAGCAGGAGACTGCACAACCTCCCCTGGCAGCCTGTGCCTGCAATCTGTCACACTCACAGTGAAAAATATTTTCCTTGGGTTCAGTCTATCCAGCAACCATAGAATACTCTTATGCCAGAGGATATGGCTGCACAGCAACCCTTCTATTCTAGAGAGAGCACAAGGTGAGGCACTGCTATAGACTATAGTTTGAGGTTCTGCTCGAGAGCCTATGGCCCTTCTATTTACAGGCTGGCTGCTCCTCTCTTCTAGAGCATGTGGGCTAGCTGCAGCTCTCTTGTAGAGTACACGAGCTGGCTGCTCTTCTTATCCTAGAGAACACGGGTTGGCTGCTGCTCTATTCTAGGGCATACGGCCCAGTTGCTCTTCCATTCCAGAGAATACGGCCCTGCTGTTCCTCTACTCAAGGGCCTACGGCCGCGCCCCGCCCACTCGCAGCTGCGCCGCTGCTAGGCCGCGCGGGGCGGGGCTGCGCGGCTCTTCGGGGCGTTACGGCGGGGCGAGATGGCGGCCGAGATTCACTCGCGGGCGCAGAGCCGGCGACCCGTACTGCTGAGCAAGGTGGAGGGGCACCAGGAGGCCGTGAGCGCCGCCCTGCTTATCCCGCGGGAGGACGGGCTCATCACCGCTGGCTGCGACCGGTGCGAGGCGAGGCGGGAGTGGGGGTGGGGAATGGGGTCCGTGCGAGGCTCCTCACGGGCATCAGAGTAGGGGGCATGGAGAGCCAGGAAAAGGGTCTGGGGAGTGAAGGGTTTGGAGAACAGGGACAGGGAGAGCGAGAAGGTTCTCAGGAGCGAGAGAAGGGCCTGGGAAGCAAGGAGGAGGGTCTGGGTTGCTGAAGAGCAAAAGAAGGATCTAGGGATCGAAGGGGAGGGTTTGGAGGGTAAGAAGAGCCTGGAGAACAAGGAGCAGGAGAGCAAAGAGAAGGGTCTGGACAGTAAGGAGAGGGAGGGGAAGGGTCTGGAAAACAGAGGGGCATCTGAGGGAACTGGAGGTATTGCAATTTCCTACCCTTTCTCAGTCTTTCTTCGCCATCACCTCATTTGCATCAATCACCACCATCACAGTCAAACCAGTAACAGGTCAGGCCAGCCCTGTGCTGTCTTACGTCTCCCATGAGGAGACCTCAGGTGTCCCACAAGGAGAGCTCCCATCTCCCCTGGCTCTGAAGAGGCTCAGCCAGGAGATGAGTGGGACAGACAGGTGACAGTCCCTGTGTTTGCTTCTTGCAGGGCTGTGCAAGGCTGCACCCAGGCTCCCCAGGGAGAGGTCCCAGGGGGCCAGGGAGGGTTGAACTGGAGAACAGGAGGCTCAGGGGAGACCTTCCTGCACTGCAACTCCCTGAAATTCAGGCAAGAGTGAGGTGGGGGTTGGTCTGTTCACCCCAGGACAAGAGGCACCGGCCTCAGGTTGTGCCAGGAGAGGGTTAGTTTGGCCCAGAGGAACCATTTGTATTCTGAGAGGGTTCCCCAGGCCCGGCCCAGGGCAGTGGGGGATTCCCCATGTCTGGAGGGGTTGCAAAGCTGTGGAGATGTGGGTCGAGGGACCTGGATTATTGGGCCCTGGCGGTGCTGGAGGAGCAGTTGGACTTGAGTAGCTCAAAGGGCTTTTCCAACCTAAAGTGATTCTATGATGCCGGGAAGCAGCTGGGTCCATCAGACTCCGCACTCGCTCTGCTGCCCCAACTGATCTCCGCTCTGAGCTGCGGGGCCAGCCTTGGCCACCAGAGGGCACTGCGAGCTCGCCGGGCTCCCCGGACCCCCAACAGTCCACTCGGAACCCTAGACCTGGGAACTCCAGCTGCAATCCCACCCCATTGAGATGACCGTGAGGAGAAAATCACCCCCGTGGCTCCTCACCATGACCCGGATTCTTCGAGAACATCCCGAAGAGCCCCAAATAGAGGACATGGAACAGGAAAACCAGGATGAAGCGATCCTAATGCCACCATTTCCATCTCCCCGAGAATGTCTTCAGGGCTTTTTTATGGACAAAGAGCAGTGTTGAAGGTGCTTCTCAGAGGGACATGAACTGCCCTAGTCAGCCAGAAGCCCCCCAAGATGAGGGCAAAGAAGAACCAGAGGTGCCATGGGGTTGTGCTCCCATGGGCTCCCACCTACCTGCAGCAGCAGCAGCATCCTCACCCCCACCCTGCTCATAGAATTCTAGAATGGCCTAGGTTGGAAGGGTCCTCCTGCAGGAACCAGGGACATCCTCAATTAGATCAGGTTGCCCAGAGCCTTGTCCAGCCTCTCCTTGAAGATCTCCAGGGGTGAGGCCTCAACTCCCTCCCTGGGCAACCTGTTCCAGTGTTCAACCCCCCTTTCCTAACAGCCCATCTCAGTCTGCTCTTGTCTAATGGGAAATCAGTGTCCCTTGTCCTATCACTCCAGGCCTTGATAAACAGTCTCTCTCCAGCCTTCTTGTAGCACCCTTTAGGGACTGGAAGGTCCTGATCAAGTCCCGCTGGAGCCTCCTCTTCTATAGGCTGAACAACCCAGCTCCCTCAACCTGTCCTCATAGCAGAGGGTCTCCAGCCCCCTGATCATTTTCGTGGCCTCCTGTGGACCCACTCCTTCAGGTCCCTGGCATTCCTGCACTGAGGGCTCCAGAGGTGGGCACAGGACTCCAGGCGAGGTCTCACCAGGGTAGAGGGGCAGAATTCTCTCTCTTGCTCTGCTGGCCACACATCTGAAGCAGCCCAGGATGTGACTAATCTTCTGGGTTGCAAGTGCCCACTGTCTGCTCACGGCCAGCTTCTCATCCACCAGCACTCTCAAGTCCTTTTCCTGAAGGCTACTTCCTATCCCCTCCTCCCCCAGTCTGTATGGACAGACTTGTTCTAACCCAGGATCAGGACCCCGCACTTGGTCTTGTTGAACCTCATGAGGTTCCCTGGGCCCAGCTCTCCAGCTTGTCCAGGTCCTTCTGGATGATCTCCCACACCTCTTCCTTTCTCAAAAGTGAAAGAGCCCAGCAGGGTCAGATAAATTCAGCTCTGGCTTACCACTCTCTATGCCATGCTTGGACCCCAAAACCAGGGACCTGGAAGTGAATTCACAGCTTCTGGTGACCCCACGGCTCCACGTTAGCTCACGGGCTCCAGGTTCCTCAAAGGAGAAGCATCTGAGTCACTCCTTGTGCCCTTAATTACAGGGAACGGGGTGCTTTGGGAGTCCATGGCCAGTATTAAGGGAGATGCCATGGGCTAAGCAGCCAGGAGAGGCTTTCAGGGAGGTTATCCTGGGCTCAGGGGAAACTCAACATTCCTCAGACCTACCATATGGCCTGAAGGACTAGGAGGACCAATGGCAGCAAATTCCTGACCCTGCATCACCATGAGCAAGCAGCAGCCACCCTAGAGGATCCTACTTCCCTGCAGCACCCATCATCAGGACAGGAGCTCACAGCAAACCATCTTCTGAGAAGTTCCCTGCAAGCCCAGAGCCAGGAGATGCTCAGGGCTGGTGGGTCTAGTGTACAAGGCCATCGCAGTCTCCTGGTTCCGCACTAGCATTGGGACGTATTAGTATCAGGCAGGTCCCAACTGCTGCAGGTAGCTGTGATGTGGCTAATAAATAATAAACCCATGAATTTTAAATGGTTGTGGTGAAGCTCAAGGGCTTTCTTTGAAAGCACGGGGAGGGTTGGCAGGACGTTGCTAACTAAGAGCTGTTTGAATTTATTTCTCCTTTTCATCATTATTGCTGCTGGGAGGCCATGCAGCCACCTTCTCAAGGCTGTTGTGGGAAGAGGGCTGGTGGCAGGGAGCTGAGCAAGAGGCCAAGGGATGAACACAGGGCAGGTTTCATCACATTCTTCCTCTCTACTAAGCAGCCAGGCTACTGCAACTGGCACCACAAGTATTTCCCACCATCAGTCCCTGCCCAGAACTTTGGTCCTGCATTACTGAAGAGCTAGAGAGTCTGTCTGGGTTTCCCACCTACAGCCAGACACAGCACCTCTGCTTTTAAAGATGGAGAAACTGAGGCACACTGGAGATGAGACTGGCTGAGTTGCAGTTCTGCTCCTGCTTGACATTCCCAATCTGTTGTTTTGTTAGGAGCATCACACATCCCATCTCTCCATCTCTGCTCCTCCTTGGAGATGATTCCCAGCACCCAAAGCCCTGTTGGCATCTCCATAGAAAACTGTTGGGAGTAAAGGAGGAGTAGGTTGAGGGAGACTCAAGCAGCAGCAGCAGCAGCCACCTCAGGTTGGACATTCCTGAGGATAAAGATGGGAAAAAATGTCCAGAGCAGTTCTGCATGGGGCAGGCAGGTCCTCAGAAGGCTTCTAGTGAGTTATCAGGGCACAACCCACCCAAAACATCCTGACCTCCATTTGCTGCTGAGCACATCTGGGAAAGTGATAGGAACCAGCTCTAAGGACTGAAGAGCACAGACAGTGTTTCTACAAATAGAAAGGTCTTAGAACCTAACCTCACCCCCTCCTTCTCTGGCTCTCAATCCATTTCCCTTTGTCCCAATCTCCTTTACCCAGTTCAGAAGGACATTCCAGCAGCAACTCTGTAAAAACCTGGTAAAATGGTTATTTTTGCAATGCTGGGAAATAGAATAAAATAAAACCAAAAGAGAGGAGAGAAAAAAAGACAGAAAAATCAAAGATGAGAGAGAAAAATAAATCAGAGGAGAAAAATAAAAAATAGAAGAAAAAAATAAAAATATAAATATAGGAATAAAACCAAGAAGTACCAAATTTTAAAATGATTTTGAAACATTAAAAAAGTTAAAAATACTCTAAGTTTTAAAAATAGCCACTCAGGACTGACAGAACTGAAAAACCTTTGCTGAGCGTTGCTGCGTTTCACCTGTGTTCTGTGGAGCTCTGGGGCTCCTGGCTGCTGCCACGTGTGACATTCCCTGTGGGTTTGCTCAGAGTTCAGCCTAGGCAGGCAGTCCTGGTCCCAACAGGTGGAAAGAGCCCATTCATGCTTGCCAAGCCACGACCTTCGCTCTTCCTTGTCCAGCCATGGGGTAAAAACAACCTGCCCACAGTTCCTCTTTGTTCATTGCTCTACAGAGTTGCTTCTCCAGCGATGAAGGAAGCAGCAGCTGTTTGCAGGGGAGGTGTGCTGAGGCAAATCCAAAACCCCACAGCACTGCCTTTTCTTTTTCTCTTGCCCAGATGCAGCCTCAGGTCTATGCAGCATTAAGCTACCACTGCTGCTCCCTGCCAGCCCACTGGGAATTCAGTGGGAGCTGCAGGTCTTTCAGGTTTCAATTCTCAACACAACCAGCAGGTACCCACTGGAAAATTGACTACCACAGTTTCACTTTTCACAGAGTCACAGAACATTAGGGATTGGAAGGGACCTCGAAAGATCATCCAGTCAAATCCCCCTGCCACAGCAGGATCATCTAGATCAAGTCGCACAGGAACATGTCCAGGCGGGTTGTAAACTTCTCCAGAGAAGGAGACTCCACAACCTCCCTGGGCAGCCCATTCCAGTGCTCTGCTACACTCACTGGGAAGACGTTCCTTTTCATACTGACGTGGAACCTCCTGTGTTCCAGCTTACACCCCTTGCCCCTTGTCAAATCATTAGGTGACACTAAGAAGAGCCTGGCTCCATCCTCCTGACACCCTCCCTTTACATATTTATAAACATTAATGAGGTCACTCCTTAATCTCCTTTACTAGAACAGCAGCAAGTTCTACTCTGAAACAGAACCTCACACTGTTCCAGAACCCTCAGAAGGCTCCTTGCACCCCCAGTAGTCACTTCTCACATACCTCATGCCTTCTCCAGCCCAGCTCAGGGCCCAACTGTAGAATTTCCAAGACGTGCGATTATTTTTGCAGGACAAACCAGTCCTCAGCTAGAGGCACCACAAACCCCTGTAATGATGCACAGCTCAGACACAATTCTGCCACTGCTGTGGCTCCCTTTGGCTCCGCATCTTAAAGCCAGCCAGGAGATCTTTCCTGCTCAGCACCACCATCTTCACTTCCCCATCCTGTCCTGCAGTCACCACACACTTGCAAACAAGAAACCAAACAGATTTATTTACCGATCTGCAGAGTAACCCAAATGGTGGTTAATTCCCCACAGCAGGATGAAAAGGTAACCAGCAGCAGACAGTAAACCACAAAAACAACTCCAATTAAACATCCCCTCCCATCCCAAACCTTTCACAAAAACACCTTTCCTTCACATCCCCTTGAAGAAGAAAAATCTCATCCAAGGCAGGGCACTCTGGACGCCAGGCACCCCAAAGCAGGGCACTCCAGACCCCAGGCACCCATGGGCACATCCACAGCGCTGACCAGTCATAATGCAGCTTTTATTGATTTCTTTCTGTTGTTCCTTTGTACAAAAACAAATATAAAATCTTAACCCCAATAGAAAGTGTGCGTGAGCAACACCACATGGCTACACGATGACAAGACAGGCCCATGCGATGCACGTCGTACACCATGTTAGTTGGGAAGCTCTCTGTGGGATACATGCACTATCTAAAATAAAAACAACACAACAGAATCACTAGCACTTGTCGCCTACTTCTAACCAAGAGTATTATCCAGGGACCGAGATACTCGAGAGCCAAAAGGCAGTTGGACCTTTTCCACACACCAACAGGGGAAACATTTATCATTTGGTGTAAAAATCCTCTCAGCCCAAGGCAGACATGAAATCCTTAGTAGATACAGAAGAAGCTCAGGAGGTTGTTAGCAAAGGTAACTGTTCAGTAGTTTAGAGAATCTTTTTAGACATTTGGAAGAGACACTGTAGGTTTCAAGCTGTATTTTTCCCCACAGAGCCAGAACTATGTCGACTCCTGTTTCAAAACCCAGCCAGTGGTTAGCACTAGCTCTTGAGGGAAGTAATGGAGAATTTGTACAAACGTGGACCAGGGCAGGGCTGTGGCACATCAGTTCTGTTTGCTCCTTGAAGACAGTCTTTTCCACAGTCAAGGTTTGTTTATTTGTCCCATAAACAAGATTGTACCTGAGAGATGAAAGGAAAACAAGGGTTACCAGAGTTTGTCAGCATGGTTAAACTTTGTCATGGGAGCAGCGTGGAGCTACCTTGCCCTGTCTCATCCAGCCTCCCTTGAGCCCACCAGCCCAGAGGAGTCTGTCTGGAGAGACAGCAGGCTCATGTCTCTGGAAACAAAGAGTCCTGTCATTGCTCTGCACAACTGTTCTAGCCTTTGGGTTTTACTGACAATCAGAAAGCCGGGTCCTACTCACCAATTCACTATCAGAGTTACTTCCTTTGCTTAGGGAATCCATGAACATTGAAGCCTGTTATTTTGTACCCCAGAACCTGCCTCACTTCTTTCTGTTCACCTGGCAGCCAACACTTCTAGGATTTATTCCACACAAATCATCCAATACTCCACAAGAGCAGAAAAACACACTTGTGGGATGTTTAAAGCAATTGGTTACTCACCAAGTTCAGACTTCTTATGTCTCTATTTCATAGCTGATATCCAACTTTGAAGCAAATTACTTTAGTTCCTATTGGTGTTTCTCACCTGTAGGATTGTGCCGGATGAAGAATACAAATGGCCTGTCAACGATGAACCAAGGAGGGGATGACCTGGCTATCAAAATTGCAGCTGAAAGTGAAGATGAGGTTCAAAATTAGATAGAACAAGTACCACACCACCTTAAATCAGAGAACAGCTTCACCTGGAAGGGACTTGCAAGATCACCTAGTTCCAGCCCCTCTGCCTATTGAAGGTTCCTAGTGTTTGCCTGTTAAAAATGCCTCAAACCTACCAGCTTAGATTAGCTGGATAGCCCAAATGGCTACACGATGTGTAACAATAGTTACCAGAAGACACCTCTGTAGAAGTAGGTCTGTTTATAGGTCTGATCAGTATGAGTTGAGTGAGGAATTCCCTGAGGAATACCATAAAACCAACCAGTTTGAAGCCAGAGCACGTTCCTGCCATGCTCTCTGTAGTGGCCTAAAGCCATTTCACCAACAGTTACTTTTGCTCTCTACAACACCTTGTAGTGAAGCTGGTGCTGGGCTCTTCTTCCAAATTACTAATGATAGGATGAAGGGAAATTGCCTCAAGTTGCATCAGGGGAGTATTAGATTGGATCTTAGGAAGAAGTTCTTTCCTGAGAGAGTCGTTGGGCACTGGAGCAGGCTGCCTAAAGAGGTGGCAGAGTCACCATCCCTAAAGGTGTTTAAAAAACAAGTACATAGAGCATTTGAGGTCATGGTCTAGGGGTAGAGAGATGTTGGGGTGAGGGCTGGACTTGATCCTGGAGCTCCTTTCCAGCCATGACAATTCTATGGTTCTATTATCAGTGTGCTCCCTTACTTGTTGCTGCAGAAGCTTTGGTTCCATCTTCACTAACTTCAATTTTTGTCTTTTGCAGGACATGAGACACATGAAGACCTTCTGTTCCTGAAAAGAAGAGCAGAGACCTTCAGCTAGATCCCCAAGGCCCCCTGTGAGTGGCTAGCAGCTATGCCAACATGGCCAAGAGCAAAAGTTGTGAGAATCCTGCTGACATCCTGAAGCTGCAGTGAAGAACACTACTGGTCATCTGGAAATACCCGATTTTTCTGCTAAATCTCTCTCTAGAGGAGAGTTTGATGAGTTGAATGGAAGCAGAGAACAGAACTAAGATGATGATCTAAAACCATGTGTTCTCTACACTCCACTTTCAGGTATTAATATTCACAGCTCTGGTTTGGTCTGGTCCCTGAAAGTGGGAATTTAGTCCTTGGGCTTTCCTACAGCTCCAGGAGGAGCCATTAAGCACATAGTTCAGTACTTGTTCCAAGTCCTGCCACAGGCTCTAGACCCTCAGGTTGCAGTATCAATAAGCCTGCCAATGTGATTTACTGCAAGGCAAAAGGGGGTGGAAAAAGCCACAGCATCATGCCCTGGAAGCAGGCAGCCATGCTTGGCTAGCTACAAAATGGACCTCCAGCTCCAATGCCATGGTAACACTGATCCAAGATAAAACAGGCAGGTGCCCTGGTGAAGCAGAGCCCTATCCAGCACCAGAAGCCATAAACAGACCACCAGATTCAAAGAAGCTCCCAGATAAAACTTACTTGTTATTTTTGCAAAGTTTGCCTTTGACTGGTCAAACATATCTGTGATGCCAAGTGCCTTCAGAGGGTCCTTTAGATCTGTCTCTGCTTCTGCTGTAAATCTGGATGGAATAAAGGAAAAAGGGATCAGTATTACCAATGTTACAAGGGAATTTGCCTTATGCACTCTGCTGCTCCTCTGCCAGAGGAGAGTCTCCTTACAGAATTCCCAAACACCTCCCCAGAGGAAAAACTGTATGGTGTGGGTACTCACTTGGGTAAAATCACCTGCACCCGTTTGGCCACCATGGTTGTCATCCAGCTCCCTATTGTTTTGGTGCTGATGTGCGGGATGATGGCAGAAAGTGGTGTGGTGCTTTCAGTGGGCAGAGCAATCAGCATGCTGATCATCTCCCCATGGTATGGCAGCTCGATGATGTTGTACCACAGCTCATTGGGAGTGCTTGTCGTGCCTGGAGAATAAGCACAGCTTGTGATTCCCACTTATACAGCTTTCAGCCTCTGCTACCTTTGGGGACCTATTGCTCTCAGGGTTTCAAAGCTTTGCCCAAATCTTAAAACTAAGTAGTCACAGGGTGGCTGCCTCCCCACTCAGCTGAGTTTGGTGCTCACACCATTCCCCAGAGCAGAAAGAAGTCACCAGCTTTGTGAATCAGCTGGACCTCTACTTCAGATCTCAGCTCTACTAGAGCCAACTGAGCACAGAAAAAACAAAAAATAACCAAGAAAAAGCAGCAGACTTGTCCTTCCAAAGTGAGAAGGCCTGGAGGACAAGCTCTTTTTTGACTCCACAAGCTTCTTTTTGAGGAGTCTATTGCATTTACTTCATTTTCTTGCTTAATCAGGCTGTTTCCTAATGAGACCCTTAGAGGTTGTGGAGAGCAGCTACTCTGAGGCAGTGCAGGAGGCCAATTAGCTGCAAAGCAGTGAGATAGCTATGCCTGAGAGTCAGAGCAAGTGCCAGGAACAGTCTCTGAGCAACCCTCTTCTCCTCCAAGTTCCCTTTGGTTGCTGTGGGATCTCTGGCATGTGACTGGCAAGAAAAGTGCTTTTTTCAGGAGCTGCAAGTGAAAACTTGTCAGTTTAACCACAGACAGCATTTCTGGGAAAGTTTTTGAGCAGCAATAAGATCTTATTATCTTTATTCATGTGAGTCCACGCTTGTCAGCCCAAGCTGAAAACCAACGTTTCCATCAGCAGTCTCAGCTTGTTGCCAGGGCCGTGCAGCCACGCAGCAGTTCTGCAGGAACTGTGTCAAGTTTGATCATGGCAGTGTCTCTCCAACCAGAACCCACAGCTCAGAACACCAGCTAAGCACTCCTGACTGCAAAACTAGGCACAGTGGGTCCTGTTTGGGGGATTTACAGCAAACTGCTGCGTTTAGCAAGTCCCAGGGGAGGTGTCCTTTTGCTAGATGTTTAGTCTTCCTTTGAGCAGTAAAATCCCCGAAAGGCTACAACCCCTGAAGCTCTGAAGTAGATGGTCAGTGCATGGAGTCCCTTGTGTCAGCTCAGAGTGCCCCTGCCAGGAAGTCTGGCTGAACCTGCTGAACTTCTTTTCACTTGCGACTCAGTTAGAAGAACAGGTTCACACCTCAAGAGACACAGCCAAGGTACAAAGCCTGTGCTCTGGCTCCAGCAGGGCTGGTGACTGGGCAAGTCCCATTTCTTTATTATACAGATTGATTCTACTGCATCTTTATTTCTCAGGCACAGCCCATCAGCACATAAACCTCAGGGTTCTGCCACCGTGGGCAGTTTTCCTTTATTCTCACCTCTTACAAAAGGAGGCTTTGCAGTACCAAGATAACTTTAAGTAGCAGCAAAGTTCTTAAGTTTGGGTACTCCAGATTTTCTTTTTCAGAGACAAAGGGAGAGGACAGCTATTTGTCAGAGTCCTGACACTTAAGCAGCTGTTAAATACCTCTCACAGCAGGTTCATCCACACTTCAGCACCAGGAGACACTTGTGAGAAGCACAGTTTTCTGCACTGTCTACAACAAGCGATCCCATTCCACACCAAACCCCATTAAACACTAGTGTCGAGCAGACTCTGGAAAACAGACATTTCAGCGCTGCAGTTGGCAGCAGCAGAAGTCTTGAGCTTACCACAGCGGAAGATGGATAACTGGGACAGCATTGGGACTTGGTAAGTTTTGCCATCTGCTCCGTAAAAGGGACGTTTCTTTGTGTTTTCGGGGCGGAACCGTGACTTCCACAAACCCTTGAAGTACACAGCGTTTACTAGGACCAGTCTGGTCAAACCACCATCAATATCATCCAGAGTTACAACCTGATCGATCATACCTGGAAGAAATAATCAAAGCCTTGAGTATCTGCTGCCAGAATACCAGCTATTCACTCAGCTCCCCAGTCACAGGCTGCTTGCGACATTGCTGTGCAAAAAGGGTGATGTGGTAGAAAAGGAATTTGCCCGGCTTCTTTCACAAACAGCACATCCAGTATGATCATAGCACTCCTGGCATCCAGCAGGCACCAGGTTTAACTCCAGGAGATACCACACAGTTCACTTTGACTGCAAATATGTCAAAAAACACAACGTCTTAACTTCATGCAACTGGATGTCAGGAGGACTGAACCATGAAGAGGTTCTGTCAAGGCAGGGTCCATTCAAAATCCTCCACTAAACATGATTCCTCCAAACACAGGCTCCATTTTGTGGGCATTTAGGGCAGTAAATGCAAAAGCTGGGCTACTTCACAGCTTCCCAAGTCTGATTGACTGAGCTAAACATCTTGAGCTGCTTGAAAGCAACTTTTATGTTGGAGAAGGCAAAGCTCCAGGAGAGCTGCACTTGGATGTCTTACCAGCTGTATGAGGGCAAAGCACAGCAGAAGCTCCCCTGGCCCCATGGGCAGACACTCACCTCCTCCACATATGCACTGTGAGGCTGCTGGCCCAGCAGCTCTAAACCACCATACTTAAAGTCTCCAGCTGCCAGGCAAAGCTGCTTCTCCCTCCCCAGCATTTCCATCAGCTATACTCACCCCTGGTTTCGTTTTTCACCCAGTGGTTGATGGTGTCACAGGCTGCATTTGTGTCCTCGAAGTCCACACTCTTGACGCTGCACTGAAACACCTCTTTGTTCCTTGTAACAAAAGGCACTTCCATTTTAAAGCCACTCTTTGCAAACACTGCATTAGCAATTGTAACAATGTCTTTATTCTTTTTTGAGACTATGAGCCTGTTTATCTTCTTTAAGGCTTTACCAACTCCTGCTTGGAAAGAACAGCAAGTTTGCATTTAGAGGATGAACAAACAGTTAACTTCACACACAACTATTGACAAAATAGACATCAACTGCTAGAGAGATCAGAGCAGCATTCCAAGAGGAGTCCCCAATCTGCATCACACACTGCTGGAGAGCAGTGGGCTCCAGCACCTACAGCTAGGATCCTCAGAACCTGAAGCACCTCCTACTGAGTGCTCCCCTTGCTGCCTCCGGTGCACAGAGCTGCTACACTCCCACACCCCAACTCTGAGGGCTTGTCTACACAGGGAGCTACTGCCAGCTGAACAGCTCCGTTACACGGAATGATACTCAAGAGGCTGTTTTAACAGCCGTTAACGGGGTCCCTCCATTTCCCCAACACAACCTGGGCAGCAGCGTTTCCAGGCTGCTTCCTTATACAGACAAGCTTGAGATGAGAAGGGAATCAACTAGTTATGAGACACTCTCTTGTGCGGAGAAGCCTTGGCTGGCTTTGCTGTTTCACCCGAGTGCTTCAGCACTTCTGTGTGAATTTCTGTGTGTTCACTCTCCAATATTAGTGGCAAATGCTTCTGGAGAACATACCATAACAGAGGTTCTCAAACTGTATTCTGTGGACCGCTGGTGGTCTGGGGAGAGCTGGTTGGTCTCATGATGCTGGCTCTCCTCTTTGCTTCCAGCTGCCAAATCACATTAAAAGACAGCTAAAGAGAAATTAAACACTTCCCAACTTTCCAAAGCAGCAATTGTGGATTAGGGCAGAGGAGATCAGTGCAGCACCCCGTAATGAATCTCTAATGAGGTACCAGCTACCTTGTAAGGCGTTTGAGAACCTCTGTGTCTCACGGTTAGGATCACCAAGCCTGCAGCCCAAACACAACCACTCAATAAAACACTTTGGCATTTCTGCAAGTGCTTCTGTTTCAAGTGTTGGAGTCAATTATCTGATGAGGAGATTTCAGTATCCAACAATCAGATCTTAAGCTGGCAACTCATGTTGCTTTACTCAAGACCCAGAACCAAAACAGCAAACAAAGACAGATCAGCATATTGTAGGGCAACACTGCTCAAGAGCTGGACATGCACCTACCTCCCGCAGCAATTCCTGTTCCTAGAGGGAAGGAAGGGAGGCAGAGTGCTGGTGCTAAGGTTTAGTTAAGCCTTGCTGGCAAACACTCACAAAAACACTTAAAATGTAAAGTAAAGCAGCATCAACCCCCTGAAGGGGCAGAGGAACACAATGACATATGTGGCGTCAGACAGAGACAAGCAGGAGGGGCTGCTTGGAGAAAAGGGCCCTATAGAACCAGGGATCTGGCCAGCAGAAACACAAAAAAGAAAGCTAAGGAGCATCAAAGCAAAGGTGTCAGCCAGGTGGTTAGAGGCTGCATAGCTTTCAACATGGGGACAGGCAATATCCTCTCACTCTCTTGTCTGAGGAGAGGCTGGAATGGGGTGCTGCAGCCTTTCTACTGACACTGGACCATCATCCACACTGCTCTGGCAAATCAGTTTTGCAGGGAGGAAGGCAGCAGCAGCCAAGGCTCCAAAGTCATGACAAAACTGCTTAGAAGCCACTTCAGGAACAAGTAACATATCTGCAATCAGACTGCCAATTAACCTCAGGCATGTCCACATTGTGCTTCAGCCAACAGAGCTAAGTGGTACATGATGACCCATGCCACACTTTGAAAGCCATGAAGATCCTCACCCAATACCCCCAGGAGTCCCTTAAGGAGTCACTGACCATTTACACTGTATCTCATCATAGTTGTCAGCTGCTTCTTAGTCTTGCCGTCAGCACCCAGCTGCAGCACCCCTAGCACTGAGGCAATCCCATGAGGAGAAACCACCACGTTGTCCTGAGGCTTTGCTTTCACTATCTGGTTGAAGACCTGGATCCCAACGTCAGAGCTGAGCTCCTCCAGCGGATAAAAACCAAACTGGGAACACACAGATGTTAAAGTCCCAAGAACAATGAGGAAGGGAAAGTGCCAGTTCATGGTTTCTGCTTGGAGATACCTGTAAATGAACAAGAGGAAGAAGTCAAGTCAGCTTTATAAGTACAGCACTTCTATCGTCATCTTTGGTTTTTCATTACCTGAAGATGAGGGGAGTCTTGCACATGCTCCACACACCATCCACAGAGCTCTGGCAACACAACTTCCTCTTGCATTTCACTCCTTCCAGTATGTTACGTCTAGGGGTTCCCAGAAGTAGAGGGAACCAAATAATAACTAGAGGAACAGAACCAAAGCCACAACACTGGGAGAACCAAGCCCAGACCTTTAACACTGGGTAGCTACCAGGCTGCATTTCCTCCTCAGCAAAGTGTGATCAGTCCTTGTTTTGTTCAGACAAACAGAGGAACAACCACGCAATAATCTATTTAATGAGAGCAGGTTCCCTGCTTCCTTTTGAGACTTTCCATCACATCAAGTTGCACCGAGGAAGTTTAGGTTGGACATTAGGGAAAAATTTCCCAGAAATGGTCATCAGGCCCTTAGAACAGGCTGCCTGGGGAAGGGGTTGAGTCATTTAAAAAGTCATGGGAGATCTGTAGCTTAGGGACCACGGTTTAGTAGTGACCTTGGGACAGTTGGGTTAATAGTTGGACTTGATGAGCTTGAAGGTCTTTTCCAGCCTAAATGGTTCTCTGATTTTATGGCTTTTATTTTCAGACATTTCCATTGCACAGTTCAATAGTCCAGCTTTTCATTTCCAGACCAACAAGCAAGTCTGTTCCCCCTCCCTCAGCCAACCTCAATGCTCAAAGAGCCCTTCTCAGGCATTTAGTCTCAAACACACCGACAAGTCGACTAGTTCCAGATGGGCTGCAGAAGGTATACAACTGATTAAAACACCATTTGCATATCACATGCAAAATCCCAGAACAGGTCTCCCCTCCCCTGGAGCCCTCTGCTGAGCTCTACAAGCTCACCCCAGAGCTGGAAGCCAACAGAGACACAGCACTAGGGCTGAAGCGATATTGCCAGCTGCCTCCCACGCTGTGGGACAGAGTTGAGCCCTTGCTACACACCAGCCCAAACCACACTGGAGCCCTCCATTTACCCAGAAAAGCAGCTGGTGTTTGTACAGAGTCACTTAATCAGCTTTTAATAGCCCATACTTTAACTGCACTAAAACGCTTCCAAGGAACAAATTCAGGCATCGTCACTTTATCCTGCACCATTTTGGGGCTTTGCTGAAGTTAATCATTGCAGCCCAGAAGAAAAATCAAGTTCTGATCACAAAATACTGCAGAAGTAGAGCCCTCTTCCTCCCCCTAGGCCAACTGCTGGCACAGCTGTGACCAGAGGAACCTGTTGGGCTGATCCAAGTTATGCAAGAAGTGAAAGCGCTGCCCTACAAAGCAGATTAACAGTCCACCCACTCATTAAGTCTTTCCCATCACCCTACTAACCCCAGGAGCCCTTCTGGAATCACTGAAGTACAAACCCTTACAGAGGGGCTCTATCCATTCACACCAGCCATCAGCTTAGTGTGAAAACCAGGCTCAGCAGCACCAAGACACACAGCAGGAAAACCCCAAAGCAGGTTATGTGAGTCATGTCCTCCCATGCAGCAACTGAGACTAGTGACAGTGACAGACACAAGCACCAAGGGCACCCTTTGAGCTGTGGTCCAACAGCCCTGCTTTTGTTTAAGGCAAAGCAGGAGATGCTGGGCTACTTTGAGCACATCTACCCTGCCACAAGTGTTTTATTAGGAGGGCAAAGGCTAGAGTGGCACTTCCACAAAACCAAATAAACCCATTTCACTGTCATTGCAGCCTAACTGCAGCCAGACCTTTCCATCTTCTTTGCCTTTACCACAACATATTGCACATCCCAAGTGTTCTTCTTGGGGCTGCTACCAACACCCCCTGTGTTCCCCAGGACACACATCTGAAGCCTCATAAGAGCAACCCAACTGTGTTCCCAGAGCCCCTGCTGCAGTACTTGGAGTTTGTTTCAGGGAAAAGCTATGGCCTGGTGCACCTCAGAGGTCTCCAGGCTCATCTAACCTCTGCATCTAGTGGTGAGCTTGGTTAATGATTTAACTCCATGATCCTGAAGGTCCTTTTCCAACCTAAATGATTCCATGATAAAGGTAGCTTGGTCTCCACCAAGGAGCTAATGTCATTGTCAAGCAGAAGCAGTCTCTCAATGCTCCTCGTGAGGATTTCTGCACATTCAACTTCTGAGTGGCTTTGTATGGAAAAATGCATTTGCATATCCTGGGAGGAAGGGCTTAAGTGACTTAAGGAGAGAAAAGAGGAAAAAAAGGAGGAAAAAACCTAAAAAGATGTAGGATGGAAAGGAGTTGACCTGCTACACTGAGTATCAACGAGCTTTCAACAAGTTTTCACAGCACTGAAGCTAAAGACTTGGTGGTGGTTAAATCTGGAGCTAATGCTTTGGGAAGCCAAACACAATACAAGGGAGGCATCTCTTTGCCTGCGATCTTTACATTTTCATCAAGTTACTCAAGAAGAAAAGTGGAGAGGCAAATTAATTTACATAAATGTGGGCTTTTGAAAGATGTTGGACTCGAAACAATAAGTCTATCTTCAAGGTAGGCTGCCCACTTCTTACACCGAGAACTTACTGTAAGGACAGCATCCCACCGCTTAAACATCTAAAGAAACAACAGAAGCACTGACACTGACCCAAGGAAGTGGTCACTTGATGTTGTTTTCATGGCAGCTGGTGAAGTGTCTCCAGGCTACCAACCTCAGGACAACCTCAACCTCTGACACAAACCCTCACCATCACCCAGCCTAAGCAGCGTTCTCAACTCTCCCTTGGCTCAGCTATCTGGATCACCCACGTAATGCACAGCTTGAGCTTCTGCCTGAAGTTGTTATGGAGGTATTTGTGTCATCAAGGAGGACAGAATGCTTTTGGGGCTGTGTTTACAGGACACTTTGTGCAGAAGTGAAGTTACATGAAGACAGATGGTTTGATCTGGGTCTAGAAAGGCACTTGGTGGAGCAAGGTGAAGTTACACCTTCAGCCCTAGGCATGAAAAGCCACTGAGCACAGAGATCCCTCCCTACAGGAAAGGACTAGCTTAGGAAGGGCTTTGTTTCCAGAGAGCCAGACTGAGCTGCCACATTCTTCCAAGAAGCAGAGAAGTAAGTTTGGTTCAAGATCAGAGGCATAAAAAAAAAAATCCCATGAGCTGAAAGAAATACCCAGGTTAAAATGTCAGTTGGAGAAGAGACCCATCCCAGAGAGCCTGAAGAATACTTTGAAGTGTACTGAGGAACAAACAGCAAACTGGACATAAATGTTTACATATCAACCACCTGCTCTATGTTAGATTCTGTGAGACATCTCCAAGAGCTTGGGACAAACAGTCAGAAACTCCAAGTTTGAGATGTTGATGTTCCCTTGTCGGGGCCATCTGTGCAACTAATTTGAAAGCTTATTCCAACCAACATGAAAGCTTCACTTGAGGCAGTTAACTGTCTCTCTCCAGCAGGACTGGAAAAACATTCACCCAAACTTGTTAACAGGCATTCACAGAGCTGAGGGCACAATTGGTTCTTCTTCAAAGCAAGGAGACCACTGTGGTTGCAATGGGAAGGTCACCCGCTGGATCTTGTTTTGTGGCTGATGCACACTTGGCAGTGAATGAAAATGCTCCAGCCTGTTAGGAGGCTTCTGCTCTCCCTCTAATATGTGTTTGCCCAAGCCTCCTCCATTCCTGGAGCCTCCAGCTTTGGTGTACTCTCCTACTGTGCTGCTGGGCCTTGGCTACATCTAAACATCCTTTGAAGCAGCAGAGCCTAAAGTCTGAAGAGGTCAGAAGAGGCTTCATTACAAAGAAAGGCTGAGGGAACCATCTCTCTTCAGCTGGGAGAAGAGGAGACTTAGTGGTGACCTCATTAATGGTGGTAAATATGGAAGGGGAAAATGTCAGCAGGGTGGAGCCAGGCTCTGGGGTGTCCAGTGAGTACAAGGGGCAGTGAGTACAAGCTGGAGCAGAGGAGGTGCCACATAAACATAAGGAAAAGCTTTTTCCCTGTGAGCGTGACAGCACTGCAACATGCTGCCCAGAGATAACTGTGGAGTCTCCTGCTCTGGAGACATTCAAAACCAACCTGGACACAGCCCTGTGTGACCTACTGTAGGGGATCCTGGTTGGACTATATGATCTTTTAAGGTCACTTCCAATCCCTAATATTCTGTGATTCTTCATCCTCATGATGAAACTGCAAAATGTTTTGCCTTCCTCCAGGTTTTCTGGTCCATCCTGAATGTTGGTTCTTCCCTTTCATCCAAGATCTCTTTCCAGTGCTCCTTGCTTTAAAGGAGCAAGGACAAACCCCACAGATACAGGTATAAAAGCCAACAACACATCAGGCCACATGAAGAATAGCTGACACAACTAAGCAGGGTTAGGTTACTCAGTACTGGGAAGGTTTAGGACATGCAGTGCATTACCAGCTTCTAAACAGCTCCCTTACTCATGCTGCCCTGAAGAGGAGTAAGTTACTCTCTATGCAAGTTAAAAAAAATGTTGGACATGAAGATGCTGGTCTGACTCCAGGCACTGCACAACTCATGGTGCTGGTTCCGAGAGAGGTCTCCACCCCAAACCTTTCTCTGCTCTTTCTAATCCTCTTAGCTGGTGTGTTTTCAAAATGGACCGTCTCCATCTGGATCACCTCCCTTTCCACTGCATCCAACCAGCCTCCCCTCCTCCCCTCCCAAGGGGGAATTTCCCAGCAGAGCACCAGCTTGTGAAACTTGGCTGGCCCCGACCAGGAACCATCAGTCTTTCCAAGTACAGCTCCCACATGAGCAGAAAGCTGACTTTTGTGCTTCTTTTCACAGTCTTGACTGTAGTTCCTTGGGAGTTCACATCCAGCATGAAGGAGAGAGTCAAGCACCTTTAAAACATTCTGTAGCCTCATGACTGGTATTTCCAGTTCATAACCTAGACTGATTTTGTTCCTCCAGTACTCATCTTCTACAGCATTTGGGGATGGTTCATGTTAGTTCACTGTGGGATGTGAAACTGGTCTCTGTAAAGTTGACCAGAGCCAGCTTTTGATTCCCATGCTCAGCTGTAACCATACTACAACCACCGCTCAGTTTGAAGAGCCTAAACAGGTATTTATGTATTATTTACTTTTAATTCCATCCCTCATCTATCATTAAAAAGCCAACTTGGGCTCTGCTTCATGAAGCAAACACCACAGAACAGGGGGCTTACAGCGACTACTGAGATATTCCAGTTCTTCCACCATTTGCAAATTCTACCAGAGTTCTTTCACTGCCATGGGCTCAACATGTTTTCACAGCCTTCCCCGAGATCTATCATCAAGCGTTACAATATCAGGAAGATTAAAGAGAATGATGTTTAATTTACTCATGCCCCTTTATTAAAGAAGTGGTTTTGTTGATCTTCAGTCCTTTGTGCAATGGAGTTACTTTAACATCATGAAGAGAGAGCATAGGACAGTCAGCCCATCATGACTAATGCTGCAAAACCAGTTTACCCTGAAGAGACTGCGCACTGAGGTTTCACAATATGGACTGAGGCACTCATCTAAGACTCCACAGCAGGTCCATAGCCCAGCTCCCATTTTCAGGCTTTTTGTGGAAGAAAAACCTTGTGGAACCACCATTCACCACACCACAGGCTCCTTAACAGCCAAAGGCAAACTCCGTGGGATCACAGGCTCCCATTGATAAGGTGCAGGGTATCAACAATTTGGTCACAGGCTGCGTAAGCACAGATTTATGAATTAACTCTTTGCAGGTCTCTCACCACCATCTTCACTGTAACCCCCACTTCTGCCAGAGCATGTGACCCTCTCCTGAAGGTTAAGACCCTAATATCTGTAACACAGAGACCTACAGAGCTGTCAAGTTATCTAACTGTTTGGGGATTTTTTTATTGCTCGAAAGCAAAACCAGTTCGTAAAAAATATTGAGAGCTAAAGACACAAAATCCAGTCCTCAAGCCAATGGTGAAAATTTCAGTAGTGTGAGTTGTTGCAGAGTTTGCCTTCATATCCTACACCTTTTAGGTTTAGTTTACAGGAGTCCTGGTATTTCCTATTAAATACCCTCTTCTGAAGTCCAGTTCCCGTCACTCCACATCATACTCTGTTCATAACGATAACTTCAGTACTCTGCAAAAACCCTTTGATTTCCAAGCTCTGAAAAGTGTTTGTATCTAGGAAATACCATCACCCAACAAAATCCCTGGAGGGATCAGGAGCACTCTCCTAACCATCTATATCCAATAGGTGACCGGCTCTTCGTTTATTAATCACTCTGTACAACCTTCATTACTCACTTCCTACTCACAGGGGAATTTATCTGGGATTTCAGGTGAGAACAAACGTGATTCTAATGGCCAACGATTCAAGTTCTTCACAGTGAGGATAAAAACATACTGATTTGCTGCCTCTAGCGTCAACTGCACCAGCAGCTCAAAGAAACATCAGACACTAGTTTTCTAGTGGCCTTTTCTCAACCATTTCAGAACTAGTTTACCCTAGAAGGATGGAAATTCTCACATTTACAAAGGGAGACCTATATTCATCCTTCCTTCTCTCCAGCTTTAAGGGCAGAAGCAGCCACAAAAGCATCAGAAGTCACAGATGCTGTAAAGATTCACATCACTCTCAGTCACAATGAGGGAATGCAGCCCTGTGCTGGGACCTAGACTGAATACTCAGACACCTCCTCAGCCATCTGCAAGACTCACTCACCACTTCATGAGAGAGCTAACATCCGGCTAGAAAAGCTTCATTTAAAAAAAAGAAAAACCCCACAACCTACCAAACCATAGTCCTTTCATCAATCTGACCTCACTTCCGACTAATCCCACTGGCTTCACTACAGTTTTCTGGAAAGGCAGGACCTAAATTTCCATAGGGAAAAAAAAGGGGATAATGGAGTATGAGCTGCGCACAAGGATCCTGCAAGAGCAGGCCATGACCTGCTGTGTAAAACCATCTGATTCAGTTCACATTGAAAGTTTGTGGGCTGAGCTGGGAGCTGTGCTGGCTGAGAAGCCTCTGCACCGTCCCTGGCTATTTCTGTGCCACAGATGACGAAGCCCAGCAGAGGAAGTAGACAATTAGCTAGGGAAGCAGCCTCTTGGGCTGAGCTGCCAGAGCAGCTGGAGGCCTCCAGTTCCCTTCACTGCTTAGAAAGCTATGGGAACTACTTTTACTGGAAAAGGAAGGTATAGAGCACGACAGAGACAGATAAACCCATCAATTCCTACAGAGGCTTTCTAGAATTGACAAAAGAATGTAAAGACAGAAGGTAACAGAATGAAAGGGTAAGTTCAGGTAGGCTCAGTCCTTCTCATGTTTTTCTACCTGTCAGAGCCAACGAGATTGTCCCTCTCCTATTAAAGCAACAAAAGGAACCCTCAAATCTCCTCACAACCTCTGACCAGCAGAAGTAGTGCAGATGACACAGACAGTGAGGACCACCACACCAAATATCACAACTCATCCTTTCTGCAGGAATGAGTGTTCTTTAATGCTTTCGTTATTATTTAATGAGAAAACACAGCTTGGTCAGTTATGTTGCTGACAGAAATGATGAAGCAACACTTCTCAGCACTGCTGCTGGAAATGGTCTGCTAACATTTCTAACAGTTTCTACCTGCATGCTGAGGCCACTACACAGAAAGCCTCTAGCAGGGGTTTTCAACTTTGGAGCTGCTGCTAATCAGCTGTGATGCTCCCTGACTGCTCTCATGGTCCCAAGATAACCGAGGCCACTGCTTCCAAGAAGAAAACAGAAGACTGCCTGAAGCCCATGTTTTACATCACATTGCTGGGCATGGTCAGCAAGAGTGAGATGGTCACTATTAGGAGATCAATCGTGTTTTCATACTTAAACTCTCTGTGGCCAAGTTATCAGATCCCAGTATGGGTTACCTCCTGATTTCAGCCCGGAAACCTAATCAAAAGCATCTTGCTGTCTACTAAAGGTGATCAGCAGACCATGGATAAGGTAGAGTAGCTGCCACAACTCTCATTTCCACAGACATTGCTGTGAGAAGAGGTGCCAACAGGTAAATGAAGCATTTTGGTTAGTGCTTAATGGCATTTCAAGGCCATGAATATTCCACTTACTCTTATTTTCACATGGAGAAGCCATTTAAATAAAACACCTTCATATTTAACAGCATAAGTTGGAGAACTGTGAAATATTTAAACACACGTGATGCTGAAGGGCTGCTCCAGGCTACCTGCTCTCCAGAAAGATAAAACTCTTCACCATGCTGCTTACTCAAAAGTTGCTTGTAGTTACTAGAAGCAGAGTCACAGGGAACTCACAGGCCAATGCTCTGCCATGAAACACAGTTTGTAAGTTATGTCAGTGGCAACAAGGAGGATGGCACACAGAGGTGACACCATCCAGCAACACTTCACAGGTTAGTGATGATTAATCTACCTTTCCCCTACCATCCCGTGGCCCTCAAGAACAGCAGAATCCAGTTAACAGACAAACTAATTGGAAGTGTTTTGACAATTAGGCTGGATTTCCCCCCAATTAATATCACAAAGGCATGTTCTCTCTTGCACGCTTGTGATTAAGCAATCCAAGTAGTCCAGACAACCCCAGTTTCCAAGAAAAACCTTCTGCTGCTCCTCAGTGTTCTAGCCAGAATCAAAAGCCACAACCAGCCACATGAGCCAGGTAGACACTGAGATCCTGCCACCAAGGCAACCCAGATCTCCAGCCAGAGTCCCCTCTGGACGTGATTTATACAACTTTCTATTTTAATCCCCAGCAGTAAGGCAAGGAGATTATTTTTATAGATTCATTTACCTACACTCACACACTTCACCTCAGTCTGGTGTGACTGGCTGAGTTCACTTCTTGACATTTCACTGCTGCTAACAGGCTGCTGCTAACAGGCTTTTAGGACTGGAACATGGTTCTGGCTGTGCAATTTAGAGACCAGTACTGAAAGTCCCCACATGGTGACACGATGTTCTTCTGGTTGTCAGTGACAACACCAAACAGAGGCTTCTGCACTCCTGTCTACTCCTGGAGACAGGATCTGCTGGGGGTTTTCCAATGAGGAGCTGTTATCCTGATACCTACCTATCAAATTAAGCAGTTTCTCAGCAGCTTAACAGCACTGACAGAATTTGTTTATCTGATGCACAACTTCCCGTAAGCATGAAGAAGCTGTGGATCAGCATCCCTTACTCAAAAGTTTACTCCTGTGCCAAACAGCTGCTGCTCCCACAGCTTTAATCACACCCCATAAACCGCTCAAATCCCAAGTTAGCACATCTTACATCTAGTTGAATCAATCCACTTCATCATTCTGCCTTTTTCAGTTGTGCTGGTCTTCTCACACTCATCACTGAACAGGCAGCTGCTGCTCTTTGCTTTGCTCACAGATTTCTGCAGCTTCTCCCCTTTTTCCAAAGTTCCATGACAGTCCAGCTGCCCACACCTACAAATGGTTTGGGAATAGCCCCTACAAAACCAGGTTCTTGATGAATTCCTGTGGAGAGCAGGGGGGAAATGCTCACACAAGAGAAAGCAAAGGGATCTCTCCCATCGTTTTTTTAGTGCAGGGGGAAATGAAAAAATAATCAGTCCGCCAGGTTTCCCTTTCAGGAAGTTGCCCAAGAAGGCAACTAAAAGCACACAAACCAAACCACATTTCAGAGTTGCATGCAGGTGGGACAAAGGGGCAGAAATAAAAACACACCGTAGCCTCTGCATCCATAGACAGACGTTCTAGCAGCAGGGTTGGACTAGGTGACCTCCAGAGGTCCCTTCCAACCCCCCAACATCCCACGATTCCTGAGCTTTAAGGGAAATCTGACATTTCAATACCTATCTGTTATCTCCACAGGCTTCACTCCTCCGTGAAGATCCTCCCGGGTCACACAACACTGAAACACCAATCACCAGTCTAAGGAGACCACAGCCTCTCTCCTGAGGTGCCAAAACCCTCCCAGGACCAGCAGACGGTTGGGCTTTATTATCTTAAAGGTCTTTTCCAACCTAAAGGATTCTGTGCTTCGATGAGCTGCTTTCCCAGGTTACAGGGAAGGGAGAGGATGAGATAAAGAGTTTGGGGCACCCCATTCCCTGCTCCTACATAGGGTTTGATGCCACCAGCACCACCCAAACCCTGGCTCCAGTAACAGGTCAGAAGGACCTAAACACTTCTATGCAGAGAAAATCTCAGATACTAACTGAATCATGAGGTTTTATCTCATTTTTAAGGGCTAGACGAGCTCCCTCCGTCTCTCCCAGCAGGCAGGAGACATCATCGAAGGGAACAACTCCCAGCTTCTAGGCTCCGCCGAGGGAAAAATCCAGGAAAACCGATGCTGGGGAGGTACCGTGTCTCCCTGGCCACCCCCTCCCCCGCCCAGGCCAGCGCCGGCAGGACCCGGGACCAGCAGCCTGGAATGCTGGAAGGGAAAAACCCCCTCCCGGCTTCGTTACAAAATCCCCAAGGACAGGCTCCCCACGTCGGGAAACTTGTGGGGTTGGGGAAAACGGCGTCGTCCGCTCCCACCGCCCGCGACCTGCGGGGCGCCCTGAGGGAAACTCAGAGCCCTCCTTGCCGAGGCTCTCCCGGCCCTCAACCCCCTCCTCCTCCGCGGCAGCCGCTCACCTCCTACCGCCGCGCCGGGAGCTCCGCTTGGGCCGGAGAGTGGCGG
>JAOXOE010000702.1:4057550-4081437 GCA_028565055.1 Phoeniculus purpureus
GGAAGGGACCACCTGATCATCCAGTTCCAACCCCCCCACCATGGGCAGTGACACCCCACCCTAGACCAGGCTTGCCAGAGCCTCATCGAAGAGTGATGACTAACAAGACTTTTCAGGCAGAGGTAGAAATAATCCTTTCAGGATTTTGACCTGTTTCTCTTTTTTGTCATTACCTCTCCTCTCTTCCATAAGATGTTGACATTTTTAAAGTCCTCTTTGGATTCAGAGCTCTCTACTTTTTTCCATGAAACAGCTTTTGTGCTAAGCTTCCCACGCCTTAGCTCCTGACACAAGATGCAGTGCTTCTCAGACCCTGTATGAAAATCACGGCGCTACTCAGAAGGATGTAGTGGTCACACTGCTATCTCAGGATCACAAAACCATGTACATTTGATTTTGTTAGGAAACCAACACTCTTCAATAAAGTGTTTAGTAGGTGAGTCAGCCCCTACGAAGTTGAAGGGAGCAGCAGCCTTGAGCAGCAGCAGCCTCTCTTCATTACTTAAAGTCTCTCCTGGAGCCATTTTGAAACCTCCAGATACTTTGGTCTTGTGCCATTTCCCACATCAGTTTTCAAGCAGTTTTCACATTTAAACACAGCAACATAAGCTCTAGACACAACTGAACACCAAAAGACCCATTTTAAAGGGTGAAGCATCACAATGCTCATGTAGAGAGAAAATCATGTAGAATTACGACAGCAGGAAGACACCTACCAAGCATCTACTTGCATATCCCATGTATCAGCTGCTTGTCTCAGCTTGCTACTACCTGTGGAACAGGCTGCCCAGGGAGGTTGTGGAGTCTCCTTCTCTGGAGACGTTTAAAACCCTCCTGGATGTGTTCCTGTGCAACTTAGTCTAGGTGATCCTGCTGTGGCGAGGCATTGGACTGCATGGTCTTTCGAGGTCCCTTCCAATAGCTAATGTGTGACCTGATCTAGGGGTTCCTGCTGTTGCAGGGAGGTTGGACTGGGTGATCTTCCATGGTCCCCTCCAACCCCTAATTTTCTTTGATTCTGTGTGAATCAAGAGGAGAGGTGAAGCCTGGAACCTCCTGAGTTTCAACCACTAACACTGAGCAGGTTACTCCCATTTTTATCATCTGACAGGTTGCAAAAGGAGTTTTCACCCCATGATTTACCCTAACGATGTACCCAAGGATGCCTATGGCTCAGCCCAGCACTTAGGCACTTGAGGCTGGACATTTCTTTGGGCAACTTGATCTAGTTGAGGATGTTCCTGCTCATTGCAGTGTGGCTGGACTACATGGCCTTTGGAGATCCCTTCCAACCCAGGCCATTCTAGCATTCTGTGATTAGGGACTTTGCTGCTTCAAAGGATCACCTATTTCCCCTCCCTTCACTTGTTACTTGTATGAGCTGCAATGACACCTTCTCCTAAAATTACTCACACCTTTTGTAAACGAGCTTGAGGTCTTTCCAGTCAACAAAGCTACTCGTTCTCTGGTGGCGGGACAAAACGATCTGAACAATTTCTCTGATTATCTTCTTCTTCTCTTTGTCGGGCAGCGTCGTGTACCACTTCTGCAGCCGCAACTTCCCCTGCCGACTGAACAGCAGGATGAAGTGGATCTAGACCAAACAGAAACACATGGTTAGTGCAGGTGGAGAAGAACATCTCCCTGACACTAGAGACCTGTATTGGCACCTACAGCCCTTGGGTGGGCACTCACGGCCTTTGGATGGGCAACCACAGCTCTTACTTTGCGTGCTCCCAAGCGGTACAAGATTAGGAAGACCCAGATAGCAATCGTAGCCCTTATTCCAGCTCACAAGCAAAGCTGCTGGTTCCTGCAAGAAGCCACAAGGAGTAGACGGAGAAACTGACTACTTTGGAAATGGAGGTTGACCAGTTCTACTGTAGAAACCACTGGATTATCGAATGGAGATGGCAAAGGGCCAACCTCTGTGACTGAGGGTATCGTTAAATAGAACAGGACACGCACACACTGCTCTAGAATTTCCATTTTAAAACCAATCAGAGTTTTACATCATTTTTTTTAATACAAAAGTGCTGCCTCTAGGTGCCAGCGGGCCTGGAGCTTTGCTCACCTTCTCAACGTTTAGGGGCTAGGGACTGGCAGGAGGGAAAGCCCATAACCATGGCTACTTGCCCATGCAGAGACAAGCCTTCTGGGAGGGCCAAAGAGAACCAGAAGAGCCTCATTTTCCTCTCTTGCTCCCAGTTCAAACAAATTTCCAACAGATGAGCTGGTAGTTCCATGACACATCCTCATTCCTAACAGCCTACAGCCTTACCTACATCCAAATCCCTTCTCCCTCTTGCTCTCTGTTCCAGCTCATTGCTGTCCCTATGCTGCCTGTCACTCCATCTCCCCAGGGAGGATTCCTGGTCACAGTTACTCCCACAACACAGACTTCTGCAAAGACACAGTCAGCTGTGGTGAAGTCTGAGCAGAGAAAGGCACTGGAGAAGCTTCCACAGCAAATAACAAGCAGCCATACTGGATTTGCCACAAAGGGTTCACTCAGAATTCATCCTCCAGCTATTAAGCTGCTGAGTAATCTGGAGACAAACGTTCTGGTTGTACACAGGCAGGAACACCTTCACTAGATCAGGTTACTCCGGGCCCCATCCAACCTGGCCTTCAACACCTCCAGGGATGGGGCAGTCACAACTGCCTTGGGCAACCTGCTCCAGCATCTCACCATCCTCACAGGAAAGAATTTGTTCCTCGTGTCCAACCTAAACATCCCCTCCTCAAGTCTGTAACCCTTTCCCCTTGTCCTCTCGCTACCACCTATGTAAAAAGCCCTACCCCAGCTTTCTTGTAGTCCCCTTCAGATATTGGAAAGCTGCTAGAAGGTCACCTGGGAGCCTCCTCTTCTCCAGACTGAACAACCCCACTGTAGTTCAATGCGCTTGATAAACTACAAGGATTCTGTAGTTGCCTTGCGTTGAGTCCAGATGAGCTGCTTCACACGTGGTGAAGATCAAAGCTCACATTCCAGCCTTTCTCTGCTCCTGCTTCTGGCACAGCAAAGCGTTGGCTGGGCAGATAAGAGCAGCAGGTTAGTGGGTGCCCACTAGGCAGCGGTTACTCCACGAACAACGTTCTGAGAATGCAGGGAATAAGACAGCAGTGGATCACGGAATTATTGAGGTTCAAAAAGACCTCTGAGATCATAGAATCATCATGGGTAGAATGGACCTCCAGGATCATCATGTCCAGCCCTCAACCCAACACCTCCCTAACCCCTAGCCCATGGCCTCAAGTGCTCTAGCTACTCATTTTTTAAACACCTCCATCCAGGGATGGGGACTCCACCACCTTCCTGGGCAGCCTGTTCCAGTGCCCAACCACTCTCACAGTGAAGAACCTCTTTCTAATATCCAGTCTAAACACCCCCTGACACAACTTGAGGCCATTTCTTGTCCTGAGCAAGTCCAGCCTATGACCTGACACTGTGATGATCATGTTTGATTGAAAACACAGGGAAGCGGTCACTGACCCCCTATCCCACGCTGGCAGCACATCCAGTGTAACCAGAGCAGCTGTTAGGGAAGAAATCTGTTTGCCTGCAGTGCTTCAGCAAGGAGAGGTAAACAATGGGGGCTGAGGTTCAGATTCAGCAGGTGAACCCAATGGACCTTAAATCCCAGGGCCTGCAGGGAACACACCGACCTCCAGGAGAGGAGCCTGATGCCTCCAAAAGGTTAACCACCTCCAAGGCAGGAAACACTGTGAACATCACCCATGGTTTTCTGCTGATTGGGTTACCTCACCATAGGAATTACAGCTGCTGTCCACCTAAAACAGCTTGTAAAACTCCACAGTCTCTTCTACAGCACAGTTGGTGTTTCATCACCACTTCCACGAGTGGAGGCACCACATTTTGCTATCAGAAAACTCCCGTTAATGGCTTAAATGGCTCAGGATTCACACAGAGGCTCAACTTTTCCAATCTCTAGGGTCCCTCATTCCACCTCAATGCACAGGCAGAAGGTAACTGCACACCTCACAGGACATCTTTAACCTTCCAGGGATGTATACAGCTAGAAAACACAGCAGAAACTCTATTGTGGTCCCTCTCACTGTACAGCCTGCAGCAAACATGTTCTCTCAAGCCTGAGTCCATCTCACCAGCCAGATGAGAGCTCCTGTAACTGAGATCCTGGTTGTCTTTTTCCTCTTATGACTCCTCTTCCTTTTTTCTAATTTCTGAGGTTCACTCAACCTGGGGACCTCCCTGCAAGATAATAACACTGCAGCATCCAGAGGTTAATGCCCATAAGAAACCTGTTGCTTGACAGGTTGTTGAGTGATGTGACACACTCTTCGCCCTCAGAGCTCTGTCCACTACAGCTCACAGGGAAGATTCTGATGCCTCAACATCCCTAGAAGTGTTCCAGTCGTGCACAAACCCCAATCTATCAGCTCAGCTGCTCCCCACTCCTCATCTCTGCTTTCCTGTAGCCCTAATGACACACTGGATCTTGATGATAAAGGAAGTTCTGGTCCAACAGCCAAACCTCAAATTATCCCACAAACTCATCTTGGAAAGTTCAAATTCCAGAGCAAAATGAAGGCAAATTAGTTGCTTCAAGCAAAATAACTTTGAACCAGGGTGCTGGGTTCCTGCTGTTCCAGGCTGGGCTGGTTGTGACTCACCAGCCCCAGAGGTGATGCCAGAAGGAATTTTTTAGGTTCAAGCTGGATCTGGTTGGGATGAGGAGCACAGGAGCAGCTGAAGAGGCTGGAGGAGCAGAGTGTAACTGCATTGCCTCGTTTTACTGAATCAGACCCAACCACCTTGTGTGGAATGAACTCTGTGCCTACCAGAGAGCAGCCCAAAACACTGCCTGTGTACTTAGGAATCATTTTCTACTTTGAAAATAAGTGTTTGAACAGAGCATTTAAAGCTGAACTCCATCCCCTTCTCCAAATCAAGTTCTAGGATTGTTTTGGTTATCTACAACCTGCTCCAAGTTACAGAACAGGTTGGGAAGTTACAGGTCCTCCTGTTCTATCGAGGTGCTGAGATAAAAAATAACGTCCTTCATTTTCAGGGCTACAAAAGCAAGACTTAAAATCAATGTATAGACTTTGACATGAAACAATTGAAGAGCGAATAGGACAGACATCAAAACCACAAAATACAGAGGGGTTACATCTTCACAGCAGCAGGTGGAAGACCAATGGGTAAAACTAAGGCATACTGTGATTATTTTCTTCTCCACCTTACTTGGAAGACTTCTCCCTCCTTTTGCTCATGGGCTGGTGTGATCTGATAAGGAAGTCAGGGCACACCTGACCCCTGGGCTGTTCCCTGCCACGACTGGAGATTCCCTTCACACAGCCTCCCCCAGCATTTGCGCACTTCCCATGCCACGCTGATCCAACACTTCATGTTTGGCTCACTGGTCTCAAACCCAGACCATCTGCTGCTTTACTACTCCACCAGAAATGCTGCTTCTCCTCCTCCTCCTCCCACAATGCAAGCTGTGCAGCATTCAACTGGTTTCAAACCTGTTCTGTGGCATCTGGCTGCTCCTCAGTGGGAGCGGAGAACAGGAAAATGACCCAGAGGAGCCTGAAGGGAAGGAAGGCAGCAGAGGAGACTCTGAAAACCAAACGTCCTCCTCTTTGATGGCTGCTTGGTTCATGCAAGGATTTGCTCCATCACTCCTAGAGCACCAGGGATCCTACCCAAATCCAGTTAAGAACCTTCCAAAATCAAATCTGGATGTTTCCTGAACTTCAGAACTAACGTTTCCAAATTGGGAATGAAAAGCTTAAACCAGACAGCATGGGACAACTCGAAATGTCAGAGTTTTCCTTTAAAAACCGAGAATCCCAGACTGGTTTGGGTTGAAGTGACCTCAGAACTCACCCAGTGCCGACCCCCCTCCCATGGGCAACGACACTTCTCAGCAGAGCAGGTTGCCCAGAGCCAATCTCGTGGACTACAGAAAAAGGGAAGCGGGATGGAAAAAGCCAGTCTCTGGACAACCAGACTGACCGGCTGTACCTGGTAGAGCAGAAGCAACTCTTTATCATAGAGTAAGTTAAAGGAGAACTTTGACTCCTCAGAGCCTTCTGGTGCTGCTCTAGTCAGCCCAGATTCCCATCCCACTGGTGTTCAGCTGTTTTCCCTTCCTCCATGAGCTGTGAAGGGCTCCACTGCCTTCACAGCTTCTAGAACTGCTGTTTCATGACTCTGGTTTTGCACCTGAACACAAAACCTGCTTTCACTAAACTCCTTCTTACAGCATGAATCTTTCTCCAGCCACCTGTTGACCAATTTTAGCTCCAAGACATCAAAAGCATTTAAAAAAGCGTAAGAAGAAAAGAAAAGCAGCTAGAAACCAGCAACACGAAGCTGCAGAAGCAGCATTTTGCTGGCAGAGGATTGTCTGCCACTCACTCCATCCCCAGCAGGAGCCTTCCTGAACAATTTCCCCTCAGCAAAACAGCCAAAGTCCAAGCAATAAAAGTTCTTCTGGGTCATTACAGCCCCACATGATGTGAGTCACACATGGATTTCCTCCTGTTCCTGCTGCAGATGTCGCCCTTATCGTATCGCTGAGGATTTCAGACGCACGAGTGCCCAGGGGCTGTTCACACCACAGCACATCAATCCAGCCTGCAACCTTCTCAAGTTAAATAATCCTGAGCTCAGGTGCTGAACCAAGCCCAGCCTGAAGCCTCTTGCACATTTATCCTGCACTCAGGAGTACAAAGCAGAGCTGAAGGAGCTCCATGAGTTCCCTCCAGCTCTTGTCACTGCCTCCACTGGGTCCAGTCCTCCCAGCCTTGTTCATATCTCCTACATCAGCTGCATTCACAGAATCCCGGAATTATTGAGACCAGAAAAGCCCTCTGAGCTCAGCTCAGCCCAGGACCCAACATCACCACATTGGCCACACCAGGGCACTTAAGGGGCACAGCCAGGCTGTCCTTCAACACCTCCAGGGATGGAGAGACCACCACTGCCCTGGGCAGTCCATTCCAGGGTCTGATCACCATTTCCAGGAGGAAGGGCTTCCTAACACCCAACCCAGCCCTGCCCTGGCAGCTTCAGGCCCTGCCCTCTTGTCCTGGTGCCAGTTGCCTGGGAGAAGAGCCCAACCCCCAGCTGACTACAACCTCCCTTCAGGGAGTTGGAGAGAGGGAGAAGGTCCCCCTTGAGTCTCCTCTTCCCCAGGCTGAACAACCTCAGCTCACATTATCCTCCCTACAGAACAGGCACACTGGTGCCTCCTCCTCACAGGTCCTGCTAACAGCAGGTTCCAGCATTGCTCCAGAGAGACAGTAAAGCTTCCCAAGAGACCTCCTAGGGCATAATCCAAGCAAGTCCAGCCTCAGCTTTCTCAAACCAGTGGAGTTTTATTTCCCAGGTGAGATCACTCCAGTTTCCAGGTGCTAAGCAGGAACAGATCGCAAGTTGGGTCCAACCCACCTCAAAATGCAGGACAGCGCCTGCAGCACAGAACTGGCACTGGGGCTTCCCGGGGTCAGCCAGCGGCCGGGATGTGACCTGGCTGCCCTCACAGAGCAGGACAAATATTAACTGGGAAATCCCTTCCCCTCGCTGGGCTCCCAGCAGCACTTCTAGTTTTTGGGAAGCAGGAAACCTTCATGAGGCTATTAAAAAGGAGAGGAGACATGGGGAGAGGCTGAACAGGCTGCTGAGAGCCACCTCTCTAGGCAGGAGCCACTTCCGAAGTCTGCTCCTAATAATCCAGCCCCTGCAGACTCCAGCAGCACCAGCAGCCTCTTTGATTCTCCTTTCCAGCAGGGCTTATCAGCTGTTTGCCCTTCCCTAGGCTCTGCCCTTGCAAGGAGAAAGGACAGGCTGGTCACACCACCCAGTGAGGAGGTGCCTGGTGGAGCAGGGATGCAGGACGTCCTCACACCCTTTCCTCCAGCTACTGACAAAAATGAGCTCTGGAAGATCCGAAGATGCTGCTGCTGAGTGAGGATCACATTTGAAAAAGCACAGGAGGAACTTCTTGGGAACACCCGAGAATTTTATTGAGGAGTTTTCACTAGGGAAAGGCTCAATTCTCCCTTTTAAAATTACTTGTATCCATGAAGGTAAAAAAGCAAACCGAAACAAACCCAAGCTGGATTTAATAACCTGAACTTAAGGAAATCAAATTGTTGTTTACGGAAGGACCAGGATCTCACCAAAAGGCTTTCTGCTGGCCCCAAATTTAGCCTCTGGAATGAGTAAGTGACCTAGAAATTAATTCTGCTATTCCTGCAGCTCTTGTGATGTTGGGAAACAGAAGTGCGGGGCATACCAGGCTAGAAAGACAGGTCAGGCCAGGCAATCACCCAAACCAGAGTCCTGCTCTCCCATCCGGCCCCTCACACATCAAACAGCCGCCGTGCCGGCGCAGAGGGGATGGGTTCAGGCTAAATGAGGGCAGATTGAGATGAGATCTGAGGCAGAAATCCCTCCCTGTGAGGGTGCTGAGGCCCTGGAACAGGTTGCCCAGGGAGGTTGTGGCTGCTCCATCCCTGGAAGTGATCAAGGCAAGGTTGAATGAGGCTGTGAGCAACCTGCTCTGGTGAGAGGTGTCGCTGCCCGTGGCAGGGGGATGGCACTGTGTGATCTCTGAGCTCCCTTCCAACCTAAACCAGTCTGTGATTCTATGAAAAGCAGCAAAGATTTTGCATGGGCAGCAGCCGCAGTCACTTCAACCAGTATTTCCACCCAGGCTCCTACAGCAGTGACCAGTATCAGGTGTCCTGCTAAGTGGAAACAGCACTTGCCAACTCCCTTTCTATTCAGGCCAAGCACATTTGTAGAGCCCCTGGGCTCGGTGGAGCTCTCCTGATCCTCCAGAGGGGTCCCAGATCAAGCCTATGAGCACTGGTTCTCCTGTCAGGACACAGGGAGCGGATCCTGGGCTGCGATCCCCTGAACAGGGACTGATAATAACGCCACGGTGGAGGGAGGATCGAGGTGTTGCAACACTCAAGAGGCACAAAACACCAGGCAACGCGTGGCCTTGGGGAAACCAGTCCTGCCCTCCACCCTGCTGCAACAGCAGATCCTCAGGACGCACCTGACTGCTGCAGGGAGCAGAATTCAGTCTCTCCCCGGATATCTGCACCAGAGCAAACAAGGGAAACAGCCTCCTGCTCAGGCACCATCAGCACCAGCAATTCCCATTCAGATCCCAAAAAGGGCAGAAAAGACAGCCAGATCACCATGGAGAGCTGAAATGACCTGCAAACAGATCTGGAAAAGGCTCACTCTTGTTGTGCAACCCAGTAACCCTTGTTTCCTGACACATCACCCCATGTCACAGCCCCTTCACCACGTCCAAATGATGGGCAGTGGGACCTTAAGCGAAAGCACCCTGACCAAAGCACCTTTTCCCCAGCACTAGGAGAACAGGGTGAGAATGACAACACCTATGGAAGGGTTTGCCCTACAGCCTCAGAAAACAAAAAAAACAACCTAAAATAATTATTAATTGTAAGAACACACAGTCCCCTTTCAAAATCATAGCCACCAGTAGGACAGGCAGCACCTAAACTGGCAATAAGCAGCACTGCTGCAGGCAGCTGCTCTCCAGGGATGATTGTGAGGTTTTGTAAAGCACCTGCAGTGGGGGCAGCAATCAGATCCACTTCCCCCAGATTCAGCTCCTGCATTAACTGACATTTGAGGAGCAAAATAGGAACCTGGGCTGTCCATGTAAAATTTACCAGAGGGAAGTGGATGTGCAGGGCTGCCTTGGGGTGTATCACAAAGGTTATAGGATGTAAGGAGCAGAGGCGGCTCCACCGTCTGTGAAAGCATTCCTGTGCATGTTGTATCTGCAAACACGGTGATGGGAACACCCCTACAAACACACTTCAGCTTCTGGCTGAACCGCTGAAAAGGAGGAGGCAGAGACACGCAACAACACTTGGCCTCTGACGACGGAAGGAGAGGAGAGGAGAGGAGAGACCCGACTCGAGCTGCTCTGCCAGTGTCCTGACGCGAACAACAGGGAAACCATGCGAGGCAGCAGCCTGCAGAGCCTCAGCCACCCAACAGCAGAGGTGGTTTCTCACCGAAGGAGCTTTATTGACCAACCTGCTGCCTGAGAGCCTCCAGTTCTCCTTGGGAGAAATAGGAGGATGCCAGCTTGTTATCTCGCTTAATACAAGAGAATAACCCAAGGAACCTTCTCTGATCCAGAGAGTCAACGAGTTTCTGTGCCTGGATCCTATCTGACATCCCTTCAACCTGGAAAACTGCTGGCCAGTTCCCTGCTGGAAGGAGCTGGGTCACAAGCGTGGGCTGCCTGCCAGCAGACGAGGGACTTGTTTGATGGAGAGACCCTACAACCCCCATGAGAACAGGCTGCAGCAGAGCCGGAGGCACCGCTGCCACCCAGCTCCCCACAGAACACGGAACACACGGGGAGGGGGGGGGGGGAAAAATCTGTCACATTAAAACCCTGCCCAGAGCCACTCTGCCACAGGACACCAACCCACAGGAACCTACCTGGATGCTGGAGCCAGACCCACTTCTGCAACTTACTGTAGGACTTGATGCAACCTCTGCTCCTAACATCTTAGCTCTGAAGGGCTGTCCGTGTGCCCCGAGCTCACCCCGAGGGGCAGGAGACAATATAGGGGGACAGGGATGGAGAGGGGATACAGAGAAATAGGGGGGGGGGTTAACAGGGAAATATGGGGGGGAGGGAATATAGGGGAACAGAAAATAACTTGCCTTTCCTCAAACCAGGTGCAAACCCTACGGGAACTTGCACTCCCAGCACCGGGAGCAGTTCCCCAGCCCTCCCATTCCCTCTCTGTAAGTCCAGCTGGGATTTCTCCATCAGAATTATTCCTAAACAAACTTTAACGAAGTAAACCCACGCAAGTTTCGATCCCATCCCCACGGCACCGAGCGGGGACTTTGCACCACGAGCCCCATGGGGCCAGGGCTGTGGAAGGCGAGAGGTACCGCAGCACTTACCATGGCGCGGCCCCGGGCTGGGACCTGCCCCGCTCCGGCTCCGGCTCTGGCCCCCCGGCCTGGCCCGGCCCGGCTTGGCCCCTCCCCGCCCCGCTGCAGGTGAGGCCATTCCCACAATGCCCCGATCTGCAACTCCTCCTCCTCCTGCTGCTGTCCTGGAGGCACTGGAGCAGAGCTACAGGCTGCACTGGGCAGCGCATCTCCATCTCCGCGGGATGAGTGTAAACAACCGAGATTACCTTCAAGTGGGACTGGGGTGGTTGAAACACCTCAAATCATCTCCAATGGGATGGTGTCAACACCTGAGATCATCTCCAGACTGAACTGGGATGGTCTAGATACCTGAAATCATCTCCAAATGGAACTGGGATGGGTTAAATACCTGAGATCATCTCCAAACAACTGAAATGGTTTGAATACCTGAGATAACTTTCAGTTGGAACTGGAACGGTTTCAGCACCGGAGATCATCTCCAAAAGGATCTAGGATGGTTTAACTACTTGAGATCATTTCCAGATAGAATTGGGATGGCTTCAATAGGTGAAACAAACTCCATCCAAATGAATCTCTGTTGATTTCAATACCTCAAGCCATCTCCATCCAAATGGAACTGGGGTGGTTTAAACGCCTGAAATCTTCTCCACCTGATGGTCTAAGTATCTGAAATCATTTCCACCCAAATGTATCCCAGATGGTTTAATTACCTCAAATTACCTAAGCTCAAATGAATCCTGGATAGTCTAAATACATCAAATTATCTCCACAAATGGGACTGGGGTGGTTTCAATGCCTGGAACAATCTCCAAATGGACCTGGGATGGTTTAAATAACTTAGAATCCCAGGCTAATCCCAGACCATTGGTGAGGTTTTAAGTGACCTCTGATGCCCAACCTTATTGTACAGCAAGATCCCCTAGAGCAGAATCCTACAGGAACATGTTAAACATCTGCAGAGCAGGAGACTCCATAACCTCCCTGGGCAGCCTGGGCCACTGTTTCTTCCACCCTTACTGGAAAGGAAAAGTTACACCCAAATAACCTCCACCTGAATGGAACAGGGATGGTTCCCTACATAGAAATATACCTGAAATACCTGGAATCTCCATCCAAATAGGACTGGGATGGTTTCAATACCCGAAATCTCCATCCAAATGGGACTTCGATGGTTTAAATTCCTGAAATCTCCATCCAAATGGGACTGGGAGGTTTCAATTCCTGAATATCCATCCAAATACCTCAAGCACTTGCCCCAGGGTAAGTTCAGGTAAGTTAAACCGAGTTTAGCCTGATAGACACACTGGGGCAGAGTGGTTTACAAGAGACCTGCTGCAGGATTTTTTCCACTTGTTAGTAGGTCTGTCAGGGGAAAGCCAACTTTCGGAACCCAATCTACATTGAGCCGCAGGAGGCTGTTTTTAATTGTCCTGCAGATCAATGACACTCGCTCTCTCGGTTTCCAGGCAGGGGCTTGTACTTTTCCAGACAATTTTTCCACTGCTTTTCATACGTTCTCTTTTCCTTGTTTGCTCAGGCAATCTGGATTCTCCACAGTTTAAGCGCAGAACAAAGCGCTGATACGGCTAGAGAACCTCCGTGCAGCAGAGATTTCAATACCTTATCAGCAGCAGCATGTTGTTTTGGTAGTCCTGATGTTAAGTGGTTTAAAATACTAGAGAGGCATTAAAAATGGCTGAGTCTCACAGCCACAGGTGTACAAAGGTACTTGAAGGGTGTCAAGTAGCATTTTCCTTCATTTCCCTGCTATAGAGAACCAAGAGCAAGCCAAAACCTAGACAGGTATCAGCAAAGCTCCATTGAGTTCTCCTAACCAGAGGAAATGGGTTACTGTAGCCCTCTTGTGTCCAGTGGGATTAACAGCTGCAAAGCCCCCCCCGGACATCCCTTCTGAAGACGACTCTGCATGCTGCCATCCAGGCCTTTGCCCTCTCCACCAGGCCTCAGTGTCTTCCACCCTGGTTGTCCCATCTCAGCAAACCCAGCCCACCATGCTCAGCTAGTGTGTTCACACCATAAACCAAGAGAATTGCTGTTTTGGAGGATGAGAACATACCTCACATTCCTTCTCCATAAAAGAACATGATTCATGCATTTGTTATCCTCTTTAGATCACAGAACATTAGAGATTGGAAGGGACCTCAAAAGATCATACAGTCCAATCCCCCTGCCACAGCAGGATCTCCTAGATCATTGCACAGGAACACAGACAGGTGGGTTTTAAATGTCTCCAGAGAAGGAGAATCTACAATGCCCTGAGCAGCCCATTCCAGTGCTCTGTCACCCTCACTGAAGACATTTCTTTTAAATTGAGTGTCCCACTGACACCATCAGTGTCTTTCTACCCCAACATTCTCCAAAACCTCTAAGTGCTATCAACAGCCCTGTTGGTCCAGAACTTCTCTACCAGATCCCGAGACAAAAACTTCCTCCTGTGCTTAGCTGGGACCCAGCACAGTCAGGGCTCTGTGCCCAGTGGCTCCTTCTCCAACTGGTCAAGGCTGTAGCAAACAAGGAGCAAGTTATGGTGCTTATGGGGATGGAGTCTTGTGAGGATAAGGCAATGGGTTATTTCCTGCAGAACACTCACCTTCCACTCTGCCACCCTGGTCAGCCTCAGCTCAGCCACTGCCAGCCCAGCTCACTCTCACAGATCAGGGGGCTCAGTCAAGCAGTTCTGTTGTGCTCCAAGAGCTGCTATCACCTGTCTCAAGGAGCCCAACTCCAACAGGGAAACACCACTGTGGAGGAAACCTGGAGAAGGAGCCATAAACTAAGAGGGAAAGAAGGAGAAATGAGTAAGAAGAGATAAAAGGCGAAGGACAAGGCTAGAACAGAAAAATAGCAGCAGCTGAACAGCAACAATACCAAGCAGGGCAGGGCCCACTCTTGATGGGCAGCAGAGGGTTCAGTTCATGGACACGTTTGACAGATCCATGCAGATGGATTTTGGGAGCAGCTGAAAACCATGAGAAAAGGATTCAGAAAGAACAATATAGATCACAAAATGCACGGTATTGTCTTGACTTCAAAGAAAATTCTAGACAACCTGAATTTCTGCATAACCATCTCTTGGGTTGGACCTGAACGGAAGCTGAGAGATGCCCAAGACACTGTCTCACAGCCACCCCAGGGCCTCTGTGAACAAAACAACCTCAAGCTGCATCAGAGGAGGTTCAGACTGGGTTTTATAAAGCGCTTAGTGGCCCAAAAGGTTATCCAGGCCAGGCCTGGACTGTCCAGGGCAGTGCTGGAGTACTTGTGTCCGGAGGGACTGAAAAGCTGTGGAGATGTGTGGTGAGGGACAGGGGCTAGTGCAGACCTGGAGGTGCTGGGTTAATGGTTGGACTCTATGTTCCTAAAGGTCTTTTCCAAACCAAACTATTTTATGACAAAAAGTGTTCCCCAGGTGCAGGAGTTCTCAGGGTAGGGGTCAACCCTATGACACCTGTAAGAACCACTGCAAACCTCTTGAGGAGAGCCAAATGAATCAGAGGCTGGCAAGCAAGACACAGGGTGGGGCAATACATCCCCAGCAGCAGTTGTTTGTCAGTCTGGTTCATCATGGACCTTTACCCATGCAGCTGCAGCTCCGTCACCTCCAACATACCTGAGGATGCTCTTCCACCAGCCTAGACGTGGAAGGAGGAGCCAGAGCGGTGCCTTCCCAGAGCAGAGGATGGATCATCCAAACACACTAAGTGAATATCAAGAAATATTTTATTGTACATGTAATCAAAGTTTAAAAAACAGACAAGGAGAGCAAGGGACAGATGATCTAGCATCTCTTAACTATGCAGGGTACAGAAATACAACTAGTAAGGACTCAACACATCGTAGTACCCTTTGCTCCCCTTCCCTGCCCTGGAGAAGGAGGTGAGATTAGTTAATGCCTTCTCAGCAATTGCACACTTGAGCTGACACAGTTGAAGGTGGTTTCGTTTCACAAGAGAGCAAGTGCCCACAAACCAACTGCTTATCAACAAAAGCACCATGTCCTCAGTGGTTTGTAAGCATCACCCACTCAACACCAGGAGAGCCTAAAGGTTCAGTAGCCATAACCATCTCCTTAGATGGGAACTAGCACAATCTTTAGGTCTATCAGTTACAGAAAACAGACTCCCTAGGTTTAACCATACAGAGTGGAGAATTGATCATCTCGTGGCAAAAACGTCATGGGAAGAAGTAGAGAAGGCACCCCCAGGGAAGCAGGGTTGCTCCAGGCTGAGCAAGGGCACAGCAACTACGCAGAACTAAGAGTTCTGATGCACAGAAGTGCTACTGCAAAGGACTTAGAACTCAGTGTCATCTGGCTGGAAAAATACACTACTCTTTCTGCCTGTGTGCCCATCTCCATGACCCTCGAGCCTCCTGACCTACGACAGGACTAGCAAGGCAACTCCTGCTCTGCCTTACATGCTGTGAAGGAGACTATGCTCCCTTCCAGAGCCAGAGAGGATTCTGAAAGCGAATGCAGAGTGTTATCAGGGTTTATCCACCCCTTCAACCACTTGGTGTCCTTCCCCACTCACAAGGGCAAAGGCTTTCAGAGCAGAAAGCTGCAACTTTTGTCCAGTACCAGCTGATTTTCTCCCAATACTTTTGCAATACGCCTTCACAAATAACAAACCACCCAGCATGTAGCAAGGAATGAACCAAATCAGGGTGACAAGTGCTAAACCCCAAACTGAAGATGACTTTTGGGATTCCCACTAAAGAGGGATTTAATTACTCTTCAGTGGCCCAATACCCAGAGGAAGCTCAAGGAAAGGGAGACAAAGGCAGACCCCCAAATAACAGTAACTAATGTATTCTGGACTCTTAATGCCCTTTGGAGACTAATCATCAACTTTTTGGCTTGAATTGTGATGTATTAACATCATCTTCATCTAGTGCAACCTACAGCACAGTCCACACACAGGTTCTCTGTGCCAAGTTACCCACCCAGAAGCTGAGTGCACTAATGCTCACAGCACCACTTGACTGCTGCTGGAACTAATGACAGTGTCCAACACCTGAGTCCTCTGCTAGAGGGAGCCCATAACCTTGGGGAATTGTGCAACACCATCCATTCCAGGCCAGCTGCCCTGCCCACATTTCTGCCCTCAAATATACAATAGTTTTCAGAAAAATGTAAGCAGCTCCAACTCTCTGTGAGACCCCCTCAGCTTTCAAAGTTCAGGTTCTCTTCACAGCAACTACGCATGACTGACAGACCAATCCCTCAACAATAGCTGAGGTGGGTTACCTACCAATAAACAAACATCAGCCTTTCCACAGGAAAAAAGTCTCTAGAATTTAGCCAGCCCTCTTTTCTCATCTCTTAGACATTGCATTTAACAAGGCAGACGTGCTCTGCTTTCCGCTCTAACAGCCCTAGTAGAGAGCTCTCTACACTACGGCTCATCCCTATGGACAGTCTCTACAGCAAAGAGGAGCAGGAGTTTGTCAGCAAGGCTGAACCACTACCTAAGAGCCTGGGACTGTTCAAAGAGGCACCAGCTACCTAAACAGAATGGCTGTCCCACACCTGGGATGGCACTAATGACTTGAAGACAAACACTACAAGAAAGCCAAGAAAGGAAATCTTGAGTGATCAAAGCCTTTTGGACTATCTTGACTGAAAGAAGCCACCTGCCACTCTGAAGTGTCTCCTCCTTCCATCAGAATGACCAACAGACCTTTTGGAGGCAGCTCAGATGGCAACAGCTCAACAAGTATTTCTACAGGGCAGCTTTCTGGATGGGAGAATAAGTTAGGTGACCATTGACTACACCTTGTTTGACTCCGGTAACACTTGAGCTACGAGGTCTCTGCAAAAGACACTGAGCAGAGCTAGCACACGGGTAACACTATGCATGTAAACCAAGACAGCGGTGGGTCCTTGCGGCAAGGATCACACTGCAGGGCAGCTGTTTTGTGTGTAGTCCGAAAGGCTGCAAAAACGCCCTTCCACACCAAGGGGAGCCTTGGTGAGCCCACCAGAGAAGAGGTGACCCCACCAGAGAAGAGCTGACCATCCATCCTGGAACAGCAGCAGGAGCAGTATCAAGCAACCAGTGTTTGCAGTAATATTGGGAGGGAGGATTCCATTCATTCGGTGCGTATTGCTGTACATAAGGTGCAGAAACCCGTTGGGAGCAAATTCAGCGTGAAGAGAAGCCAGTTGCGAGGCTGCAACCGACTACCGGCGTCATGTCCCAGATCTGCAAGAAAAACATGGTGAAGAACTACCCAGTGAGGCCTGCGAGGTGTTGTAGAAGCAAAGAAAGATCTCCCTGGGCACCAGGTAACAAATCCTGTTTGGACTCTACTTAAGGAAGACGTTGTCAAGAGCTACACCAGCCTCTTCCTTGAGAAGGCTCAAGGAAGTCTTCTGGCTGTTAGTACCAGTAACCGGCTCTGACAGCTGGACTGCATACAGTGGAGTCACAGGTCATTTCCTCACTCAGCCACAGGAAGAACAGTCTGTAGCAACCATGACTCCTGCTGCCCACAATTAGCTCTGCAGGAAGAGCAAAGTCTACACAAATCATTAATTCTTGGAAGGAAAGTCTGATGAGGAGAGGCTGAGGGAGCTGGGGATGTTTAGTCTGAAGGAGACTCAGGGGGGACCTTGTACCTCTCTAAAATTCCCTGAAGGGAGGTTGTAGTCAGGACGGGGTCAGGCTCTTCTCCCAGACAACTAGCACCAGAATAGAGAAGGCAGGGCCTGAAGCTGCCAGGGGAGGGTTAGGTTCGATGTTAGGAAGCCCTTCCTCATGGAAAGGGAGCTCAGACGCTGGAATGGACTGCCCAGGGCAATGGTGGAGTCTCCATCCCTAGAGGTGTTGAAGGACAGCCTGGCTGTGGCCCTTAGTGCCCTGGTCTGGCTGATGGGGTGATGTTAGGTCTCAGGCTGAGCTGGATGAGCTCAGAGGGCTTTTCCAGCCTAAATAATTCTGTGATTCTGTGTTTAGGTCTCTCTCATAAACACAGGAGAAGAGGTACAGGGATACCTTCACAATCCGGTCACTCCCACAGGTCACCATAAGCCCTCTGGAGATGTCCATAGACATGTGTGAGATGTTGTGTTTTCCTTCATGAAAGGTTGCCAGGGAGGTCCGGCTGTACAAGAAGAGTTCACAGAACAGGCAGCATCAGATGGGGTGCAACTGCAGCATTACAGCCATGCAAAACTAACTTACAGGGAAATTCAGTTGTTCGAGTACTCAGGCCTGAGAACTGCAAGGCCATGTCAAAGAGGAGAGGGTTAAAGCCGAGCTCAAACAAGCATGTTTCACCTCTAGAGCCAGGCTCGTGGAACAGAAGAAATTAAGTGGATAAGAAGAGCTGTAAAACCACAGCTGATCTCTGCCCTAGAAGAGCCCAAGGCGAAGGTGGCCGGAGTCACCCAGGCAAGTTTGTGAGCAGATGTGGTGCAAGGACAAGTGTTTCTGCACCTCAGCAGCATAGTTTCATTATTCCTCAATACTCACTCTTCATCCTTGATCGACTCAAAGCAGGAATCGCAGACGCGGACTTGGAACTCAAATCCCATGATAGGGTAACTGGACCGTTTGGTACTGCACTTGCCACACACTGCCTGCCCGCACTTTCTGCAGTGATGCTTCAAGGATGAAGAAAACAAACAGAACAACCATTATATGGTGCCACTTGACCACCCTACCGAGCTTTCACCAAACTGAGGACTATGCAACAGCCTTGTAGGCTGCAGGCTGCTCATTTCTGGGATACCATGAGCCGCTTTGCACAGCACTTAAGGACTACCTGCCCTCAAATACCGTGAGAAATCCGAGAGAGCTCCCAGCACAACTTGCCTGGCTCTGAGGCAGAAGCTGGCAACAACTCTTTCTACAGAGTTTGGAGATTTCATAGCGCTGCCAAGGGCTGTGACCTCTCCATAAACCCTCACTCAAAGCAACAAAAATCCCAACGGTTGAAGCGACGCAACAGCTTTAGAGTTTTCTGTTTGCATTTGCTTAAGTACAGCAGCTCAGCCCTGCGCTTGACCCAGCGAGCTCACCTGCCGCAAACCTAACGTCTTTGTGTCCCACATCTGCTTTATATTCCAGAAGAAAGGCTGTTCACACTTCTGACACGAATCGCTCTCCAGCCATTGAGGAGCCTACAAAGAGAGCAAGAGATGCAAACAACCACAATTAGTTGTTCCTCATACGACAGCCAAGGAAGTTCGAGAACTCAAGTAAAGTTTTAATTGGAAAGATGCCCTGTCTCAGCTCTGGAAATTACAACAGATTGCCTAGGGTACAGAACAGAAGTAGTTGAGCACAAATAAACCCAAACCCGAGACAAGAGCTACCTGTTCCCCATACACCTCTGATACTCTGTAAGCCTGCAGCTCTTAAGTTTTCTTATTAAGGCAGGAACACAACAAATCCAAACATCTATGTTATTAAATTGGCTGCAGGCATTCAGAGCGTGCTGATTTTTAAGGGAAGGGCTGGGATGATGCAAGCTGCTGCACAAGTTCTGAAGCAGCGTCTCCTCAAAGAAGGGGAAGTTTAGAAGTAAATTTCTTCTCTACTTCCCTAGGACTGCAGTTGAAATAATTAAGAACTCAACTGCGTTTTCCACTCTGCCTGCATGCATTCTCCCACCTACATCTTCTTCCAGGGCACATCAAAATAGTGTTTTCATCACATTTTAAGGCTGTTAAATCCCATGCTGAACTTTCTCCTCAATCCCTTGCATCTAGTTGGGAGAGCAATAAGCCAAAACGCTTCATGTTGCAGCATCAGCTCACCATGAGTATTTCTTCACAGAATAAACTTATGAACAGCAGATGCCCAGTCCCTGCGTTGTCACATGGTAACTGGTGGAGTCACCAGTGCTGTCAATCAAAAAAGTTTATCTGCTTTCCTACTGGGCTTGATTATGTTTTACCAACAAGGTCTCAGACACCACAGCTGTTCCAAGCCAACCATGTAATCGTTTTGTATTTCAGCTGCCTGCCATTTAGAGGGTCTCTGAATTACCTTGTGCAGATCCAGAACAGAAATGGCCATGCTGTGGTTTTCCAGCTGTAGTAAAGTCAACTCCTTGCAACCACAAGGTTTTGAAGTATCACAGAAGGTTTGAAGGGAGATTATCACATTGAAAATGTGAAGCTCTTAGTCAAGATATTTGTATTTAAGGGAAAGCAGCAGGGCAAGGAAGAATGAGCCTTAAATACTGCTTAATGGGGCAACCCAAACAAGCTCCTGCAAATAAGGTGTAACCAAGAGTAACACTTTTTCATTCTTGTGATATGAACTGATGCAGAAAGACTCTTGCTGTGTACTGAGGGCTTTAAAGAACTAGAAAAAAAATGTTGGCTGAGGACTGAATCTTCACCTTCCAAACTGCATTTTGAACAGCATCTCCCTTCTTTACCTGCTTTGACACGAAATGAGAACTGATTTCAAGGCTGCTGCAGCACAGTGCACTAGTTTCTGCCCTGCAAAAGTGCTTCCTTTGGCATGTTCCAGCAGTAGAGGCCTGCAGCCATTCCAGAGGAGCTCTTATCTCACTGAGATAAGCCTCCAAGCATCCCAAAGCTTGTCATCTACTACAGCACAGCATGGACAGGCACTACAACAGCACAGCAGTTAATATCACTAAACCTTCAACTTCCAGGCATCATAAAGAAAACAGCCTGCAGAAGTGACTAAGCAAAACCATGCCAGCCTCTGAGAAAGAGAAAAATAAACTGTCTTTGACTTAGGATCCAACCTTACCTCTTCTCGGCTGATATCCATGTTCCAAACAGCAATTCCCCCGTCAGCTGAACAAGACACGAGTTGTCGGGTCAGCTGGATGTAGCAGATAGCCTGCACCTTGTCACTGCAAACAAAGCAAGTACTGCTTACCCATTAGGATTTAAACAAAGCTTTGCTTCCCCCACAACCGGCAACTTAACCTTGGATAAAGATACCTAGGAAGCCAAACTCCACCTCCAAACACTCTGCTAAGGCTACGAAGTAGAGCTATGAAAAGGAGTGAACAGACTAAAAGACCACCCTAAGAAACTGAGCAAAGGGTCTTGACAGCATGAGGCTGCTCTGCAACAGAGCAGCTGAATTAGAAAAGTCCTGCTTCCCACAGGAGCTTCTTTTCCCAGTGACTGTGGGGTTCGATGCTAGGTGTGATGTCTGAAGAGAAACTGGGTGTTTTAAGACTTTGCAGCAGTTAACAGCAGTGTACAGTCCTCCAAGTAACTGCCTTCAGCTACTTTTTTGAAATCAGTTACTCTGTTATTAGTTCTTTAGCCACAAAACTAAATCCTCAAGATTCACCAAGAGTTCTAGGACTAAGGTTATGTGTCTTGATCAGAGGATGAAAAGAGAACACACTACATAAATACGTTTTCAAACATAAACGTGACCTTCTACCACCACCAGCATTTTCAGACTGATCTATCTTCAGTGGTGGACATTATTTAGTCTGTGTTTATCACAGAACACGTAGGAAAACCAAGACACCGTCACGTACTGATGGCCCTGAAGCAGCAGCGTTCGCCCCTTCCTTCCGCCGATATCCCACATGATGATGCTGTGGTCAGAGGCTCCTGAGAAGAGCAGGCGCTGAACAGGATCCCACCACAGGGAGGTAATGCTTCCTAGGAAAGAACATTCTGCACTTAGGTCGACACATCAATGCTCTTAAGAGTCATTAAAGTGAAATCTGAGGTATTCCCAAGCCAACCTGGGAGCCACTGACAGCAGCACTAAACCCACAGGCGTGGCAGTGTCCACAGGAGGCTGATGAAGTAGTTCTGTCACTCCTGCTGCCTGCAGTTTTGAAGCTGCAGGAATATTTTATTCCCTTGGAGCCATCCTGCTCATCTGTCACCAAAACCCTTATTAGTCTGAATGCAAGACAAGTGCTAATTAGAGTCCAAGTCAGCCAGCATCAGCTCTCTGGAGGAAGAGGTTTTTCTTGCCTCCTCTTCGGCTATGCTGCTGCCAGGCTGATGCATTTGGGAATAGCTGTCTCAGAGACACTGGCACCATAAAAGGCAGTCTGAGTGTTATCTCAGCATCACTCAGAGCTGGCTGTGAAACATGGAGAATTCTGGAAGCTGCCTGTGCACGGAAAAGCTTTGAACCCATACAAACTGCAAAGCAAACACAGGCTGCTTATAAAGCAACAGAAGAGTTGGGTTTAAGTATAGAGCAGTGACTCTGTATCACATTACAGACTATTTGCTTCTTCATGTGATAGCAAACTCAAACTAGAGGCTCTGAAAGAGTGATCAAAGCAGCACTGGGAAGAATTAAGTGGCTTTTTAGAATCTAGAGTGGCAGCTGCTAAAGGTGCTTTAGGGATTATTATAGAACTACAAGGTCTACAGGAAAAAATCCAAAAGAAAAAGGAACATCTTCTCATCCTTTCTACTCGATGGAAAAAGTTTTTCACGGTGGCCATCTAGTGGGTAACTTGGGTTTAATTTGGTTTTCAACTGTAATAAAAACAATGAGATTCTCCTCAGCATGAACATATCTGTCCTTCAAGAGAGATGTGGTTCGTACAGCTTGGAGCAGCTTTCAGTCAAGTTTACTTCACCTTCATGCCCTTTGAGTGTTGTGATGACTGAGCATGTGTTCTGCTCAAGCTTCAGCAGAGTGATCTGTCCGGAATAGTCGCCCACAAACGCATGATGAGTTTCGTGGTCATATCTGAGCACCAGTCAAGGAGAAGTCTTGCTTGCTCTTCAGAGTATTTTACAGGTAATTAGTTCTGGTCTAACACAAACCAGGGCACCTGCAGAGTCTAAACAAACAAGTAAAGAGGGTTTTAATAGGCCAAATCAATATTTACATGGTTACTTCTAGAGGGGCTGGAGACCGGAACTGTTAACTCTTTTTCATTCCTCTCTTCTCCTCACACTTCCCTATGTGTGAAAGGAAGACAGGATGGAAAGTAAGAGAGGAAGGTTAAGAGAAAGCTGCTAGAGAAGCCGTAAGATGACCCAGCCCCAGGCTTAAGGCAAGTCAAGTAGATTTAGACCATTCTTAGCAGATATTTACAGAACATACTCATTATCTCCTGCAAGAGACAACAGAACTCCTCAGAACCGCCATCAGAAGACACCTCACAGACCCAAGTTGGCATTCAGTCTTCCCTAGCAGAATGAGCTGGATGGAGCTATTCGCCACCTTTAGAAGACTTCAGTATTTAAGTGAGAGCCGTTAGGCATCCTTGCTTGCAGTGACTGTGAGATGGTGGAGTTCAAAATCTTATGTGTCAGGAACAAAATACCTAGCAGAATCACAACCCTGGACTTCAGTAGGGCCAACTCTGGTCTTTTCAAGCAATTGCTAGGGGAAATCCTATGGGACAGAGTACTGACAGGTAAAGGGGCCCAAGATAGTTGGTTAACATTCCAAGATCACTTCTTTCAAGCCCAAGATCAGAGCATCCTAACAGGTAGGAAGTCAAGGAAGGGAGCCAGAAGACCTGCGTGGTTAAACAGGGAGCTGCTGGGCAAACTGAAGAAGGTCTATAGGTCATGGAAGGACGGGATGGCCACTTGGAATGATTCTAAGGCTCTAGTGACAGAATGTAGGGATGCATCTAGGAAAGCAAAGCTCTCCTTGGAATTAAACCTTGCAAGAGAGGTCAAGGGCAACAGAAAGGGTTTCTTTAAATACATTGCAGGCAAAACTAAAACTAGAGGCAATTTAGGCCTCCAGCTGCTGAATGAGGTGGGTGCCCTGAAGACACAGGATACAGAGAAAGCAGAGACACTGAACACCACCTCTGACTCTGTCTAAACTTCTGGGGGCTGTCCTGAAATCAAGCCCCAGTCAGCTGAGATCCCAGAAGAAGCTGATACAAAAGAGTTTGCCCTGGTTGATGAGGACTGGGTTAGGGATCAGTTGAGCAAAC
>JAOXOE010000702.1:4081537-4111229 GCA_028565055.1 Phoeniculus purpureus
GGGGGGGGGGGGGGGGGTTCTGGAGGGGCCTTATGAGGGTCCGGGAGGGTTCTGGGGGAGTCCTGCCAGGTCCGGGGTGGGGGGAGTCCAGGGGTTGTTGGCCTAGCCAAGAGGGGGTCTCAAGGAGTCCTGGGAGGGGTCCCAGGAAGTACCGGGGAGGGGGGTCTCAGGGATTCCCGGGACAGGTCTCAGACAGTCCGAGGGGGCCTCAGGGAGTCCGGGACGGGGGGGGTCTCATGGAGTCTGGGGGGAGGGAGGTGTCTCAGGGAATCTCAGGTTGGCCCGGGGAGTCTCGGAGAGTCCCTGGAGGTCCCTCCGCTCCCACTTCCTGGTTACGGGTCGCACCGGAAGCGCCGCCGTCTCCAGGAAGTGACGCAAACGCGCTGTGCGTGGGGGGCGGGCCCCGGCGATGGCGGAAGCGGAGGCCAAGATGAAGCAGTTCAATGGCGCCGGGGCCGGGCTGGATGCAGAGCGCGGCCGCTTCCCGCACTGCGTGGTCTGGACGCCCATCCCCGTCCTCACGTGAGTGCGGGGATTTCCGAGAGACCGGTCCAGCCGAGCTTCGGGCTGGGGAACGGGACAGGGAGCTCCCGCGCCGCTGCTGGGCCTGGTCCTCCCTGGGAGGGGCTGCGCTGGAATAGGGGGAAACTGCTCTTGGTGGGGGGGAGAGCTCGTGGGAGGCTGCTCCGAGGACTGGGGTCTGCTCCGAGGGCTGAGGGCTGCTCTGACGGCTGGGGGCTGCGCCTGGGAGTCTGTTCCGAGGGTTAAGGGTTGCGCCGGGGTGGCTTCTTCAGGGAGTAGTTCTCTGGGGTGGTGGGGTGCTGGTCTGCTCTGGGGAAGGGAACTGGGAGAACTGGGTGCTCTGAGGTGCCAGGCCCAAGAAACTGGGAGAACTGGGTGCTCTGAGGTGCCAGGCCCAAGAAACTGGGAGAACTGGGTGTTCCAAGATGCCAGGGGTGTTCCACTCCAGGGGTGCTGGGTACCCGGCTGTTACAGGGCCCATGAGGGGCTTTGTCCCGGCGTTAGGGCTCTCCTCTCCCCCCAGCAAGGGTGTGTGTATGTGTGGGGAAAGCTATGGGCTGAGCAGGCTTGTCCTTGCAGGAGCAGGAACAGAGGGGTCTGGGTGAGATGTAGAAACTTTTCCTGGGTTTGGAGCCAAGGTTCGATTTCTGGGATCTTAGACCACCCCATGCCTTGAGGAGGGCTTTTTCACTTTGCTTTTAGTGCGTTGGAAGTGGATTTGCCTTCCCAGTCTTTGTCAGCGAAGTGCAGGCAGGTTCCAAGGAGAACTTCAGGGTTTCCCTTTGGTCATGGGAAAAGGAAAAACCTGTCAGACGTGGCTGTGGGGGTTACTGTGGGAACACAGCGGCTCCTTTTTATGCCTTCCTCTTCACCTCCTGCTTCCAGTCAGGTGATACAATATTTACCCAGCCAGAGCTGAAAGTCAGGTAGAAGATGTGGCGTGGTCCCCACCGGGATCTGGAGCGGTGCCCTGACTCTCCTTGCCAGGGGGAAGCTACAACTTTCCTTTTGCTATCTGGCCTAAACCTCCAAACCAGCCTCCTTTTATCTTTCTATTTCTTTCTCTTTTGGTGGCTTAAAACTTCAACCTTAAGGTTCTTCTGAAGGGTTTTCCAAAGCTTTTAACCCTGTGTTCTGCTGGAACTGATGGAGAGAGCTGGCCTGTCCGCAGTTACTGAGCATCTCTGTCTGTCTGTGGGTTTGTTCCCCAATGAACAGTGACAAAACTGCTTCAAACTGGAAGAGGGAGGTTTAGATTGCATATTAGGAAGAAATTCCTCCCGGTGAGGATGCTGAGGCCCTTGAACAGGCTGCATTGGGAGGTTGTGGCTGCTCCATCCCTGAAAGTGTTCAAGGCCAGGATGACTGGGGCGCTGGGCAACCTGAGGTAGTGAAAGGTTGGAACTAGATGGCAGAAGGCTGGAACTCAATGATCTTTGAGTTCTTTTCTAATATAAACCACTCTGATGTTGTGATCTTCCTATTGGGTCTGTTTAACAGCAGAAATTTCAGTGTTAGTTTGGCAAAATCTCTCATTAGGCTCCATTTCCTCCCTCTGATGTTTCCTGTCGTCCTCAGATTTGCAGCTTTGAAAGTGAATTAGGGCTGAGCGCAGAAATAAAATGAAGAAAAAGAGATGTCTGGAGCTTTGAAGGCAGCAACAGCCTTTAATTCTGCGATACCTGATAAAACACTGCCTGAGTAGCCAGACTGTCTGGCTGCTTTGCATCTCACCCGCTAGGAACAGTCAGAGCAGAAGATCAGGCATCGTGGAGCCCTTCCTTTGCTTCGCTGGGTTGTTATCAGTGAGAGCTGTGTGCACTGATTCTAACCTCAGCACCCGCTTATCGGCCCCTGTGGCTGGCAACATCCAACCGCCTCGGTGCCTTCTCATTTTGATAGTTTTAGGATCTCTCTGATTGAGCTGTGGCTGGTGAATCTGTCGCTGTCAGGTGGTGCTGTAATCCTGTCAGAAAGATTAGTTGGTGAGAGAGGAGGGTGAATTCGGAGAGAGGGTGGCAAACCTGAGGGTGCAGGAAGAGCTCTAGCTTGGCCTGAAGTGTTTACTTCAAAGTGATAATGATGGGGGGTGGGATATAGTTTTGCTGCTGCCTGGGCTGTGATTATCCAATGGAGAGAAGGAGTGGGATCACTGAAGGGAAGGAATGCTCCTCCTGGAGCCAGGAGCCCCATTTTCTGTCTGGGAGGCTGAAACCTAATGAAAAGCTGCAGCATGGATGGGCAGGGAGACCGGAATTTCAGTTGTTCAAAGTCCAGTTTTACTCAAAGCAGATTCTCCTGGGTTTGATCTTTATCCTTGGCTACACAAATGGGTTTGTTCTGGAAGAGCCTGGCCTGGAATGTGTGTGGGGCAGTCCTGTGGAGCCTCGCGCTCTCCATAAGCACTGCCTTTTGCTGCAGACTTCACTCCCCTGCTTTCAGTGCTGCCTGCAACGCAATAACCGCATGTGTGTGTCTGTCCTGTGCCCTGCAGCTGGCAGCTCAGAGTGTTTGGGGGACAAATACCTCAGCCTGACACTCCCTTCATTCCCTTGGCAGATGGCTCTTCCCCATCATTGGCCATATGGGGATCTGCACGTCAACCGGTGTCATCCGTGACTTCGCGGGGCCGTACTTCGTTTCGGTAAGTAGATGGTGGCTCTGGAAACTTGGTCTGATTCACAGTGTTGGTGGCTTTGGCACTATCTCCATCATTCTGCTGCTCAAAGTTCTGCCAGAGCTCTTCAGACATTTCTGAAAGTCACAGAATCACAGAACTGTTGAGGCTGGAGAATCCCTCTGAGCTCATCTGGATGAACCTGGGACCTAGCATCACCCCATCAGCCAGACCAGGACTCTAAGGGCCACAGCCAGGCTGTCCTTCAATGTCTCCAGGCAAGGGGACTCCACCACTGCCCTGGGCCATCCATTCCAGAGTCTGATCCCCCTTTCCATGATGGGGGCGTTTCCTAACATCCAACTTAACCCTCCCCTGGCAGCGTCAGGCCCTGCCCTCTCAAGGTCGTGGCTCTTCACTACCACTCTGTGGGTTAGTGTCCAGTGGAGATTGCGTGGGAGATGTAGATAGGGGCTGGTTTGGTGACCAGATGGGAAAAAGTTTCTAGTCCAGGCTCTTAACTGGGAATTTTGGATGTAAATTCTCTTAATTCTAAGTAGCAGAAGCTGCCTTCCAACTCTCTCATTCAGGTATCTGCCAGTCTTTTAAACTGCTGGACTATGCCCTAAGAGCGGCTGAGGGAACTGGGGTTATTTGGTCTGGAGAAGAGGAGGCTGAGAGAAGACCTTACTGCTCTCTACAGTTACCTACAAAGAGGTTGTAACAAGGCTGGTGCTGGTCTTTTCTCCCAGATTACTGATAGGATGAGGGGAAATGACCTCAAGTTGCATCGGGGAGGTGTAGTTTGGATCTTAGAAGTTCTTTACTGAGAGAGTGGCTGGGCACTGGAACAGGCTGCCCAGGGAGGTGGTGGAGTCACCATCCCTGGAGGTGTTTAAAAACCATGTAGCTAGAGCACTTGAAGCCATGGTCTAGGGGTCAGGGAGATGTTGGGATGAGGGCTGGACTTGATGATCCTGGAGGTCCTTTCCAGCCATGAATATTCTATGATTCTAAATCCAAAGTAGCTAGTAGATGCTTCAATGCATCCCCTTGCAGTCATGTTTTGTGGGGTTGCTGCTGCCTGCTTCCCTCTGTGCCTCGAGCTGGAGAAATCTCACAGTCAGAGGGACAGAATTGGGCTGTATTCTTGGGATGAACCTTAAAACTCAGCTGAACTGCTCTCCCAGCACTGGAAGACTGAAAATGAATTCAACTGTCACATCACAGGGGAGATCGACTCACCCCTATATGCCATAACCTACTGATCCCTGACAGACTGTTCTGGAACCACTCAGTTCTCCTGCAGGGGAAGGTACTTTATTTCTGGAGTGGAATATGTTGGGCTGTAGCACTGCCTCCATGCATTTGGGTGGTAGATATTTCTTCAGACCCGAAGCCTTTTGCTGCAAGGGGATGTGTGAGCCAAAGGACTTGGGAGTTTGTGTGGTACCAATGTTCCTGGGTCTGAACTGACCCCTGGAAGATGGTGGCAGTTGCAGACTTACACAAAGAATAAAACCTTCAGGCTTATTTCTTGCTCTTAATCTTCTACGAGACCAAGACTAGTGTTGGTGGTTGAACTCAGTGATCTCAAGGGTCTTTTCCAACCTGAATGATTCTGTAATTCCTTTCCTGGCACAAAATTTCTGCCTTGTTGCCCTGGTGTTTGTAAGCAGAAAATCAATCAATTTTGTGCTGGAACCAAGTGAGTTTAACCTTGTAGAGAAGTTTCTCTTGTCAGATCACATCTGCATCCCCAAACTCACAGGAGGTGAACATGTCTCTGCTTGTAATGCCGTGAGCCAGGACCGTCGGGCTGCTCCCTTTAATGATTTATCTGTATTGTCCTGCTCTCTGGCTCTGAACACAGTGTTCCTGGGCAGGCTCTGGCACACTTGACACCGGAGCACAAGTGCTGGTGGTGTCTGAGTGGGCTTTCTGCTCCGCTCTGACATTTATTAGACGATGGCAGAGCACTTGGAGCTAAGATAGAAAACGTGTTCCCTGCAGGAACTGCAGGCTGCATCTCATCCAAACAGCTGACACCTTCCCTTGGGTCAAAGGAGAGAGGATGGGAGGCTTCTTTTTGCATGTAGGGCCCACAGAGTTACAGGAATTTAAACAGAATCTCAAGATTGATCTGGAAAAAAAGGTATTTAAGGAAATGGTGCTTTGGGGAAGAGTTTTCATAGACAATAAAGATCAACCATGAGTTTCACTTGAAGCTCTTGGGGTCAATGTCCCTCCTCTTCTGTGGGGTGGCATGAACTTAGGGCGAGAAGGAAATACCCCCAAAACAGGCTTTGTTGGGGTGACTCTGAGCAAGAGTTCTGGTATGGGAAGATCTACCCTGCTCTGGCAGGGGCAGCTGGACTTAGATGGTCTTTCAAGGTCCAGCAGTGGCGACAACAGTGAGCAGAGTAGTAGGAGACCCACCCTGATGTGGGTCACTGTGCTGGTTTTGAGTGGGATGGAGTCAATGGAAACTGGACAAATTCCTGCTTAAATGGTCAGAAATTAGTTCTCATGGTACAAAAATGGTACCAAATGAACGCCACAGCTACAGCAGCAGAGATTTACTCCAACAAAAGCATGAAGCCAACCAAATTTGGTGGCCTCTGATTTGGTGACAATCAGAGTCACAAAGGTGGTAGAAAACTCATTATTTCTTTTATTCTTTTATTATTTTCCTTGGATCCTGCTCATCTTCTCCTCCCACAAGAAGTTGCCTGTTCTGATGGGGGATAAAGCCAGGGGCTCTATTAGGGTCGTTTAGATGTGATGCTTAGAGATCTGGCCTAGTGGTGAACTTGGTAGAGTAGGGTAGGGTTAGTGGTTGGACTTGATGATCTCAAGGGTCTTTTCCAACCTGAATGATTCTATGACACTGGGAAGGTTTTGGTTTGGGAAGAATATCCCATAGCAGCAATTGTAGGAGCTGGGAGGCTGCCAAACACCCGTTTTCTAGCTCTGCTCCCTGCTCAGCTTGTTGGCTGCAGGTTTGTACAGAGCTCTTGGTTGTTTCCAACAGTTGTGCTGTAGTTGCTCACCAGTGCCCGTTAATGCTCAGAATCAGAGGTTGCTTCTCTTTCTTGACGAGGGGAAAACACTGTAAATGAACCCGTAATTTTGAGCAGACTAATTCCAAGGCGTTTGCAGCTTCAGGGTGGTTTCCTGGAATAACAGCCTCTCTCTTGAGAGGAACGTCAAATGCATTTAATCAGCCACATTTAGAGCCCTACAACATCCTCAGATGAATTATTAATGCACTCAAATGTTTCTGAACGATCCAAAAATCAGGAATAATGTGGCTCTTCATCTAATCAGCTCCAATTCAGGGCTTCTCCTTTCCACCTTATGCACCAGAGGCTCTGCAGCTGCTGCTCGCTGGAGCTCCTGGCAGCTCCCATGAAGCTCTCCAGAGGCTCTGGGGTAACTGAACAAATTCATTGTGCAGCTGGCATCCAGCTGTGTCCCTAAAAACAAGGTATCTCAGACAGTGCTTTGAGAAACACTGACGCCTGTCACCTAATATGTGACTCAGACCCTTCCCCTGCCATGTGGAAATACCGTTTTTAAGAGACAAAAACAACCCAACACGATTGCACCAATCTCATCTCTCTGGATGAGGTAATGTGGTCGGAGAGCCCCAGCTGACAAGATAATGGAGCTGTCAGGATGCAGATGTAAACAAGGCCCTTGCAGAAGGGTATGAATTAATGACAACACAGGAAGGTATCAGCTCTGAGGGGTACCAGGCCAGTAAGTCGTGGTACAAAGGACAGGTCTACTGAGGAAGGTGCTCAGCAGATTCAGAGCAAATGCAGAACTCCCCATGCATCTACTCGTTGGAGAGGACCTTAAACATGAGGATGGAATGAAACTCACCGCTTTAAGAAGATGATGTGAGCATTTTTCTTGGCTGAGCAAAAGCCACTGATAACCCAAGAGCTGACTCTGGGATGATGCAAACCATAGCACGAACGAGGAATTGAAAATTGACTGCTTACTTCAACTGAGTAAAAACCGCGGGGTGGTCACTTGATTTCACGTAGGGGTGTCATAATAAGCTTGAGAGCCGATCTGCTATGGCTCGTGCGTTGTTCACTACACACCTGTCCCTCTGCACCCATAAGGAAAACATAAACCACTGGCAAATAGAAGCTGAGGTGGCTGTGGCTGTTACAGACCCTTAAGCACCCCATGGCCTCTCCAGGATGGTTTAATGGAGCAGATCTCATGTTCTGCTGCACAGCTTGTGGATGGTCTCTTGCACATTCACGTGTAACCACCCCTCCTCCTGCAGGAGCAGAGACAGCTACAGCTACCAAGAGGGTGCTGCCTACTTAATAGCTGCTCATTTCATTTCAGCATAGAGCTGGAGATTCATTTGTTGGAATTCAAGTGCTGCACAGGGAGATCTGCTGTCTGCTGCCTGTGGCTAGAAGAGAAAAGGGTACCAGTGGCACTTTTTAGCTTGAAGCTCCCATGCAGTTCTGTTAGGCAGTGTGCAAGTCTCTTAGTTCATCTTCTGCTTGTGAAGATGAGCCACAAACCACAATACCCCTGCATGTGAGATGGTCTAAAAAGCAACGGAGTCACCCATGGCAAGGTTTGCATTGCCCAAAGCTGACTTCCTCTACGATAAAGTCTCTGGAAGAGTGTGTCCAAAATGTTTGTCCCTCTGGATCCTTAGACCCCTACTCCTTCTGGCATCCAAGGGGGTTTAGGACAAAGCAGACACAAAGGCTGGCACTTCAGGCATTTTCATCCTTGTTTCCTGGGCGGTGGCTCGGCTGTGGCCCAGCTGCCATAGCAACGTGCTGCTCTGCATCCCTGTGGCCAGGGTGATGCTCTACCGAGGCACCGGGTCTGGAGGGAGATGGAAAAGGCTCCTTTTTAAAGCAACACTGGAGCTCACCAGTGGAGGTGAAAGGAGGGCAGCAAAAGGGGAACAAAAAGTAGTAATTTCGTTGTTGCTGACGTCTGTGTGAACAGGGGCAGCCGTTACGGCTCCTGTTAGAATACGACCCTGGAGGGCAATTGAAAAAAGGGTGGAAGCTGTGCACTGAAAGCAGCAAACATCCATTTAACACTCAGCTCACTTTGTTGGACTTGCAGGTGCTGGTAGATGAGAAGCTGGCCACGAGCAGACAGTGGGTGCTTGCAGCCCAGAAGGCCAACCACAACCTGGGCTGCGTGAGAAGAAGTGTGGCCAGCAGCTTGAGAGAAGGGATTCTGCCCTGGTGAGACCTCACCTGGAGTCCTGTGTCCAGCTCTGGAGCTTTCAGTACAGGAAGGACAGGGACTTGCTGGAGTGGGTCCAGAGGAGGCCACCAAAATGATGAGCGACAGGCAGAGGGAGGTGGGGTTGTTCAGCCTGGAGAAGAGGAGGCTCCAGGGGAACCTGATACTGGCCTTCCAGTCCCTGAAGGGGGCTGCAAGAAGGGTGGCAAGGGACTGTGTACAAAGTCCTGGAGCAATAGGACAAGGGGCAATGGTTTCTCATTAGACAAGGGCAGACTGAAATGAGATGTTAGGAAGAAGTTCTTTAGCAGGAGGTGGGGGTTGAACACGGGAACAGGCTGCCCAGGAAGGGAGTTAAGGCCCCATCCCTGGAGCTCTTCAAGGGGAGGCCGGACAAGGCTCTGGGCAACCTGATCTAGTTGAGGATGTCCCTGCTCCCTGCCAAAGGGGGTTGGATTGGATGACCTTTGCAGGTCCGTTCTGTGACTGTGCTTCCCCAGCATTAAATGCTGCCGACTTGACCAGCAGAACATTTTCAGCATTATGAGGATGGAGAAGCCACATTAATATATCAACAACAATAACAGCAACAGGGATCACGGTGATAGAAAGCGTTATTTGATTTAAGCACAATTTTGTTTCAGCCAGAATGCAGCAACCCCCAGTGCTGCAAGCAAAAGCATCTCAGATGGCAATGGGTTTGTCCTTGTTTGAGGCACAGAGATATTTCGAATGCGGTGAATAATACGAGGTCTGGCTGCACCGACATGTTCATGGAACGATCACTTCATGCCATGAGAAGCTGTATTTAATTAGACACCTGGAGTGTGATGGATTTATCAAGAGCCAAAAAGAAACACAGTCGATTGTCCAGAAATAATTTATTCATCAACAATAAAACACTGAATAGAAAAAGCCTTGTAAATAAAACTATATATCTATATAATGCTTCAGTAGTTCCTTTTATTCGATACTCCACAATAAAACCACTACAGACAGTAACAAAATAATCCAGTTAGTCTTAAAAATTCCAAATGATACTGGTCACTCTTCGTCTCGTGTTTTATTGACAACGCAAAGGCCGTTGGGTTTACATATCATAGTTTCACTTGATTTCATAGAATTGTTTCTTAAAACACTCACAGCCATTTGTGGTTTGCCCCATCATTTATTACACCGATAAGTATATCAATAAACAATATAACAGCTCTGAGAAAGATATGCAGACTGTTCAATGGGACGTGGGCTACTGGAGATTGTTTAGTGGGAAGAGCAGGAATAAATCACAACTGAATTGGGGTAGAAGTCAACACGTTGAGGAGAAACAAGAGCTGGGAAACCCTTACATGTTTTCCATTGCCCGCTTGGTGATGTGATCCCTTTCGAGCTCTGATTTCTCCTGTTTTAGATACTCCAGCACCTTTGCCAGCATATCCTCATCCAGATACTGCCGGGGTTGTGTGTCGTCGGTCTCTGCAGCCACAGAGATCCTTTTGCGGAGCGAAGCCAACTTGGCAGCCTCCTGTGGTCCCAGCTGACTTAGGTGCTCCCTGATGGCCTGGCCCAGCTGCTCCTCTTCCTGCAGGTCACTCTCAGGGGCTGGTGGTGGGACTCGTTTCAGCTGGTTCGTGTTGATCACGTCAGGGTATTTTGCCAGCACTTTTGCCAAGTAATCGGCCAGTTCTTCATCCTTCTGATCTAGCTTCTCATACTCCATCTGTCGCCTTTCCAAATCGTTCATCCAGGCAGCTTTAGGGAATGGGTGTCCTTTCAGTCTTCTGGGAAGGTAAGAGAGTCTCGGCAAATTGTTTTCTTGGTTAAGACGACTCAGTAAGTAGGAGGGATTCTGGCTGGCTACGCTCTCAGCTCCCAGAAGACTGACTATATCTTCAATAGTGAGGCCCTCGGGCAGGTTCTCTGGAATAGCATTGAGAGGCTGCTTCACAAACCCATTTTTAGAGTTGACATTATTTTTCAATAAATCGCTCTGCCCTAGACTGGGTTCAATGATCTCATTGAGGTCATCTGGGAATTCTACTTCCTGCTCAGCTTCTAACCTTTCATTCTGAAGCTGGTTTTTTTCTCCAGCTCTCAACATATCTATTAGGTCCTCGGGAGGAATTTGTAAATTCCTTGAGACTTCAATCAGCTGGGTGATAGACTGAGGGTCAAGCTGCTTATCAAGGAATGTGAGGGCTCTTTTTTCCTCAAGCTCTCCTCCAGTCCTTAATTTCCTGTTCCCAGCACTGCCCATCAGCCGCTTCAGGTAATAATTCATTAGTTTTGAAACATCCTCTGATGCTTGATCGTCTCTTCTTACTTCATCCTCCAGGACGCTGAGTTTCCCTGATCTTTTAATTTCATCATCAATCTCCTCCTCATGCTTATCGATTTCCTCTTTGCTGTCTTTGATCTCTTCCTGGGTTTGACTTTCTACTTTTTCCTCGATTGGATTCCAGTCTTCTCCTCCCACCACGTCTTCATAGGCAATGTTATTCACCTTGTACACATCGTCTTCATCATCCGCATACAACTTCTGGTCCTCATCCAGCCTTTCTTTCTTGTGGTTGCTCACTCCTGCCATCTTGCCCAGCTCCTGAAACACAGACTCCAGTGTGGCGAGGCTCTGCGGCGTGTACTGCTCCTCCACAATCTCGTTCGTACGCTTGAAAGGGCTGTCTCTTGAACTGTCTTCGTAGTGCCCTGGAGGCATTTTGAGATACTTCTGCCACCTCTCAGGCCACTTGAAAGCCTCATAATCATCGGTTCCTCCAGCCAACAAGCTGCTCTCTGGACTCAGAGCGTAAGATTTGCTTTCCTTGGGGCCAACTTTTGAGTCTTTCTCAGCTTGCCGCAAAGCTTCCAGCATCACCTTAACCCACTGGGACTCATCTTCAGCCAAAGAATCCCTTGAGCTATCTGGTAGGTGAACCTGGTCTTTGCTTTCTTTCTGCTGCAGAAGATACGGGACACCCTGGTAGGAGCCGTAATCAGGGCTGCTCTCTCCCTTGTTGCTCTGCTTGCGCAGGTCTTCGATGTATTCCAAAGCTTTGACCATATCGGGATTGGGGGATCTTTGGAAGGTTTTCATCACATAGTCAGGGTCTTTCTGAAGCAGCTGATGCTGCTGGAAGGAAGCTGCATCAACCCAACCCGTTAGGACAAAGAGAAAGGTGAGAGCGCAGGCTGCTCCCAGCTGGAAGGTTCTCGTTTTGCCCATAGTTGCAGTATTTCCTTGAAATGGAAAAGGAGAAGAAGAAAGAAGCAGTTAGCATACAGAAACAGATTGAGAAGCAAAACAGAGGCTGCTGTTTTATACTAGAACTCAGCATGAGAAACATCACCAGGACCACACAGCTTCTTGTTAATCACAGAAGCTTAACAGAGCTCACGTATTTTGGTGAACGTTTGAGGGTCTGCTGAGCCTTTCCTAGGATTTCTCAGCTGACTGGAAACTGGAGGTTTCCTATGCTAGAAGATTCTTAGTCCTGTGCTCGATGCTCTTTATGACAGCAAATGTCCAATGGGAGCACCCAAGTATAAACACCAACAGATCTCACAAAAGGAGGCATTGGTGGGTTAAATCAGGAGATCCCTAGATTCAAGTGCCACTCTTAATATTACAGCCTGTGTACAGAATTGCTTTGTGAGGGTGTTCCATAGGGCATCTCATTTCCTGCCAGGGTAATGGTGCTACGCCGCAATGAAATTAATGTAGTGAAGTGGGGACCATGGCACATGAAACGACTCTCGAGTTTATGTCTGTCATTACTGTTAGTGTTATTGCTTCCCCTCCTGTTATTTCCTTTACAAAATATATACATTACTTGTACTGGGGGTAGATTTTAGTTAAGACGCTCTACGAGCAGACCTTTTCCTGTGGGCAATGATCCCCTGTATGAAGGACAAATTATAATTGACCCTGACGGTGCAATATAATTTTATTGACTGCTCTGAAACAAGCTTGAGGAGGTAGGGTGTGCTTGGTGGTTTCATTCATTTCACTTCAGCAGCAATGAATGAGGGCCCAGGACAGGCAGGAACACGGCTATTGGCAAATTCAGTTAGAATAGATCAGGAGAAGCCCTTGGCTCATAGACCTGCCCAGCCAACAATCAACTCTGCAATTGAAAATGGAGAAATACCTCTCCAATGGGATAAAGATGCCAACAGCACTGGATGCAGCTGCCCACACCCAGGGCTCAGTATCTGCACTCAGTGAGGTGCCATCACCTTTTTCTGGGAGATGCTCAGCACTGGCACGCCTGATCTGGTGAGACTGCTCTGATCCAGTTACATTAACAAATAAAGTACAATAAGGAGCGAGAAGTGATAAAGATAGAAACCACTTGGATTCATTGACCTATTTTGGTGCCTCACTTGGCAAAAGCCTCCCACTGAGGGGCTGGAGATCCATGGCGAGCTGGAGGAGCTGTGGTTGCCACTGTGTAGCCCCTGCTCTAAGGGGAAACTGAACGCAGACGCTCACTTTTTGTTCCTAAGATAACGTGACTCCAGTAGATGACTCAAGCGGCACCAGCTGAGGTTACTGCTTGATTTGGATTTTTTTTTAATCAACAGCGTCAATCTCTTCCCCCAAACCTCTCTGCCTGCTCGAGCCAGGATACATTTGATTTCACAAAAGATTAGTCCAGAACAGCTGATTGGAAGGTCCCACCCTCCAGAGCTGAGTTTGCCCTCAAACAAAGCAAACAGATCCCTTGATTCGCTGTCACAGCAAAGGCATCAGACTTACACATCAACAGGGGAAAAAGCACTTTGCCCTTTCTTGCAGCAAACAAACGACATCCAGACTTCGTCTCCCAGCAGCAAGGCTGGTTGTTAACAGACTCAGCTCCATCAGTGCGGGAGAAACTGTCCTTTCCAAGAGCTGGGGGGAAGGGAGAGTCCTTCCATAATTATCTGCCAGGCACCTCCCATTTGCTGAGCCTAGGAACTCGCTCTCCTTCCCCACACTCCCACTATGGACCCTACAGCCTTTGCTAATGTTGTCCTCAGCCTGCCAGAACCCAACCGTGCTCAGCCAGGCAAAGTTGAGTTTGATGTTCCACAGGGATATGGCTCAGCCGGGAACAGGTGACTGGCTCCTGGCTGCACATTTTGGGGGCATTTGTGCCTTGACCAATTTTAACTCCTCATTTATTAGTGATTTATTTACAGAAAACCTTGTCACATGGATTAGGGAACAATTTCTTCTCAAAGCTCTGAGCTGAGGTCATAAAATCTCATCATTAAATAGATGGTGTCCAGGATAAGGGGGCTCCTCCCCAGCCTCCCAGACCTTAATTCTGTACTTCGGGGCAGGGGGAACAGAAACTGTTGTGCTTAGGACCTGGAGAAAAGCATTTTCTCCTGTGCCAGCTGAAACCACTGGTTTCTCTACTGATGGATAACTGAGAGAGTAACAAAGCTGGGGAGCAGCTTTTCCCTTCTACCAGCACTACACCCCCCCCTTTCCCCATATTAGCACCTAAGAAAGAGGAAAATCCCCTCTTGGCCAGCAAAGGCAGATGTTCCTGTTTGCCTGGTGAGGATACCTCTGTTTACCTGAGCTCTCAGCCTAACACAGAGGACGGCAACGCAGCCAGACAGAAGTTCCCCCAAAAACCAGACAACCCCCCCTCCCCACCCCTATCTCCTTTCTGGGATGTTTCCATGGCAGCAGTAATTTCCTCTCAGCGGTTCTGCCCATGATGTTCCCATCATCCCAACTCATCAGCTTTCCTATGGGTGAGTCTCTGCCCTGAGGGTCCAGGCCAGGAGTCTCACAGCAGCTTTTCTCATAGTTCTTCATCATAGGGTGATGAAGAACAAGCTCACATGCTCTTCCTCCTGTTTTCTGGGACAACAAGCAGCCCAGCTGCTGCAAATCTGCTTGTTTTTAAGGCACAGCTCACCTTTTACCCTGCACAAGGTAAAACCCTCAAAACACCAACAGCAGCGTGAGGAGAAGAGGGGGAACCCCCCCGAACCCATCCGAGAGCAGCCGTCAGGGCACATCTGGGAGAGCAGCCAGGTGTGCCCCTCAGTCAGACCAGTTTGTGTCCCCCGGAACAGCTCGGCCACTATTTGGAGGAGTCGTGTGGGTAAAGGGGAGAAGCCGGGGGGTCCCTCCGTCGGCTCCGAGCGGTGCTGGCGCCAGCCACAGAAATCGGGCCGCGGGGTTGGTAACTTTTTCTATCGACCTTTTGCAGTTGCATTTTGGGGTAAAACCCCAGCTCCCACCCAACAGCCCGCACAGTTTAATATCCCCCTCCCCCCAGACCTTTCCCCCGCTCCCGGCTGGTCCCTACCTGCCCGCTCGTCCCGCTCCGCTCCCGCGGCCGCTCAGCACCGGACAGCGCCCGCTTATAGCGCGGGTGACGTCACCGGCCAGGCACCGCCCCCGCGGAGGAGCGATGGGATGATGGACACCCCCCTCCCAGCCCGTAATGGGGATACGCGGGGAGGGGGAAAAGGGGCGAGAATAAACAAAAAGGAGGGGGAAAGGGGGAAAAAGAGGGGAGAAAGAGTGGGGAAAGGGGAAAAAGAAAAAATTTGGATAAAAAAGGAGAGAGACAAAAGTATCGAAAAAAGGATCAAAAAAAGGAAAAAAGGGAAAAGGAGAAAGAAAATGGAAATTGGATAAAAAAGGGGAAACAAAAAAGGACCAGAAAAATGGGGGGGGGGGGGGGAAGGAAGAATGAAAAAACGGAATAGGAGAAAGAAAAGAGGAAAAGGAAAAATAAAAGGAAACTGGATTAAAAAGGCGAAATAAAAAAAAAAGACTAAAAAAAGGAAAAAATGGAAGAATGAACAAAAAGGAAAAAATAGGGAAAGAAAAAAGTGGAATATCGGAAAGGAAAAAGGACAAATAAAACAGAAAGAAGTGGGGGGAAGGGCACAGAAAAAGGAAAACAAAGATAAAAAGAAAAGGGAAAAGGAAGCAAAAGATAAAAAGGAAAATAAGAAAGGGGAAAAGGAAAAACAAAAAGGAGTGAAAAAGGAAAGGAGAGGAAAAAGAAAAGGACCAAAAGAAAAGGAAAAAAGGAATAAAGAGACAGGGAAAATAGAAGGGGAAAGGGAAAAGTGAAAAGGAAAAGAAATAGAAAAGAGTTAAGAAAGGGGAAAAAAGGAAAAACAGGGAAAAAAGGGGGAAAGGAAGAAAGAGGGGGAGAAGGAAGGAGGAAAACAGGGAGCCAGGGACAAGCAGTGCCTGAGGCTCCTCAGCTCCTGTGAACTGGGTGGGGGTGAGGACTGGGATTAAGCTGACAAACAGCTCAGTTCCATGGGGACTGGCAGGGTGGGGGGATGGGTTGATGGGAGCCAAACCCTGCAGAATCACAGGCCACATGCGAGGCAGCCTGATGGGCAGGGGGCCATGGTGAGCACCCACACCCCTGTGCCCACCTCTAGCAGACACCGACCCTTCACAGCTACAGTTTTGCCTGGATCTGGTTTATGGTATCTTGTGTTTTTATTTAAATCCCTTGAATGAACCATCCTGCTTGGCCTCTGGCTCCATGAAGGGGTGGGGACACCTCATGGCATCCATGACCTCTTCATGCGGTGCAGTTGCAGCTCTGCCAATTTCAGCCCAGCCTGCTGCTCCTTCCTTTCTCTTCCAGAAAGGTTGGGCTTTACTTTGGGTTTTTAAAGGAAGACTCTGGTGTTTTTACTTTTTTTTCCCCCAAAAAATAAATCTTCCCTGACAATTTTGACCTTTTACAGTGCAAAATGCAAAAAAAAACCTCCCCACAAAACCAACCAAAAAACCCTCCTGGATGAATGGGATGAATGTACCTTCTGAAGCAATAAATGTTACCCAATTCAATTGTCATGAAGAGCAGCAAAGCTCCGGCTAGGAGCAGGACTGCCTGTGCTGCTCGTGGTGTGGTTGAACTGGGGCTCTGTAAGTCTCCCACAATGGGGTTCTAGGAGTAAAATACAGGGGGGAAATTTTGTGCTGAAGGCCTTCACCAGCAGCTTCATGCAGAGCCCACATACTGCCCTGACTGCTTTCAGCTCCAGGCAGAAAAGAGCCTGGGGAAGTAGGTGAGGACCCACCACAGCAGCTCTGAAGAAGGGAGAGCAAAATGTGGAGAAAGAAGAGACTAAGCTCCCACTGAGTGGCTGGGAACTGCATTGCTGAACCCTTCAGCCCTCATAAAACATAAATTTTCAGTCTTTGTTACTGCTAAGACATCTCAGTCCACAGCACTAACTGTCAGCAGGATCAAAATAAGGGGGAAAATAAAATGGGGGGAAACAAGGGGGGAGAAACAAGAGGAAACAAGAAAAAACAAGAGGAAACAGGAAAAAACAAGGGAAAACAACGAAAAAAGAACAAAAAAGAAAAAATGGAAAAAATAGAAGAAAAAAGATAAAAATGAGAAAAAAAGAAAAATAGAAAAAAAAGAAAAACCACAAAAAGGAGGGAAAAGGGGAAAAGGAAAGAAAAAGCACCATCCCCACGACCATCCATGGCCACGGTCCCTGGGTGGGACCATGTTCCCAGCTCACACGAGAGGATACTGGTACCACCGAACACAGCTGCAGCTCACGCCTGTGATCTCAGCTCCAGCCCTCTCCTCCCCCTGGTGTCACCAAGGATCAGCCCTGCTTAAAAATTACACAAGGCTCTGTCAGTATCGATTCCTTCCCCGCTCCTTCCCCTGTTTCCAGGGGCAACTAAACGTAATTCACAGAGTTGGCGTTTCCCGCAGCCCCGGTGCCACCATCTCATTTACACTGGGGTCAAAGTCTGACTCGAATGTCTGCATGGAAGGAGAGCGGGGAGGGTTCTGTCCTCCTCTGAAATGGGTCCTCTGCCACCACAGACACAGGTTTCCTTCAAATTGTTGTCATTTGGAGCTACTGGGCTCTGCTGATGTCACTTTGGGCTTGTTTGCCAAGCTCCAGGGTACCCCCTACGTGTAGTACAGAGCAAACGGCTCCGAAAGGTGCAAAGGGGAGGGGGAAATAGGCAAAAGAAGGGCTTTGAGGTTGGGAAGCACAAGGCTGGTGTCAAGGCACGTGCTGAGTAGCAGGAACACAGTTAAGGAGGCCCCTTGGAAGGTCCACATTCACAGAATCACAGAATGTTGGGGGTTAGAAGGGATCTCCAAAGATCACCCAGTCCCATCCCTCTGCCAGAGCAGGCTCAGATTTTCTAAGAAGAACAAAATAACCCAAACAAATCCTGATTTTCACCCAGTGTGTTGAGGATTTTGTGCTCCTCTGGATGAGGAGCCTCTGGGCAAGATTCATGGCCGGTGGACGAGACCCATGAGCTCAGAGAAACCTCTGCTGCAAACGCAGGTACAAGTACAAGCAGCAGATGAATCAACGGGGAAAGAGCTGACTGTTGTACTGGTTGTACTTGTTCCAGTGCAGCCTCTACTTTGAGCACAAGGAACAGGAATAGCAGAACACCAACGGATTGAGGAATTGCACGTAACCACCAGCTTATTTTTATCTCCTGGCCTCCCCCACTCGCACATAACTCCCATCTTTTCCGATCCGTGGAGTTTCGAGGCTCTGTGACATCTGCTTACCAACATTTGGGGTATAAATACCGCTACGGGCTCAGCGGAGCCGTGCTGCTGAGCCACCAGGCAGCGAAGATCCAGAGCCTCCTGGGAGCTGGCTGGATCCACCCGTCATGATTTCAGCCCTGCTTTGCGTCAGACAGTACAATTTAAAGTCAAAACACAGCGAGTTTGGGGAGGAAGACAATGCAAAGCCCTGAGTCATACCCTGCTGAGGGTGAGGAGAACAGATTAATAGACAGCAAACATGAATGAGACCCAGCGGCTCCGCTCAGTCACGCGGCTGCTCCTGAGAGCCAAACCAGGGTTTATTTTTAGTTGCCAAGCGCCAAAAGAGGGCTTCTTTGCACCTGGTCAAGGAGAAGCGGCGAGAGGGGAGTTAATCATCTTGTGGGAAGGTTCCCCTTCCCTTGACACCCCCAGGGGTGCAGCAATGGGAGGTTTTGCCACTCGCATGCTGCTTCAATGACGCAGCACCCACGAGATGCTGAGGCAACCCAGCAGCTTCTCACGTCATTTGGGTGCCAAAGTGCAGCCCATACTCCAGCCCCAACTTTTCTTCAGCAAAGTAGAGCCCAAATAATAACAAACAGAAATTATGGTTTCTGATAGCCAGGTGGTAGTGAGGACCTGCGCCGCTCTGCACTGCTGGGTCACGGGGAAGGAGATCAAGCAACCGTGCTGGAGAAACGTCACTCAACCCGCTGGAGACGACTGGACTGAGACCTCTGAGCCCTTCAGAACATCTGTGGTACCAACCAGCAGACAGACAAACCAGTCTGCCTTTGCTTGCCCAGGTGAGTTCCCGCCTGTGCCAGACTCCTTGTCTGGGCTGAGGGTCTGGCCCTCTTGGCCATCAGTTGTCACGTTCATCATTCACACACATGAAAAAGCTCTGTGATTTCTGATCTCCCTGTGTTTGTCTGACACAAAACCTGCTCTTATTCTTTTTTTTAATTGGGGGGGGTTTTTTGAGGATCCAGCCACAGAAAAGCCCAGCGCAGGGGCTGCTCACAATCCCCCTAGGGACTTAGGGACCATCTTCTGAAAAATTACGGGCATCCTCGCACTGGCAGCTACAGCATGATGCTGGGTCCCATGGAAGCGAATCGTTCATTCAAAAGAAATGCCCTGAAATTCAAGGCCCTGGTGTAGCTCAAAGCTGAAGCAAAGGGCCAGATGCTGCATCTGGCGCTAGAGGTCTCGTCTGAAGAACTAAACAGATTAGCAGGTCCATGCAAGCAGGTTTTCACCGTCTGCTGCAGATGGGGTTCTGAGTTTTACCTAGCTGGTTCATGATATTATAATCCACAAAACAAGGAAACAGAACCAAACACAACCCTTCCGTGTTGATGATGTCGCTTGCTTTTCCTCAGAAAGTCATCATAGGTTTGCTGCAGTGGTACCTTTGCAGCTCCTCGTGCTAGGCTGCTGCCTGTTGCAGCTGATTGTGAAGGACAGCAATTCCCTTCTTTGTGGTTCCCATTCTCGGTGGAATGGAGCCTGGTCTGTGCGGAAGAGGAAGAAACAGGAAAGTAGAACATGTGAGGAGACACAGAAGAAATTGAGATGCAAAAGAAGCAGTTTGGATGTCAGTGATGAAGCTGCAAGCATGAGCCAGCACCGCCGAGACAACGTATGTTCCTCTGGAGACCACGGCTTGGGGCTCTGATCTGGGAAGAGCAGATGGTGCAGGAGCTGAGGCAGGAATATCGAGTCTCTCTTTCAAGGGTCTGTGCCAAAGAAGTGGGACCAAAGGGTAATTAGGCTGATGAATGGTTATATTCAACGTAGGAAATGAGGCTTACAAAGGAAATCGTAGGAAAAAGGAGGTGAGAAGCAACACAGAGGAAAATCCCAGCACAAGCAACCTGTGGGGAAGCAGAAAGAGAGAACCTGCCCCCAAAAGTAAACCCGTCCCTGCAGCTGTGTTTCCCCTCCAAGCACAGGTATGAATCACAGCCAGTTATTTGCTTTAAAAAGCAGTAAAACAGTAGAAATGAAGACACGTGCTTCGGCCAAAATAGATCAAACTCGTGTGGAACACACACAGAAAATGAAAACCAAGCCCGAGAGTTTGCTGAAGGAGTGCCCTGAACCAGGGTTCTTTTCATTACTGCTGACAATTCTCCATTCTAAGTCATTTTCTTCCTTTTCAGAGACTACCCAGCAGCAGCAGCCAGACAGGGCTACCTCAGAAGCCAGCGAACTGCAGAGGCTTTACTGTGCCGGTGGCATCAGACCAAACCAAATCTCCCTTTGCTAATCATGACAACCCGGTCCAACCTCCCCTTTCACCAATCAGTGATACCTCAAGGGAAAAGACCCTGAGGAACATAAAAACAAATGATGATTTGCAGGCAAACAGATCATAAGACAAATTTGTTCGCTATGTTGTTGCCCTCTGATACTAAATGTGGCATCTTCTTGGGGTTGATCTGTTCTCTGAAGTCAACTGTGACCTGTTGAGTTCACACTTTGCATTGTGCTGAAGTCCTGAATTCATAAACCAACACAAATTCAATACTGCAGAACAAGCCTTGCCTGACCTACCAGCTCCACGAGCTTAAAAATAAGATGGATCATCAAATACCATCGTATATACCCGCACACGCAGGACATCATAACCCCACGGGGCTGGATTACTGGGGCAAAGAAAAGCCAAGCCCTGTGGTTTCCCAAGTCCCTGCAGACAAAAGTTCTCAGATGACCCCATCTCTCAATAAGGTCTCAAAGTATAGCTACAGAATCACCCCCCCATCCAAAACTGAAGTTCAAGTGGCTTGTGAAAGCAGAGCTGTCTTGCAAAGCCATCACCGTTCCTCCACGTTCCTTTCTGCTTTATTTGGAGGCTACCAGCAGCCCTGAAAAAAAGCTGGGACCAGCTGTGATATAAACCCAAACCCAACTCCAACACAGCATCATAGAAATAAAGGAGCAGGAGTCCTTGTGCTTGGTTAGAGTGAGACATCCACCCCGTTGTGCAGCCAGAATGAGTGGACATGACTGTGATGAAGAACCAGGGTGTCACCTGCATGGGGAGGGATTTACATTAACATTTAACAAGCCACCATCGTGCTTCCTAATACGTGAGTTCTCTGCAACCTCAACCCTCCCTCCCTTCCCGTGTTTCTCTGCTCTAACAGAATGAAACCCTGGCCAGGCCCAGTAGAACCTGCGGGGAATTACCTGTGTCCCAGCATGGCTGTTTGCACAAGGATTAAGCCCTTGGACTAGTCTGTGGCAACACACCTCCTCTTTAAACTTCATTTTCTGCTGGCCTGGCTTAGTTCAGATCGAAGAGGAGAATCCCTACGTGTAAGTAAGAGCCCATCCCACTGTTTTTTCCATCCCATTGTTTCTTCCATCCCAATTGGCAGCACGTAACAGCATCCTACTACGACGTGGTGTAAGTTCTCCTACAGATCGACCCGCAGAGAGGAAAGAAGAGCAGACTCCAGAGCCAACCTCTCATGACCTTCCTGTAGCCTCTCCTGTAAGCAAGTCTAGGGCATACGGCAAAGCCTTGGTGGCCCGATGAACTCGGAGACCAGCTGATGCCGTAAGAACAACAGTTCTGTAGGGTGTTTGCTGGCACATTTTGCTAACACCTTGAGGCGCTTTGAGCTGGTTCCTCCACAGAAGAGCCGTGGTGCCAACACAAAAGCCTTTCCTTGACAGATTGTTTGCTGTTCTCCAGTGCCACCCTGGAATATTGTGAGGTTTCTTATGACTCAGGAAAGGGGGGAATCAGTAAATAAGCGAAAAAGAGAATATCAGAATCAGATTAGGCAGAGAGATGACAATTCACGGTCTTCTGCGCTATTTTAGACCCTGGGCTGAAGTGCTCAAGGCCAGCACAAAACAAGAGCTGAGAGTGACGAGGGAAAGGAGCCATTCCGAATGCCCCCATGTTCCCTTCTGTGCCGAGGTACCGGCAGCAGAGCGTTAGTCAGAGAGTTCCCACCTCACAGAGGGGGATCAGCACGTGGTGCCTGCTCATGTTGTGATGTGAAGCCACGCCGGGCAGGCTCAGCCCGCCGTGTTCTCCTGCGCAGGAGAAGAGCCGTGAAATACTCATCGTCTCCTATGTAGAGCCGCGACTGCACAAGGGATGTAGCTCTCCCTCTTGTACGACCCTTTGCTGAGAAACCGCAGAAAGCAGGCAGCAGGCAGAGACAAAGCCTGGGCTGGGTGAGTGTGGTGGGGGCATGGACATCAGGGTCATTAACCTCATGGCTGCTGGACTGCTTGAAGCAGGACAGTCCCTACCTACTGCTGCCAACAAGTACTTACAGTGGCTTTGGCTGAAGGCAAGGAGTTGGTTGCTCTACGAGGCAAGATCCTTGTTCCTTGCTGGTGATAAACGTGGGATGAAAGAGGAGAGCACAACGTGCCTGGCTGTGTTTGTGCTCAGAGCACAACCCTACTGAAAGATCGTCTGGAAAGCTCCATGTGCACGTGGAAGCTCCTCCACTGAGGGATCACCCTCAGCGCCCTGTGACTGGCCTGTTGCTCAGCCAAAAGGGCAAGGAATGAGAACTAATTGCTCTGAATGGCTGATGGGCAATCCAGAGTAGACATCTGTCTCTGTTAAATAGTCACTGTCATCTCACACACGCAGCTCCTCAGCAGGCAAAACCTCACAGTGGATCTGACAGGATCTGACATGGCACTGCCTCATTGCTGGCAACTGTCTGTGCTCTGAAATTTCTCCACCCACTCCATTGCAATACCAGGTTTACTGGGCTGGAGAACCTTGAAACACTTGGCAGGAACAATATCAATAAATCAATTTTTTTCCAGATTAGTTGGTACTAAACGATCTTTGAGGTCCCTACCAACTCAACCCATTCAATAATTCTATGACTAGCTGCCTCTTACTCTTCTTTCCCCAGTGACTAGAGTCTCAGTGCGAGTTTTCCATTCATCATTTGCACAGCTAAAGAATCCTTGAACCTAATGAATCTGCAAATCCAGGTTTTTCTCCTCTAAATTAAAGAATTTGTGGGGAATGGAGAGAACTGGATGCTGGAGCATAGCTGACTTGGGTCCACTCAACCTGGAACACATGGAGTTGTGGAGAGGCTGGTTCCAGCACACCCACAGGTTCTAATAGCATTAGCTAATCCCATTTTTAACTAAAAGGAGTGTTTTCAGACTAGGGTGACCTGTATAATTTCCATGAGAGGTGAAGAACTTCCCTCAGTGCTGTTGCCACCAAACTCTACTTTAACGTGACCCGTGCAAAGGCAATGTCAATACCTGGGCTCAGTCTTCAAACCCAGCAAAGATACCTCAGGAAGGCTCTTCCATCCAAACACTGGGCAGTGCTGGGAAAGAGTTAATCATCTTTCAGGAGTCGCTAAGCAACAAGATTCTGCTCTTAGGGCATGTTTTGCCAGCCAGAGCTGTGGCAGTGATGCAACCTTCTGCATCCTACCCAGAAAGGTTTCTGGTCACTTGTCTGGGAGAACAGCAAACCCCTGGGCTGCTCCCCACCCTCACTCTGATGCCTTCAATTTTCTGATCCAAAACACACTGATGTTTTAACATGGCTTAAGTGATGGAAACAAGGACTAAACTAAAATGCATCCAAAAGCAAACAAAGAAGGCCCACCATTCAGTGCCCCACTACCAAGTCCCTTCAGGAGGCATCTCAAATACAACCAGTAAAACAAACAGAAGAGGGCAAAGATTCACGAGCTAGGCTCAGCCTTCAGGGGTGGTCCTTTCGCCGTCCCAGAGGGGAAGAAGAGCCACAGGGAGGGCACACACAATCCAACCACCCCATATGTGGGAGATACAATCCCAAGAGTCAATAACTCCTAAACCCACCTCAGTTATTTGTGCTCATCTGATAAACATCTGCATCAGGAGGGAAGGACACATCCCACAGTCAGCAAAGCCAAACAGCAGGATATAAACACCCAGGAGCTGTGGGGACGTACAATTCCAACCTCTGAAAGTTCATCTTCCAGGGACTTTCTTCTGTAAAGGCTTTGGAAGTACTGAAACCCATGCATGAGCATCTCTTGGACAGAGCACACGTGAATCGAGTGCATCTGTCAATCCTTGCTCAGCTTCAGCCTTTCAGAGTCAGCCAATCTCTTTGGAACCACACAAATAAAATCTCTGCATTGCCAGCATTTTCTAGCAAAACCTGCTAATCAGATTTGATGGAGCCAGGGTTTGCTTTGTTTCCCCTTAATTTCTGAGCGGTCTCACATAACGGGCCAACTTAGCAGAGTATTCTGGTCCGGGCATTTATTAGGCATGAATCAACATGTTGGGATGCATGAAGGTCTTGGCTCAAGCTCCTAGTTGCTGCTGCTGGAGCTGTGCAGGGGGATGGACACAGGTACCTGGAGCTCTACAGCAGCTCAAACCCTTCTCTGGTCACTCTGAATGTTCATTACATCTCAACAAAGTAATGAAAAATCTATTTGGGACTAAGAGTTGGGTTGAAGAACACTAACAGTTACCTGAGGAGGTCAGCAACTCTCATGACTTGGGAGCAGAGAGGACAAAGCTGGTCTTGGAATGAAAAGATTGCCTTCTGGCAGGTTGCCCCATGCAAGCTGGGAGGTCTCCTTTGGAACTGCAGGAACTCGGCACCAGGGGAGCGTGTGAGGAATGTCACAGCGTATTCAGACCCTGGATACCGAGGGAGGGCAGTCACCATCCCTGGAGGTGTTTAATGGTCATTTAGATGTGGAGTTGGGGGATATGGTTTAGGGGTGAACTTGGTAGAGCAGGGTTGCTCGTTGGACTTGATGATCCCAAGGGTCTTTCTAACCTGAATGATCCTATGAGTCTATGATACTGCATCACTATGTCATTACTGCCTGCGACAACCAAACCACCAGGAAAAGGATGAGAACTTGTGAATGTGGGCAGCTGACCAGCATAAACTGATGGAGATATAAACGATGCGTTCAGCTTCACTTGGGTCTGTTAATGGTTTCTGATGGTTTCGTAAGGGTGCTAAAACAAGGGAGAAGCTTTTCTCAGAACATTGGGATTTACTGTGTTAAATTACATCTCAAGCAAGAAAAAAATCTAAATGTCTTAAAACAGGATGACTTCAATACTGATAAAGATTAAAAAACCACTTGAGTGAAAAAAGAAGTAAAGTTAATTCTACAATAAACACAAGTGTTCAAGGCCAGACTGGATGGGGCTCGGGGCAACTTGGTCTAGCTGAAGATGTCACTGCCATCTTCAGCTAGATGATGGGGGTGTTGGACTAGATGATCTTTAAGGTCCCTTCCAACCCAACACATTCTGTGATTCAAGGATCAAACACCAAGACTGTGACCAGGCACCTTATAGCCATAAGAATGGACAGTGACTCTCAGTGGCCAAGGAGAGGAAAAGAGTCACAAAGCACCCCTGAGCTGGAGTCTCCTATGATGAGCCAGGCCCTCTGAGAGCCCAAGTGATTGGATTAGATTTCTGCTGCATTTTCTGAGGAGAGCTTCTGAGGATGAAGAGCTGGAGAGGAGAGCTCTGGGTGTCACCCTGGACACACAAGGGTCAACACCCTGACCCACTGCTGCTGTCTCCCACATCCCTAGAACTAGAGACAAAATATGGACCTCTGGAGGTAGTACGGACCACCCTCCCTCCTGCACAACGTTATTGGAACTAATTCATTCATTAGGACCATGCAAATTTCTCTGGGAGCATGAGAAGCAGGAAGCCTCAGCTAAGGCTCTCTTGTGTAAGGTGTGTGTGTGTCTCTCCCCTTAACATCTGCTACCCTACAGCACAAGAATCTGGGGCAACACCACTGCCTATCTTCTGGACAAAAAAAACCCCAAGGCAAACTGACCACAGCAACAGTCAGACCAGCAACCCAGCCTCTTGCTGCTAGCCCACGTGTGCGCCTCCTTACCTCGTTACTTATCCTCTGCAGGCACTCGCACGCTTCAGCAGCCAGGTCTGCTCTGGTTTAGCCAGAGAACCCAACAAACCCTGCCCTGAGGAGACAGCTGGGAACACATTAGGTTCTTCTTGTGCAGTTGTTTCCAGTCAACTCCCTGTGAAAACCCTCCCCAGGAGGGATCAAGGTAGCCTGTCGCTTGCCAGCTTCACTTAGTTTAAAGGATGGTTAGTGGAGAGAGAGAAGAACAGTGAATTAATGGTGCTGGCTGTTTGTTAGGGCATTTTTTCAGCAGCTCTAAATTCTCTTAACCCTGCAGTTTGCTGCTATAAGAGTACGAACCCACAGAAGGCTGGGACTGGTATTCAGAATCACAGAATCACCAAGGTTAGAGAAGACCTTCAACATCATCAAGTCAAATCACCCACCCTACAATCCCCAAGCACTAACCCATCTCCTCAAACCTCCTGGCTGCCCATTTGTTGACCCTCTCCAGGGACGGTGCCTCCACCCCCTCCCTGGGCAGCCTGTTCCAGGGCCTCTCCACTCTTTCTGGGAAGAAGATTGTCCTAAAATCCAGTCTGAACCTCCCCTGGCACAACCTGACCCCATTTCCTCTTGTCCTATTGCTAGTCCCTAGAGAGAAGAGGCCAATCCCTGCCTCACTGCAACCTCCCTTCAGATAGTTGTAGAGAGCAGTGAGGTCTCCCCTCAGCCCCCTCTTCTCCAAGCTCCTCCAGCTCCATCTCCTCGTAAGACCTGTACGGCCAGGCTTTACATATGGCCAGACTCTTCCACCCCAGGGAAATGGCGCAGCAGGGGCTGCAGCAGGAATTTGCATCTCTGTGAGCACCAAGCTGAGCCCTGACTGACTCCAAGGGTGCCTTCAACCCACTTAGGAGAAGCAGGGGATGGTGAATTGTTACACCAAAGTCAGAGCCTCTGGTACCTGTGAGGAGAGCTGATGGGTTGGGAGCCCTTTGTAGATCACGCGGTGTCACGTCAAGGGTGGAAGCTGCAAGAGAAACTCATTACTGACCTTAGAAGGTCACGGCAGGACAGGCATCGCTTGGAAGTTTTTAAACTTTGGAGATGATTCTATTTCTTATAAAAGAGCCGACCAACAGAATGATCACCATCAGGTCTCCAAGTGCTCCTTCAATAATTAATCATGACATGATGGTATTACGAGAACGCCCTAATGCTCTACCATGTGAGATGTGGCCCTGGGGAGTGCTGGGTTCCAGGAGCCTGGACGAGCTCTCCTGAGCACAAACCAAGAGGCCAGAAGTAAGGGAAGAAATGCCACCAACCAGTTGTGGTTTTGCCTGCCTCACAACACTGTGATGGTGAAGGGGCACCAAGGCAGGTGAGGAGACAGAGGTGCCCCAGGAGGAGAATCAAACAACCACAGAATCTCAGACTGGTGGGGGTTGGAAGGGACCTCTGGAGATCATCTAGTCCAACCCCGCTGTTAGAGCAGGATCACCTAGAGATCCCACAGGAACACATCGAGCTGTCCATACTCACTCCTTGAACACTAGAGGGCTGATACTGACCCCTGGACACCAGACTGAGACAAAAATTTATCTCAAACCTCGCTAATTTCTGGCTGCTGTTGACCTAAGCTGGTGAGAAGTTCTAGAACCTGTAACTCAAACCAAACAGGGTTTAGTGGGCAGGGTGGGGTTGGATTGGTGGTTGGACTGGGCGATCTTGGAAGTCTCTCTCAACCTTGATGATTGATTTAGTGACAGATCGCCCTTGTGCTAATCTTTCTCCAGGGACCGTTTTTGCAGACAAACTCACACTTTGTTGCTGGGGACAGACAGCAAGACATGAACTGTCAGGCTGAATCACTTAGGGAGCAGTTTCAAACCTGGTTTTAAACCAGCCAGCCGATCCCACATGGAATGCCTCAGCCTTGGGAACACCGGAGCTCAGGCTGACTCCAGGAGGATGAGGTTCAAAGGCTCCTGAGGGCTCAGGACCATGAGCAGACCATGAGATTTTGGTGTCCCAGGAGATTGCTTGACACTGATTGCTTCTCAGGTTGTAATTCACCTCTAAGTGGCTTTTAACAACCTCTTTGGGCTTTCTTGCATCCTGCCTTTCTGGAAAACCTAGTCTTTCTTTAATATGGCATTTGGCTACAGAACACAGCTGATCTCTCAGGGAACAGAAGCCACTGGAAAAAGGCATCACCTGTGGAATCAGTTTTTAACACGAGGCTGCAGGAACAGGAAAACTTAAACTGCTTTCCTCCTCTTGATTTTGTTTTGGTCTCCTATTTCCAGGTTCCCATTTGATTCTATTTTCAATGTAATCTGCTTTTCAACAGGCTGTTTTCTCAGGCTGGGGAAGAGAAACCAGTGGGATCATGATCCTGAATTACTCGGGACAGGGCATAGCAGAACCTCTCACTGTCAACATCTGTAAATTGAGATCTACCACTGCCACGATCTATGGAAACCCCTCATTCCCTTCTGATCACATCATCCATGGGTTTGCAGGGCAATAGCTCAGCATGGATCCAAGAAGCCAGATACAACCCATTCCCTTACTGCTCCTCCCTTCAGTGTTCTACAGCAGCCTCGACTGGCCACTAAGGAATGACCATGTTAGGAGTAAACCCACCTGTCTTATTCTTCCTGCAGGCAAAAGGCAGCAGGTCTTGTCTGAGACACTTAAAAAACCCTAGAAGAGGAAGGTCTGAGCTGTAAGACCACGAAGGAATTTATCTAGTTAGACTATGGCTGAGGTAACAGTCCTCCTCCCAAGAAGGGTCTGATGAATTCTCTGATCACTGTGTGCCCATCCCACCACGGACAAGTGCAACGTCATCTTGCCAAGGTACTGATTCAGTGCTAACTTGAAATGAGTCATCCTCAGAAGGTGCTTAGGAGCAGGAGAACCATCAGTGAGCAAGCCTGGACAACTCTGCCTCCCTGGAGAATACCTGACTCTAGGCTATGAGATGCTCAGCCTTCCAGTAAAATCCCTGTCTTTCCCTATCAAGGGCATTTCCTTCCCCAAGAGGATGTGGCTGGAGGGGCTTCGGCAAGCGAGATGCAGCAGGCAGTCGGGGCTGTATTACATAAGCTTTACGTGAGCTTGTTAAATCATGGATGAGCTTCAGTGGCGACCCAAGAGCTATTCAGAGAGGTATCGGTAGATCAGTGAGGTCCCTAGTCCTCCTCCCCTTCCTTCCCTATACCTGGATTCTAGCGGATCCAGGTAAATTGTCTGCATCTTCCTAATGAAAACAGAAATTTAATTATTCACAAGCATCCCCCTTGAGCTTTCCCTGGGCTCTTTGTGAATGATTAACAGAGCAGCTGCTGCAGACAGCGCTCTCCATCCCGGCTTGCTGGCCTGTTAAAAGCAGTGACTCATCAGCACATGACGTCAAAGCCTCCTCTCCTCCGAAATGGCAGGAAGGAGGTTTCATTAAAAAGATAAAAAAAGGTATCGACATAACAGCCTGAACTTCCTCCCAAGCACCCGGGGTTTGGGCAGGGTCATCACCACCGCTGCCAGGAGTTAACACCGATGGCTTCTAGAAAGGGTAAAACTTCTCCATCAGAAGCTAAGAACACATCAACAAACAGTTCCGCAGGTGAGCTGACAGACTGCATCCTACACAATTCAAAACATAACCCCAGTGTTGCTGAGCACCCTGCCTCAGCCCACAGAACAAGGTGGAAGGTGCTTAGCCAACCCAAAGAGGCTGTTCAGTGGTCATGGAGGATTGGAAGGGACCCTTGGAGAACATCATCATGGTGGTTCCGGGTTGACTGTTGGACTTAATCTTATCTTGGAGGTCTCTTGCAACCTTAATGATTCTATGATCGATCCAAACCC
>JAOXOE010000702.1:4111329-4131128 GCA_028565055.1 Phoeniculus purpureus
CTGCTGTTGCAGGCAGATTGGACTAGATGATCTTTTGAGGTCCCTTCCAATCCGTTATGATTCTATGATTCTAAGAGCAACTGCAATGATGAGAGGGCTGGAGCACCTCCTCTGTGAGGACAGGCTGAGCAAGTTGTGATTGTTCAGCCAGAAGAGGAGGCTCCCAGGTGATCTTCTAGTAGCTTTCCAATATCTGAAGGGGGCTACAAGAAAGCTTTTGAGGGGAAGGCTTTTGACATGGGTGAGAGGCAAAGGGAAAAGGGTTACAGACTTGAAGAAGGGGGGTTTAGGTTGGACATGAGGAACAAATTCTTTCCTGTGAGTGTGGTTAGATGCTGGAACAGGTTGCCCAAGGGAGTTGTGGCTGCCTCATCCCTGGCAATGTTGAAGGCCTGGTTGGCTGGGGCCCTAAGAAACCTGCTCTAGTGAAGGTGTTCCTGCATGTGCAGGCGGATTGGAACTAGATGATCTTTAAGGCCCCTTCCAACCCTGGTCATTCTATGATTTTGTCTTGACCAGCTTCCACTCCTTTTTTCCTTCACTATCTTTGTCCACTTTCCTCCTCTCTGCCTCCCGAATGCCCCTCAGCCTTCTCACAGCCTCCTGCAGCTCGGGCCCCTGCTGCAAAAGGTCCTCTGCTTGTCTGCACCTTTTACATGCTGGACTGACACCAGTCCCTGCCCCACAGGAAAGCTACAGGCATCTCCCACAACCTGCGGTCTGTGCAGCCACCTCAGTCTTCCAAAAATGGAAGTGATGAGGAGAATATAGTTTGTGCCCCAGAGTCTTTCACCAAATATTCTAAGGCCTTGAAGTCTTTCTTCATTCCCACCAGGCTATGGAGTACAGCTTCCTGTCCACCTGTGTGGAAGATCATTAGTAGGTAATAGTCAGCTGATCTCACCAGGTTAGGGAGCATCCTAGTGATATCCCCTGATTCGGGCTCCGAGTAGACTGCAGACAGCCCTGTGATGAGAGTCAGCTCTGCGTATTGGGCCCTCAGTGCCCTTCAGGAGCGAGTCTCCAATAACTAGGACCCTTCTCTTCTCCTTTGTGGAGAAGGTTGTCATATTACTGGAAGATCTATGTCTATCCCGCCTCGTTCCTCATGGCCCCCTGCAAGAAGGAGACTTTTCGAAAGAGAAAGCAAACAAACAAAAAGGCCCCAAAACCTCCAAAAAGGAGCCCAAATTAGCCCAGACCGGCTCCTTCACTGTGGAACAACTGTGCTTCGAAGCTGCCTCACTTGGTGAAGTTGGTCAAGTCGTGCAGCTTTCTGCAGTGGAGGTAGTCTTGGGGGGTGGGTGGTTGTGTGTTGGGTTTGTCTGTGTGGATTTAGTCCTCTTGCAGCATTCCTAGATCCCAGGAAGAAGAGAAGTTCCAGAGAGAACTCTTGAATTGATTGTCTGGAGAAGCTGTGGTTGTCCCCTCCCTGGAGTTGTTGAAGGCCAAGTTGGATGAGGCCTTGATCAACCAAGTCTGGTTAAGAAGCATCACTGTCCCTGGCAGAGAGTAGGAGTAGTCTAGAGAAGAGGAGGCTGAGAGGAGACGTTACTGCTCTCTACAGTTACCTAAAAGGAGGTTGTAGCAAAGCTGGTGCTGATCTCTTCTCCCAAGTTACTAATGCTAGGACAAGGGGAAATGCTCTCAAGCTGTGTCAGGGAAGGTTTAGAACTTCTTAGGAAGAAGTTCTTTGCTGAGACAGTGGTTGAGCACTGGAAAAGGCTACCTGGGTAGGTGGTGGAGTCCCCATCCCTGGAGGTGTTTAAAAAACGAGCAGCTAGAGCACTTGAGGCTGTGATCCAGGGATTAGGGAGATGGACTTGATGATCCTGAGGTCCTTTTCAGCCATGATGATTCTATGATTTCTGAGGTCCCTTCCAACCTCAGCCATTCAAAAGTGTATGTGAAGATGTAGGAAGTGCTGACATAAAATTTCTAGTCTCTGAAGATGTGGATTAGAGGGTGGGAAAGGCAGCCCGTGGGAGCTTATAACCTCAGAGGAGGGATGGAAAAGGTGACTAGTGAAGGCACAGCTGATGTTTCTCATGACATGAGGGCTGTAAGTCCGTACAAAATAACCAGCTGACAGGTTTAAACCAAAGGAAACACCCCTCACTTTTTTCCATAGGAACATAATGTAGCGCTGGCATGTGTTGCCACAGGATGTTTTGAAAGCCAAGTGATCTAAACCATGATTGCACAAATCAACGGACAGAAAGCTTCCATGGAGGTCTCCTGACTACCAGATACAGTCTCTGGCTGAGGAAGTTCAGAGCTGGGAGGATACACTAGGGAAATCCTGTCGTACGCTTGTGCGACTTTCTCTGCTGCAGGGGAAAACCACGAGGTTAGAGGGATCTTTGACTTGACCTCGTATATGCTGGGGAATCTCCTTGGTATTTTCCAAGAAAGCCTCTGTCCTCCTCCAGACTTCTGCCCTGTGAAAGTCCGGCTCTTGAATGTAAAAGTCCTTGTTTTATGTCCTGCAAGAGAATTCCCGTGTCCTCTGCCAGATCTCCTCCCAGCCCAGGACCTAAGGCGGCAGCTCAGCTCACCTCTTGCTTCCCTAGAGCAAAGGATCAAATAAACTAATCCCAGTGGAATTTTCCTTAGTCCAGTAGCCTTTAAAGAGAGATTACCCAGCCTGCTGAGTTTTCCATTTATTATACCCAGATTACAGATTCTTGGGGACACAAACCCCAGGAGTGAGTCCAGTTTGCCAAAAGCTCGTTATCTGTCCTAATAATTAAATGAAACTGTTGACTGAAGGGGAGGAGGCATCTTCCAGTTGTTTGATGCTGCTGTTGTATCCAACAGAATGTAAAAGGTGTGGTTGAACATAAGGAGGAGTTTGTTTGGATTTGGGTTGAGGGTTTGTTTTGGTTTTGGGTTTGGGTTTTTTTGGGGGAGGGGTGTCTTTTTTTTTTATATAAATAGGTGATTTTGGTTCCCTCAGGTTTCTGCAACAGCTGAAAGGGTTTTTGCAGACTTTCCAGGTAAAGTTCTGCCTCAGTAGCTGAAAATGGCAAATTTAAGCACAAAAACTAAGGTGGTTTGAGGAAAGTGAACGCAGGGATTTTGGGATCTTCATACAGGAATGGTGGTTCTATATATAGGATGGCAGCACAGTGGGGACCTCTGAGGGTCCATTGCCTTTAATGTTTTCATGCTCATTGGTGGTAATTAGCTGCACGGATTTGTTGAGGCTGGTTACTAATTAGCCTGCTTTTGGACTCTGACTCCTGAGGAAATGAGCTTTTGGTCCCTATAAAAGCCCTAATAACATTCAAACATCCTAGCTCCAAACTGGAAGAACTCTGAGCTGAGTTAGCTGGTGACCAGAAGGAAAATGTTGAAGTCAGCAGCTTGAAACCCCTCTATGCTCCAGTTAGAAACCTGTCAAAGAGCTGTGGGACTCAAAGCTGGATGAGTAATGGGATCTGCTCTCTTTGGGAACAAGATCCAGGACATGGGTTTAATTTGAATGCTCAGTGTGTCATGTTAATGGAAGTGCAGGCACGAGGAGGGGGTTCTAATGGGAGTGGGTGGCAGCTCTCCTGGATAGTCTTTGCTCCTTGGGCTGGAACAGGGCTGAAGAAATAAAATCATAGAAGGTGTTGGGTTGGAAGGGACCTCCAAAGGTCGTCCAGTCCAACTGCCTTGCAGCAAGCAGGGCCATCACACACCAGACCAAGTTGCCCAGAGCCCCATCCAGCCTGACCTGGAATGGCTCCAAGGATGAATCCTCTACCACCTCTCTGGGCAGTCTGTTCCAGGGATCCCCCACCCTCAGATTCAAGAACTTGTTCCTCCTGTCCAGCCTCAATCTGACCTTTTCCAGCTTCAAAACATGACCTTCGTCTTGAATAGCTGTTCTCCAGCCTTCTTCCTGAACTTCCTACAAATTTCCAAAGAATACTAACTAACGGGAAGAGAATACCTCTTGGGATGGTCTGTGTGGAGTAGCTCGGTCTGTGACTGTGTGTGCAAAGGACAGATTTTGGATGCTGTTGCCTGGAAGCTCTGGTGTTCTCCTGCAGCAGGATAGATTTGGAGTTCTAAGCTTCAGTGGGCATGCCAGGCCGTACATGGAAACTAGGGATGCTTGACTGTACCTCCCACCTTGCAGAAGTGAAAGGTTCTTCTTGTTGGTTTCTGACTGAAATTATAAATATTTCAGGTTGGGAGCTTCAGGGTAATGAATCAAGCAGCACAACACTTTCTTTTTGGAAGCAAAACCAGCTTCTAATAGTTTGTACTTTGCAGAGGTTTTGTTTATGTGGCACCTCCAGGAGATATTTATTCACTGGTTATGTGTTTTACAAAAACAGGGGTTTTGTAGAAATGCTGCTTATTCGGGAAAACAGCTATAAATTGCAGGTTGTTTTCCATACTGAGGTGCGGGGAGACACTGTCTGCATACTGATGTCCCTCGGGGGGGAACGGGGAGTGCTGAAAGGTACAGGCTATTGGTCTCCTTTGCTTGTCACAGCATTCTCTTAATATTTCCATGGCTTAAATTGTAGAGCTGTTGACCCCTGGCTTCTTGCTGGCTACTGCTTCGTAGCTCTCTATCCTGCGTTTGGGTAGGACCAAGGGTGAGCAGGTACCTCCCATAAAGGTCAATGCAGGTGTGTCTCTCCCTCTCCATCCATCTCTCATACCTTTCTCTCTGTCTCATACATCTCTCTGTCCTACCAGACCTTTGATGAAATGCTTGAACGCAAAGGTTCGTGTTTCCAATCTGTTCTGATTGTTGTGGCTTTGAGAGCTCTAGGTCTATTTTAGCTGTAAGACTCAGATTTGCCATCCCCCCACTTTTGGTGTGCAGGGGAAGGAGCTAAGCTGGGTGTGTTCTGCGTTCCTGTACCTGTTACCTGAGACTTTGCAAACTAAGTCAAAACGTAATCACCGAAAGGGGGGAATCCTTTGGAAGTAGAGTTTGCTTCGACTTGCTCGACTGATGAGGTGGAAAACTGATGCTTTACAGAACCTCATTTTAAGAGGAACTTTCACCCAGAGAGCTGCTGTGCCTGTGCTGCAGCTTGGACTGCACTGAGCTGGGGGATGCTTGGGAGCTGGGGAGTTTGGAGAAGAAATCAGTTGTCTCTGAGCACTTGATGTTTTGTTTCTGGTCCAGTACGAGAGTTCACAGGACAGGGATGAGGCTCTGATTGTCTCTGAGAACCCTAATAAATATGTTTTTTCTCAGCTAGGTTTAGTGGTGGTCAAGCAGCTGTCTTGAGGCTGGGAAGATCCGCATGGACTGGTACTTCTCTAAGTGGGTTTTGGTGGAGCAGTGATGTGATGTCACTCAGAGGTAGTTGCTCATGGACGGCTCGGAAGCCTTTTGCCAAGTGATCTGAGGGAATCTTAAGCTATTTGTGATGGCTTTCTGAAATCCAGAGTGTGTTCCCTTTCCCTTACTTGAGATCTTCACATTTGTTTCTCATCCAAAGATGGTTATGAACTAGTTCAGGAACCAGAACGTTTGGAAACAGGGCTCTGGTGATTTGCAAGGCGTTTTGTGGCTGATATCTTGTGCTGTTAGCACTGTTTACCCCCAAGTCTGCTGGTGTTTGGGTGGTTGATTTGAAGGTGATGGTGGGAACTGCTTTTGGCTCTGTGCCATGTGGGTCACGCTTTGTGTATAAAAGTTGGCGATGCTGATGTTTTGCTGTTGCTGAGGACCTCTCAGAAAATCTTTGTTTATATACAAGACATTCACTCTCCTTGCAAAATCTCTGCAAGTCCCCGTGAACTCAGCAGCACGGCCACCACAGAAAGATGTTGAGATGTTTTCACAAGGCTATGGTCAGTCTATCCGGAATGAGGATTATTTCTTTATTCTTTATAAATGACCAGCAAATTCTTTGTCTTTCTCTCCCCATTTCACCTTTTGGGATTGTCTAGGAGGATGTTGAGTAGCACAGTCCCTCTGTAGATTCTTGCAAGACTTCTTGTAACTTCTTTCAATCTGAAAATGAAAGCTTTGTTTATCATTTAAGAACTTAGCTCTTGAAAGATGTTTTATCCTCTTTTGGAGAGCCTTCGGGAAGGTTGGGGTGGTCAGAGCCATTCAGAAATCTAAGTCAGCATCTTTGGGGATATTCTGGTGCCCCACATACTTCGGGTTCCCTTTATTGACACCCTGATGAATTCTACTAAGCCTTTGGAAAGACTCACTTGGCATCACTTGGTGTTTGGGAACCCATTGCCTCTTCCTTGTGAAATTGTATTTATCCAGGTATCAGTGAACTGTGAGCTTTACTGTTACATTTTCCTGACCAAGCAGAAGTCAGTTTCTTGGGCTCTCACTTCCAAGAACACCCTTGAGAAGTGAGGGAGGTTTATGGGACAAGTTACTCTTCATAGTAGCTCAGCAAAATATTCTCTTAGAGCTCCCTTGGAACTCCTGGGTGAAAACTCTCTGCTCTTGGCAATTTGTGGCCCTTCATTTCACAGAGCTGGGAAAAAGGCGCCTCCTTAACACTCAGCTTTGAGTCCATCCTTGGGCAGAGGAGCTTAGTGTGTGAACCTGCCTGACCTGCTCTGCTCCCCACTCCAGTGGAAAGAATTCTTTTCACTTTTCTGAACCAGGCTTATCTTCTTACATGTTTATGTCTTTATGATCTGTTGGGTTCAGAAACTTTCTGCAGGCTTCTGGCTCCCAGTGTGTTTGGAAATGTTTTTCTTAGTAGTCTTTGTACCTATAGCAAACTGTACTTCGTGCCAACGAGAGAGATTTATATTTTTTAAATATGCTTTTACTTTTAACTTGATGGAATTAGTTCCCTTCCTCAGGCTCTTCGTCTGGCTGTATCTTCTACATTTTGAAATGCTTTTATTCTCAGTTCTGGCAGCAATGCTCACTCAGATTTTTAACCACACCAACCTCCTCCTTCCTACTGCTTTCGGAGACTCTCTCTGTCAGAACCCTGGAACAAGAGCCTTTATGCAACACTCTCTGCTGCAAGCCATCGCCCTACTCACGTAGCTGCTCTCTTGAATTATCTTTTCAGTGTGATTTCAATTTTTCCATCATTTTCTTTATAAGCTTTTATAACCCTGTGTTGGAAATCTGAGGAGTTTGCTCTCTGTTAGAATTGACTATACCGTGATCATCAAACAGCAATTGTTTGTTATTGAACTTGAACTGGACCTTGTGCTGCTTTGAGAATCACTTTTTATGAGTCTTCTAAGGTTATTTAAGAGCTTATTTGTAAGCTTAATTAAAGCTTAGAGTTAAGCCCTCACACTAGGTTTATCTTGTGAGTATGGAGGTAGCCAAAGAATTTACGGTACCAATACTCAAGCACTGTTCTGGCCATCCTAACTGGGTTTGACTTGTACTTTAGTTGATGCTGTAGCCAAAGTCTTTATAGGAGCAGTGTCTCAAGCAAAAAAACCTCATGGCAAGGATGGAAGTGGCTGTTTTCCTTGATTTCTAGTTGAATGGACACAGGTTAGTGGTGACCTGGCAGTACTGGGTTAATGGTTGGATTTAATGATCTTAAAGGTCTCCTACAACCAAAGAGATTCAGTGATTCTGTTTAATAAATGAGGGGATTAAGTCTACCCTTAGTAAATTCACAGATGACACCAAGTTGTGGTGAGAACATTGATGTGCTGGAGGGGAGGAAGATGCTGCAGAGAGATCTGGACAGTCAAGGTCAATGGGCAGAGGCCAACGAGAGGAAATTTAACAGGGCCAAGGGCAGGGTCCTAGACTTTGGCCTCAAGAACCCCCTGCAACTACAGGATGAGTGGCTGGAGAGCAGCCTGGCAGAGAGACACCTGGCAGTACTGGTTGACAACCAGCTGAACAGGAGCCAGTAGGGTGCCCAGGTGGCCCTGAAGGCCAGTGGCATCCTGGCTTGTATCAGCGACAGCAGGACTAGGGGTGTCATTCTCCCCCTGTAATGGGCACTGGGGAGGGCTTCCCTCAGGTAATGGGGGCAGTTCTGGGCCCCTCACTTCAAGAAAGAGATGGAGTGGCTGGAGCAGGTCCAAAGGAGCAATGAGGCTGGGGAAGGGACTGGAGGGAAAGTCTGATGAGGAGAGACTGAGGCAGCTGGGGGTGTTTATCTTGGAGAAGAGGAGACTCAGGGGGGACCTTCTCCGTCTTTACAACTCCCTGAATGGAGGTTGTAGTCAGGAGGGGTTTGGGCTGTTCTACCACACAACTAGCACCAGGATGAGAGGGCAGGGCCTGAAGCTGCCAAGGGAGGGTTAGGTTGGATGCTAGGAAGCCCTTCTTCACAGAAAGAGTGATCAGACCCTGGAATGTGCAGCCCCAGGCAGTGGTGGAGTCCTCATCCCTGGAGGTGTTTAAGGACAGACTGTGACCTTTATACCATGGTCCAGTTGATGTGGTGATGTTAGGTCCTGATCTGGGCTGGATGAGCTCAGAGGTCTTTTCCAGCCTCAATCATTTTGGGATCCTGTGAATTCGTGATTGTTTATACTGTGACCTCCTCTAGCTAGGAAGATTTGCTGTCAAACTTAAGAAATGTCATTTAATATGACAGTGTCCCAAAATGAAATATAAAATATGATAGTTTAGACATGATAAGTATTGCATTTCAAGATGGAAGCTTTGAAGTTTGAAGTTCAAGATTTTAGTTTTCACGTCAAAATTTGCAGAGGCAAAATCCCCCTGAAATCTTAGATTGGAAACTGCCTGAATGAGGAAAGCTCCACTTGATGCATCGAGGCTCACCCACAGGGACATTCCCACTGCTGTTTATCTGTTAAATGAAGCAGAAATGGAGCTTCTGTTGTGGAGAAAATGAAAGGCATCTCAGAAAGTCAAAATTAGCTACTCATCTTGTGATCTCTGGCAAATGGTTCCTTGCTGGAGAGGGTCTTGCAAACGGAGGCTAATTTGCTTGCTGACTTTCCAGCATAGAATAACCAGTTTACATCATCACAGAGAGCTGAGAGCAGCCAAAGTTATTAGGAAGAAGGAGAAATAAATAATTGTTGTTGTGAACTGAATTGAACGGCGTCTTTGGCCGGGGTAACGGCTGACCTTTGACACTTCTCAGGCAGAATTACAGTGTTGGTAATGAGAGTTGCGTAACGAACCAAAGCCACGTCTAGCGTTTGTGGGAGGCATTGTGTGGCTCAGTTGTCCGTTATCAGCTCAATTTTCTGTGTGTGCCTTTCCAGGGCTGCAGAACTTTCTGTTGTGTGTGCTACTGGGAGCCCAGGAACAACAGCTGTAGGTGTTGCTTTCCGTTAGTTCCTTGCACAAAGGTCCATAAAATACTTTTTGATAATATCCTGGGGTCATCATATCCTCAGTGGTCACCGTATATCCAGCAGCTCGATGCAGAAGCCTCTGAGAGGAACGTGGTCTTTTGAATGATGCATAATAGCAGTTATCTAAATCCTAAAGAGACAGGAGGGGAAGAAATTCCAGTCTCCCTGAATCACAGAATGTTAGGGATTGGAAAGGACCTTGAAAGATCATCCAGTCTAGTCCCACTGCTACAGCAGGATCCCCTAGATCAAGCTGCACAGGAACATGACCAGATGGGTTTCAAACATCTCCAGAGAAGGAGATTCCACAAACTCCCTGGGTGGTCCCTTTCCAGTGCTCTGTCACCTTCACAATGAAGAAGTTTCTTCTCATATTGATGTGGAACCTCCTATAAGTTCCAGCTTACACCTGATGCTCCTTGTCCTATTACTGGACACCACTAGCAGAGCCTGGCTCCATCCTCCCGACACCCAACTTTTCCATATTTATAAACATTAATGGGGCTACCCTTTAGTCTCCTTTTTTCCAAGCTAAAGAGACCCAGCTTCCTGAACCTTTCCTCATCAGTAAGATGCTCCACTCCCATCATCATCTTTGTCTCCCAGAAAAAGGAACATAAGAACTTTCCTTTAATTCCAAAGACCTGCCCAGTCCATCACCTTTTTTCTGACAGTGATTGGAAATGGGTGGTGACTCTCTAGGGAAGAGTGTGGGAGCAAAAGGAACGTGTATGATTTCCCTGCTTGTTCTCTCCCAGGCTCCCACCACTTTCAGCTCAGACTTCCTGGGCCAGACAAAGCTTCTGTGTATTTAGTAACATTCAACAAATCTCTCAGTTTTCCTCTAAACAGCAGAGTGGAGTTCCTCAGCTGTGCTGTTCTTCATGTAAAGAGCTTCTATTTGTTTAATCTATAGAGGAAAATCCCGAGGTTTATTTTCCATGGCGGTAACCTCACAGCAGTATGGCTACATCCATGACTAGAATGACTGTAGAGTCGTAAAATTCAGAACTCCTTGACTGTAGCTGCCCTGTTGGACATTCCTTGGGGGTCAATCTGCCCACCAGATTTAAACTTGCTCTGACAAGCAACCTAATCAGGTTGTGAATTGTGCTGAGCTCCAACCCTTGGCCACCAGGAGGGTTACCTCTTTGTTGTTTGACAAAGCAATATGGCTTCTATTATAGAATCACAGACTATCAGGGCTGGAAGGGACCACCAAAGATCATTGAGTCCAACCTTGCTGCCAGACCAGGACCAAAACTAGGACAGATCACTCAGAAGGGTATCCAGACAGGGCTGGAGAAGAGATGGAAGGAGACTCCACAACTGCTCTGGGCAGCTTGTTCCAGGGCTCTATAACCCTCACAGTGAAGTTGTTCTTTCTCATGTTGAGGTGGAATGTCCTGTGCTCGAGCTGGAATCCATTGCCCCTCATCCTATCCCGGGGCACAAGTGAAAAGAGATTGTCCCTGCCTTCTTGACACCCAGCCTTCGTGGATTTATAGACATTAATGACATCCCCTCTCAGCCTTCTCCAGACTAAAAAGCCCCAGGTCTCTCTCAGCCTTTCCTTGTAAGACAGCTGTTCAAATCCCTTCATCCTTGTAGCCCTCTGTTGGGCTCTTTCAAGTAGATGTCTGTCTCTCTTGAACTGGGGAGCCCAGAATTGGAAGCAATACTTCAGGTGATGTCCTACTAGGGCAGAGTAGAGGAGGAGGAGAACCTCCCTCAATCTGCTGGACACTCTATTCTTAATGCACCCTGGCATACCACTGGCCTTCCTGGCCACAAGGGCACATTGCTGTCCCAGCGAATCCATGGGAAGGGCTGAAGGAGGTGCAGAATACTCTATAATATGCAGGAAACTTTTGTATTTGAAGCTCAAATCGCCTCAGTCAGCTGAAGAAGTTAAATATAGGTCCCATATAAGGTGGCAACGTGGTCTAGTTAATCCTTGACCTTACAGCCATCACCAACATGAAAAAACGCCTTCTTCAAACATTTTTCCAGTCAAAACTGTTCTGCAAGTAAGGGACCTGAATATAAAAAGCAGCATCTTCTGGCTGATAAAAGACCTTTTATAGCAATGGTTGTACCTTGTTACTGCAGTTGATACCTGGAAAAAACCTCACTTCTGAGGGTTTTCTTTATCAGAGATACTGGTTGACTGGTTCCAGATACTTTAATGCAGTAAAGATAGAAAGTCCTTTTCTCTGCATTAAAAGAAAATCCCCACAAGTTTAGCAACAAAAAAAGGATGCATGTGCAGAACTTAGTGTATGAATCGTAAAGTAAGAGAGATTTAGGTTCCCTGGGAATAGCAAATGCACATATTTTAATGAGTCATTTAATCTCCTTCCTCTCAGGCTGGGTTTTTCCTCTAAGAAGATCAAGTAGTATTGACTGTACAGTAAACACTTCTCTTCCGTTGGTAAACAGTTCATATGAATTGCCTCTAAGTGCATGGTTAGCTCCAGAAACTGTCCTCCCATTCTCAAGTCACTCATCCCTGATCAGAGAAGGTCAAACTATCTGAAACAATATTAGTGTATCCTCTCAATGGAATTTAAAGCCACAGGTTATTTTTCTTTCTCACTTCATTTTAAGAAGCTGGTAAAATATTAGATAAAGAATTACATGGAGCAGGTTGTGTACCTTCCTGGAGTCTGACTGTCTTCTTACAAGAGCTAAATAACCTTTCAGACCTTATGGGAATAAGCTGTAGGTGGTCTCAAGGCAACTGTTGGGACTCTAAGACGTCCAGTGCCTGTTTCTCACACATCACGTGATATGTGGAGACAACTTTACTGTTGAAATGCCACAGAATCATAGAATCATAGAACATTAGGGATTGGAAGGGACCTCGAAAGATCATCTAGTCCAATGCCCTCACTACAGCAGGATCACCTAGATCAAGTCGCACAGGAACATATCCTGGAGGGTTTTAAACGTCTCCAGAGAAGGAGACGCCACAACCACCCTGAGCACCGTGTTCCAGTGCTCTGTCACACTCACTGTGAAGAAGTTCCTTCTCGTATTGATGTGGAACCTCCTACATTCCAGTTTACACCCATTGCCCCTTGTCCTATGATTACATGACATTGGCTCCATCCTCCTGACACCCACCCATCACATATTTATAGACATTAATGAGGTCACCCCTCAGTCTCCTCCAAACTAAAGGGACTCAGCTCCCTCAGCCTTTCCTCATAAGGGAGGTGTTGTACTTCCTTCATCATCCTCATTGCCCTATGCTGGACTCCCTTCAGCAGCTCTGTGTCCTACTTGAACTGAGGGGCCCAGATGTGGTCTCACTAGTTCAGAGTGGAGGGGGAGGAGAACCTCTCTCCATCTGCTAAGCACCCCCATTCTGATACACCCCAGGATGCCGTTGGCCTCTTGGCCACAAGGGCACATTGCTGGCTCATGGTCATCCTGCTGTCCACCAGGACCCCTAGGTCCCTTTCTCCTACACTGCAGTCCAACAGGTCAGTCCCCAACCTATCCTGGTACCTGGGGTTGTTCTTGCTCAGATGCCAGACTCTACATTTACCCTTGTTATAGTTCATTAAATTTCTCTCTACCCAGCTCTTCAGCCTGTCCAGGTCTCACTGAAAGGCAGCACAGCCTGCTGGGGCTTTGGCAACCACCCAGCTTTGTGTCATCAGCAAATTTGCTGACAGTGCTCTCTAATCTCTCATCCAAGTCATCAATGAATAGATTGAATAGGATTGGCCCAGTACTGACCCTTGGGGGACTCCACTAGATACAGGTCTCCAACTAGACTCCATCCCATTGACCACTACTCTCTGGCTTCTATCCTGCAGCCAGTTCATGATCTACCTCATTACCCGATCATCCAGACCACACTGCCTCTGTTTGGCTGTGAGGATGCTGTGGGAGACTGTGTCAGATGCTTTACTGAAGTCAAGATAGACCACATCCACTGCTCTGCCATCATCTATCCGCCTGGTTATACCCTCATAAAAGGCTGTCAGGTTGGTCAGGCAACCTTGGTTGAAGCCATGCTGACTGCCCCTAATGACCTTTCTGTCCTTGATGTGCCTGGAGACAGTGTCAAGGACAAATTCTTCCATCACCTTTCCTGGGATGGAGGTGAGACTGACCAGCCTATAGTTACCTGGGTCCTCCTTCTTACTCTTTTTGAAGATTGGAGTGACATTTGCTATCCTCCAGTGCCCAGGCACCTCTCTTAATTCCCTTGACTTAGCAAAGATGATGGAGAGTGGCCCAGCAATGACTTCCACTGTCTCCCTTAGCATATGCGGATGCATCCCATGTGGGCCCATGGATTTATGCACATCCAGTTTGCTCAACTTATCCCTAACCCAGCCCCATCAACCAAGGCAAGCTTCTCTCTTGTCTCAACTTCCTCTGGGGCCTCAGCAGTCTGGGGCTTGATATTAGGACAGCCCCCAGAAGTATAGACAGAGGCAAAGAAGGTGTTCAGTATCTCTGCTTTCTCTGTGTCCTCTGTCTCCAGGGCACCCACCTCATTCAGCAGGGAGCCTACATTGCCTCTAGGTTTAGTTTTACCTGCAGTGTACTTGAAGAAGCCCAGGTAGTTTATGATTGCTCCTTTATTTGTCACTAGAAGCACCGTGTGCAGAACCATGTCTTTAAAAACCAGCTTCCTAAAACATCCTCAAGCTGAGGTTGCAGTGGGGGTGTGAACCAGTCATGCTGAGTGCTGTGGCAGAATTCAGTTCTGAAACACCACCAACCCTGGTGAGATGGCTCTTCTCAAAAGTGGGTTTCGAGGCTGTTTTCTGTTTCTTCAATGTTTGTTCAAGGTTTTCTGCAGCAATAATGGTGGTTGCCTCAGGTGGCTTTTCTAGATGAGAACTGTGGCCAGTGTCCTGTTTCACACTCTTTGGTTTCTTGTTCATTATTTTTGTAGGTCCATGTTTCAAATGCTGGGTTTATTTGTGGCATTTGTTCTGAAATTCTCAGCAGGACCTATTTTTGAGGTAGTGGAAGTGAGAAATATCTGTTAGCACTTCCTGCAGGGCGTGTAAAGAGAGCAGAGGGTGCAGGAGCCATGCATTGGTGTCCTGGGGCTCAACCCTGAACCAACCCTTCCCCAGATGATGCAATAAGACAACTTCTCCTTAGGTTGTGCTGCCTTGTCCCTGTTGAGCCTCCCATGCTTCTCACCATTCCTGCTCGTGTGGCTGTTGCTCAATCCTTTAGCTGTAAATAAAAACGAGTATCTGTACCATGTGAGAACTGTCTGTGGCTCTTTGATGTGAACAAAAGGCTGCTTTCCCATGCCTAGTCATCCCTCTCCTATGTAAATAGCTCGCATTGCCAAGACGTTGCTGCTGAATTTTATACGTAGGTTGTGAGCGGAGGGGGAAGACGTGCTCAGTGCAGAATGTTTTCCCATCATGTCCACTTGAAAAAGCCTTTCAAGAGATAACACTAGAGGCGATGCTTTGCAGGAATCGCAATACCACAGAAATAATAAAAATGCAATTAAAGAACGTTATAAACTACTTGTTTTAGATGACAGAATGTTTCACATTAAACTAAGGGGGAAATCTTGCTGTGGCCAAAACCTTCCTTTCTTTGGCTCAGTGCACAGCCAGTTAATTTGATTTGATTCTGAACCAAATTCTGTTGCTTGGCTCCACTTGTTGAATTTATTTGGTGTGATTGCTCCACACCTCTGGTCACTGGTTCTCCAGCCTAAACCTCTTTAAACTTCCAGAATACTTTGAGATGTGGGTCCAGGCTTGAAGTTTCAGGATGTAGCCTGCTTTGTGGGTTGTTGGGGTTGATTAGTTTCTTATCTAGTTCTTCTGCCATCCTGGGAGGAAGCTGATTTTTCTTTCATTGTCTTCTAATTTAGAGCTGAAACAGATTAACAGGAAGCCTTGAGGATGGTAAACCCAGACCTCCAATAATCTGGTTCCAACTTCAGTAAGAAAATCCTGGTTCAAACTGCCAGCAGCGTCAAAAGATCCACTTAGCTGCAAAGTGCCTTTGGAGCTCGTGTGGGCATGTGGCCCCATAGGGCTCTTCTGCCTGTTCCCATTGCAGGAGCAGAACATCCAGCTGATGGTCTTGACGTTACAGAATTATCATAGAATTACTGAGGCTGGAAAAGCCCTCTGAGCTCATGCAGCCCAGCCCCTCACCTAACACCATCACAGCAGCCAGACCAGGGCGCTAAGGGCTGCATCCAGGCTGTCCTTCAACACCTCCAGGGATGGGGGCTCCACCACTGCCCTGGGCAGTCCGTTCCAGTGTTCGATCACCCTTTCCATGAGGAAGTGCTTCCTTTCTTTCTCTCGCACAGGTGGGTATTGCAAGCTGGTTACTCCAATGAGTATTTACTCCAAAGCCAGTCAGGTCTCACAGATACAATCTCTTTAGTGAATGGGTGAGATGATGCCAGTGAGGCATTTGAGGTTCTATTTTAACTCTAGAAAGCCACTCTCTGTAGGTTCTGTGGGCATCGGAGAGTTTCCTTTACTGTTCCTATATATTTCTTCAATATTTGGAAATGTGTGCCTGGCTTTGCTTCTTGTTGCAAAACCAGACTGTTCCTGAGTCCATTTTCCTGATAGTCCTTCCCTTCATGACTTGTGTCAAAAGGACTTATTTGTTCTGCACAGATAAAGTCTGGCTGCAGCACAAGGAAACTTTAGTTTTGATTCTGCTTTCTATCCAGCTTAATATCTAAATTGAGTGAGGCACGCAGAAATCAGATTAAGTGACTTCCTCCAAGTCACGCAGTGAGCAGCTCATTTTGGAGTGGATCCCGAGAGGATACTTGTGGTTCCCAGCCCTCTTCTGTAACCTCCAGACCACATTGTCTCCCCAATGCACAGCACAATGAATTCAGTCTGAACATTAAATTACAACTTTGGCAATGCAGTAAGAGTTCCCTGGGCTCCCATATTTGTTGGAACTTGAACTTTCCAGAACGGTTTCTCATTGTGGTTTCTGTAGCCATCCCTGTTGACCGTACCCATCAACGGTGGGAGCCGGTATATCTAGTGTAGGTTTCAAGGGCTGCTGCCACTAGGTTGCCAGTTCTCATGTCCCCACCAAAGTAAGGTCTCTGGTTCTCTTTACTAAAAGAGGATGGCGAGTCATTGTGCTGATTTATTTTGTTCTCCCTAGCTTTGTCAGTCATAAAAGTCATTCCATGTAGGCTGCTGGGCTGGAGTCCTCAGTCCAAACCTTTCCCTGAGACCGTGTAAAGAGGAGCTTTGTAATCTTGATGTGGAGGACATGATGAGAGAGAAACGTCAGACCCGAGAAAAATCACTTTCAAGTCATTGCAGTTACTCCAAGTCTGCCCAAGAAGAACAGGTGAGTCTTCATGGTACTTTTAACTGGTGGTTCATTCTCCAATTCTCTGATTTATCTTATACATGGAATTGTACATTTTTAGTGGGTTTCATTTTACCTCTTTCATGCTTGACTAGAGTGCCTGGTTTTTGTTGTGTCTAACAAGGATGTCAGCCTACCCTGGAAGGGTCACCTGAGCTGAGTTCTGCTCTTCTATGCAGAACCAGGAAGAAAATTACCTTTGAATAAGATGGGAATAACGGGTTCCATCAGATGAAGACACATCATTGCCCCAGTGTAACACCACTTCATACTCTTAGCCTAACCTCTCTCTCCAGTTTCCCTTCTCTTGCTCTGCTCTCCCTTCATATCATCTAATAAGCTGCATCAGAATTTCTTCTAAGTCTCAAACAAACCACCTTCCTCAGAACTGCAGCCCATGATACCCTCAAATTCTCTTAATGGGTAAACTGTGCGCTGAAATGAATCCCTTGTGCAAAGACAAGAAGTTCCCACACTGAGTGTTAAGGGTTGTTTCTGTGTCTCTGATGTCACACCACAAACATCTCTTTTTTTGTGTCTGTGCAGTCTGTAATTAACACATTCCTCCCTTTGCTGTCATCTTCCTCCAGCCCATCAGCTCAGGACTGGTGGTGCTGAGGCAGAGCAGGGTCTGCTAGCTCTCCTCACTCCTCTGATCTCATGTTTGCCAATTGCATAGGGCAGCCAGGATTTTAGGAGTCTCTCAACAGACAAGATGTAGAGAATCCTACCTAAATGAGGATCAGGTGGACGAGCTCACCCACAGATTAACAAATAAATTGATGTTCCTTAAACCTGACCCCTAAATTTGATGAAACCATACCACTCAGTGTTTTGACCAGGTATGACTGTATTGAACACTAGAAATCATGATTTTGGAAAGGCATTAAAACGTCTGTATAATGTTAGAGCTCACTGAAAGTACTCTGTTTATTGAAATCGACATACGAGTCCTTTTGGTCTAAGCATCACAGTTTGTTAAACCTTTTTCTTTGGGTTTTTTTTCTTCATTCCACTTGAGACTCTTTAGTGTTTATCCAAAGGAGACAAACAGTGCCATTCTGAGCTCAGTTGTTGGCTTCTAGACTGGGAAGGAGTTGCCTAAAATTTCCCTCTCCTTGTTAATTTGCTTGAAATAGTTTAACTTGCTGGTTTTGAATACTGAAAGGCAGGGACAGGATCCGTATTTACTGGTTCCTAAACAATGTGACAATGATGTAATGGACCAGGGACACTTGTGTCTTCACAGCCAACTCTGAAGGACAAATAAGTTTGTCCTAATGGAAAAAAATCTTGGTTTCAACATTGAGCAGCCTGAACCACAGCACAGAAACGGGTTCAGTCAAGCTGGAAGCAGATTGTTCTGGAGGTAAAAGAAAAACCTTGCAGCAGTTCCCTGGTGGTACTAACGATTCTTAAATAAATGAACCCCCTCCAGCCTTATTCCAAGGCTTGATTTCTGGGTTTGTTCAGTTCTAAAAAATCCACAGAGCCAGAGCGTTGCCTGAGAGGTCGATGTAAGTTCTGGCTACTCAGCAGGTGTAGTAGGATCCTATAGCAGAGCACAGCTCCAACAGGAACTACTCTGAGAATGAGGAGGAAAAAGGCAAGTGCAGTTTATCCAACCCTTTTGCTTTACAAGTTTTTCCCTACGTTTTGAAACTTGTGAGAAGTTCAGGCTGTTCTCATAGGACTGGGTCAGGATTTCAGTTTGGAACTCAATTGTGCCCCTTTCACAGAGGAGTTAGTTACTGCGTAAGGTAGGAAACACTGGTGCACCCAGCTTTTCATAATTATGCAGTGACTTATTTGATGGAGGTGGGATTGAGGGTTTCTGTTACTGCTGTACCTGTACTGCTGTCTCCAAGGTACCATCATTGTTCCATATTAGCCAAGACTTTTCCTTCCTTGTCTGTTTTGAATTGGAATTGAAGTGTGGAAAGAAGATCAAGCTTATCTGATCTGGACAAGGACTTTATTATCCATTTCCATCCTTTTTAAAGGCAGATTGGAAATTACCTCAGAGTGGTTCCAGCTCTCCTATCCTTTGCTTCTGACTGAGGACACTATCTCCTTGTGGTCTTTATGAGGCTCCAGTCATAAATTCCAGGCGTCTTTACCTCTAGAATCACAGAATCGTTTACATTGGAAAAGACCTTGAAGATCATTGAGTCCATTAATCCAGCTCTACCAAGCCCACTGCTAACCCACGTCCTTAAGTGCCACATCTTTAGTAGCCATAGCAGGTTATTTTGCTTGTAACCAGCTCTAGGACTGTAATTCAAGGAGACTTGTGTCTCAACATACTTTATATATTCATGACTTCACCTCTGCAGCTCATCACTTGACTTTTTCAAGTCTCAAACGTGTTTTGTTTGAGGATAACATAATGTGAGGCCATAAAACAAGAAATGGTTATTCAGATTTTCTGTTCAGCTACAATTTTCTTCAGATTTATCAACTGTTGGAGCATCTTCTGTGTCACACCAGTCCTGCAACGAGGCATAAACCACAGAGATCTTCTAATGCAAAGCACACAGAATGACTTCCTTGCATTTTCTTCCTCCTGTTTGAAATTCCTCTTTGGCACAGTGCACACATACTTGTGCTGGCCACACAGCAGTGCAGCTGGAAAAATTGTCACAAAGTTCAACAAAGGGAAAGTGAGAGCCAGGGCTGAGTCATAGTGTGTGTGAGAGCCGGGAGGGAGGGAGCATCGCGCGGGCTCCACGGACAGAGATTCAGAAAATGCTGAGGAATAATCTATCCCAGAGGATGCTGGCAAGCTGTCAAGAAGCAAAACAAGAAACAAAACAAACCCCGGCTCCACAAAGGGATGGAAATCACCCCCCACAAAGTCAGCCAAAGAACTTTCCATCACAATGTGAACATCAGGCTGACTCTCTCTGGTTTTCCCAAGATGAGGCAACCGCAGCATTGATGCTCTCAATGGCTCATTGCAATATTGATCCAGCAGATGTTCAAAGAATGTTAAGGATTGGAAGTGCCTTGGAAGATAAAGTGCAATCTCTCTGCCACAGCAGGATTACCTAGATCAAGCCACATAGAAATGTGTCAAGCGGGTTTTAAACGTCTCCAGAGAAGGAGACTCCACAACCTCCCTGGACAGCCCATTCCAGTGCTCTGTCACCCTCACC
>JAOXOE010000702.1:4138946-4163742 GCA_028565055.1 Phoeniculus purpureus
ATGCCACTGAGCAGAGCCTGGCTCCATCCTCCTGACACCTGCCCTTTCCATATTTATAAACATTAATTGGGTCACCTCTCAGTCTCCTTTTTTTCCAAGCTAAAAAGACCCAGCTCCCTCAGCCTTTCCTTAGGGAGATGCTCCACTCCATCATCCTTGTGGCTTCTAAAGTTTCATTATATTCAGTAGTTTCGTTTCTTCTATTGTTATTCCTACTGCTCTCAATATCTTCTACTACTGAAAGCATGTGAATGTTGGACTGACTTTTGCTCTAAGAGTAGGGCAGGTGGTTAATCCACCTGCTTTGGAGAGCATTGCTTAACTATTACAAAACAGTTCCCACTGGTTGTAAAGACACTTAAGCCTGACCATAAGGCAAAACAAAACATAATAGCAGTAGTCACGTAGTGTTAAATGGGAATAACTGCTGAGGTATGTCTGTATCAGGTCTCCCAGTCTCATGGGCTCTTCACACGTTCTCCTTTCTCTTATTTCATCCACCCAAACTGCAGGAAACAAGCCGCAGGCCAGGCCTGTGCCCTCAGATATTGCCGTCATCATGTACACAAGCGGATCCACAGGTGTCCCCAAAGGAGTCATGATTTCCCACTGCAACTTAATTTCTGGGATAACTGGGATGGCTGAAAGGATTCCAAATCTGGGGTATGTACTGGCAAACAAAGTAATTGGGAACTTGCATTGAATTCTGGATAAACTACCGTGTAAAGTAGGAAGTGTTTCCTATTGCCCTGTGTTTGAGGTGTCACACAGTGTACTGGTGTCTGCGCGTTGTCCAGCGCCGTGTTACATGACTCTTCTATGTGCTGTTTGTTCTCTCAGCTTCTGCGTGTGAGCAAGACTGGGGTGCACTAACCTGTGTGGCCACCTTGCACTGGCATGGTTGAAAGCTTCCCAAAGCAGTACTGCCTTTGGTTAGGGTGAAATCCCGTGGCTTCTTTCTGTTCGGTGCGGTTTTGAGTCTCATCCACAGAGTTGCCTTTGTAACCCTAATGCACGGTTAATTGGTTTGGGATGGGGAAATACCACTCTTGGTTCTTATCTTACACCTAGGCTCTATAGAACATGACTTTGGAAACCAAACCTCTCAAGCTCAAAGGCTTTTCCCCACTTTCTCTGCTTCTGCAGTGTAAATTGAGCTGAGTTACTCACCCAAGGGCTTGAATGTTAAAACACAAACCTATGTTTTTAATGTTCTCTGCAGGGAAAAAGACATCTACATTGGCTATTTGCCTCTTGCCCATGTTCTGGAGCTGAGTGCTGAGCTTGTGTGTTTGTCTCATGGATGCCCCATTGGTTACTCCTCACCTCAGACGTTAGCTGACCAGGTATGTTACAGCGTTGTATGGTAAATTAAATAAAATAGTGACATCAGACCCTTGCTGTATTGCTTGAAAGAGATTGCAATGAATCTACAACCCCTAAGTAGGGTATTGGCGGTTGTGATCGGTACTCTGGGCTAGTTGTACTTGATAAAATAGAATTGAAATGAACATGAGGCCTCTCTTTGAGTCCTAGGGGCAGTTCTGGGCCTGTCACTTCAGGAAAGAGGTTGAAGGGCTGGAGTGGGTCCAGAGGAGCAATGAGGCTGGGTAAGGGACTGGAGGGAAAGTCTGATGAGGAGAGGTTGAGGGAGCTGGGGGTGTTTAGCCTGGAGAAGAGGAGACTTAGGGAGCACTTCTCTCTCCAAGTCCTTGAAGGGAGGTTGTAGTTAGGTGGGGATCAGGCTCTTCTCCCAGGCAGCTAGTGCCAGGACAAGAGGGCAGCGCCTGAAGCTGGCAGAGAAGAGTTGGATGTTAGGAGGCCCTTTCTCACAGAAAGGGTGATCAGACGCTGGAATAGACTACACAGGACAGTGATGGAGTTCCCATCCCTGGAGGTGTTGAAGGACAGACTGTCTGTGGGCCTTAGTGCCCTGATCTGGCTGCTGTGGTGTTACTAGGTTCTGGGCTAGATGAGCTCAGAGATCTTTTCCAGCCTCAATAATTCTGGGGTTCTGTGATGATGATTTGGAAAATGGGATCTCTCATGTAATGTCTCACATCAAAAATCTTGAACGAGTCTGCTAGTGACCTTGTTTTTTGCTTCAGTCCTCGAAAATAAAGAAAGGAAGCAAAGGTGATGTTACTACACTTAAGCCAACCCTAATGGCAGCTGTTCCGGTAAGTCACTGGGGGATAAATATTTCTAAAAATAATTTAAAAAATTTATTTTAAAACTATAGAATCATAGAGTGAGGTTCAGTCAGAAGGAACCTTGGCAAAGGGGTGGTGTCAGAAGGGACCTTGGCAAAAGGGTTGAATCGGGCCAGAACGGACCTTGGTGAAGGGGTCAAGTTTTAAGGAACCTTAAACATCAATATAATTAATAATTTACATGTAACTCCAGAATTCAGATTTTGAACGCAGTGCACTAAACAATTGAAATAAAGAGGGTGGAAGCTCTGTTAATGTTTCAAGCTGATGCTTGGTGTTTGTGTTGAGGATAAACATTCCTCATGTGAGTGCCAATGTTTGTCTGGGTGTGAATAGCCATGGGGATGAGTTTACCACTCTAATTTGTCCTCTGCCGTTCATCCCAGGAAATTATGGACCGCATCTACAAAAACGTCATGAATAAAGTGAATGAGATGACGAGTTTCCAACGCAATCTCTTTATCTTGGCCTACAACTACAAAATGGAACAGATTTCCAAAGGTTACACTACCCCACTCTGTGACAGGTAACTTGGAAGGCATGAAAACCACGTTTATCAATGGCTTTATGTGAGTAGGGTCTGGGGTTGTTTTTTTTCTGTGAAACTGACCCTTTTTGAACAAGTCTGTCATTGTCTATTGAACCAATGGATTAGGAGTTTGGAATGGTTGTCAATATTTGCTGATAGAATTTGAGTGTTATTGAACTCAAAACTGACTTGAGATTTCTGTCCATCATCTGATTGTCATCAAAACTTTAATAATGGATTTATACAAGTCTGTTCCTGTGGTGGGGGGAAGTCTGTAAAGTCTGTTCCTATAGAATCACAGATCATTAAGGTTGGAAGAGACCTCCAAGATTGTCCCAGCCCCATCCTGCCCACTAAATCATGTTCTCCAGGGCCACATCTACTCAATTTTTTAAACCCGATAGGGACTCCCCCTCACCCTGCCCCTCACAGGGCAGCCTGTTCCGACCCCTGACCACTCTGTGAGGGAAGACATTTTTCCTGATGTCCAACCTACCCCTCCCCTGGCACAACTTGCCCCCATTTCATCTTGTTCTACCACTAGTGACTTGGGAGAAGAGACCAACCACACCCCTCTCCACCCTCCTTTCAGGTAGCTGTAAAGAGCAACAAGGTCTCTCTTAACCTCCTTCAGACTAATCAACCCTAGTTCCCACTGCTGGACCCCATCAGACCTGTTCTCCAGGCCTTTCACCAACTTTGTTGCCCTTCTCTGGGCTCACTCCAGCACCTCAGTGTCCAACTGAGGTGAGTCCTGGAACATCTCTAGTTGGAAGGAATCCGTCAAGTCCAACTCCCAGACGCTAAAGGCTAATAAATCAGCTTTATTTAAATATATTTTTGAGGATTAAATCACAGAACTTACTAAATCTTACTAAAAGTTTATTGATGGTGGGAACGTAGAGCTCAGATACAAACCCAGGTACTCTCTTGTTTTGTTTTTAAGCAATGAATCCACACTGTTCTCTTTGTGTCTCAGCCTTATTTTCCGGAAAGTCCGGATGCTACTAGGAGGAAAAATCCGCATCCTGCTTTGTGGAGGAGCTCCACTCTCTGCAGCCACTCAACGCTTCATGAACATTTGTTTCTGCTGCCCAGTGGGACAGGGCTATGGACTGACTGAATCAGCCGGAGCTGGAACAATCACAGAAGGTTGGTTAGTGGTTTAAGCGAAATGGATTCAGTTGCTTTTTAGTCCTAAAACTTTCCTCAGTGGTGGCAGAAACACTGAGAGCAGCTATTATTTGGCAATGGTGTGATCATACCTGTTGGAGAGCAGCGTAGGAGAAAGGGACCTAGGTGTCCTGGTGGATGGCAGGATGACCATGAGCCAGCAATGTGCCCTTGTGGCCAAGAAGGCCAACAGCATACGGGAAGGAACAAAAGTGGGGTGGTTAGCAGATGGAGAGAGGTTCTCCTCTCGCTCTACTCTGCCCCGGTGAGACTGCATCTAGAATATTGTGTCCATTTCTGGGCCACTCAGTTCCAGAAGGACATGGAACTGCTGGAGAGAATCCAGTACAGAGCCACAAAGATCATGGAGTGGAATATCTCCCTGATGAGGAAAGATTGAGGGAGCTGGGTCTCTTGAGCTTGTAGAAGTGGAGACTGAGGGGTGACCTAATTAATGTTTATAAATATGTGAAGGGCAGGTATCAGGAGGATGGAACCAGGCTCTGTTCAGGGGCATGCAATGATAGGACAAAGGGCAATGGGTATAAGCTGGAAAATAGGAGGTTCCGCATCAATATGAGAATGAGGTGCTCCAGCACTCTGATCAGTTGAGTTGTTACCCTCTAATGATGTCATTGTTTAGGTTAATGAGGATAAGTATTTTATCATAGAGATAAAACAAACCTCCACATGCTTGGAAGTTGTGTTCCATGAATTAAAGTGGAGAAGAAAATCACAGTTAATTTTCACGCAATCAGATGCATAACACTAAAGATTTTGGATAACATGTTTTCTGAAAAATGCTCTCTTTTTCAATTCTAGTCTGCGATTACACTACGGGGAGAGTGGGAGCACCGTTGGTGTGCTGTGAAATCAAGTTGCAGAACTGGGAAGAAGGTAGAATTTCTGTGTGTCATTAACGTGTTTGTAATAACTTTATGAACTGTTTTTCTGTTGGGCTTTACTTGGTTCTATATTTAAATGATGCAAATAAGAATAATTCTTGCTTTGCAATACATCTTAATCCTTAATGAACACTGGACTTTCAGGAGGCTACTACAACACTGATAAACCATATCCCAGAGGGGAGATTCTTATTGGAGGGCAAAATGTGACCGTGGGCTACTACAAAAATGAAATGCGAACCAGGAAAGATTTCACTGTCGATGAGAATGGGCAGAGGTGGCTTCACACTGGAGACATTGGAGAGTTTCATCACGATGGATGTCTAAAAATCATTGGTGAGTTAAAGAATTTGGGTAGATGTACACATTTTTCAGGGCTGCTAAAGACTGTAATTCACAGAAAAAGAGAAATCTCTGTATCCCAGGGAAGTTCTGATGTGTTTTAAAATGACCTTAAACACATTTGATTCCTTTTGAACCAGTCTGAGCAGTGACTCCACTCTTAGTGAGACTGGGCAGTAACTAGAGGGTTACAGAATCCCAGAATTACTGAGGCTGGAAAAGCCCTCTGAGCTCATCCAGCCCAGCCCAGGACCTAACATCACCACATCGGCCACAATCAGTCTGTCCTTCAGCACCTATAGGGATGAGAACTCCACAGCTGTCCTGGCCAGTTCATTCCAGTGTCTGATCCGCCCCCCTCTTTCTGTGAGGAAGGGCTTCCTGACATCCAACTTAACCCTCCCCTGCCAACTTCAGGCACTGCCCTCTCATCCTGGCAGTAGTTGCCAGAGAGAAGATCCTCACGCCCACCTGACTACAACTTCCCTTCAGGGAGTTGTGAAAAGGAAGAGGTCCTCCCTGAGTCTCTTCTCCAGGCTAAAGAGCCCAGCCCTCACCTGACTACAACTTAAATGTAGGTTAACTGAGCTTGTTAAGCTGCCTTAAATTTTAGAATCTAGATTTCAGAATTCTTCTTTTTTACAATCTAGATTTTAGGTGGTGCTGCTCTGGCAAGGCAGTTGGACTTGGATGATCTTCTGAGGTCCCATCCAATCCCTAACATCGTGTGATTCTGTGCATTTTCTAACTGTGGCTTTGGACTGAGTGAAAAGCCTCTTTTGGGTAGTATTTGCTCAAGAATTAAGGCTTTTTTTTGCAATATTGCTACTCTATAGTAATAGCCCCTTATCATAAAGGAACGAAATAAAAACACTAAGGTAAAGATGTTACACAGAAGCCTGTGGTAGGCTCATAATTCTTTGACACCTGGAGATGCCCTGTAAACTTCGAGCTATCTCTCTTGAAGTCAGTGGGTGATTCACGGTGCTCTTTAATCCCCCAAACAAACATTACTTGGTTTGTTACGTGGAAGAAAAACTCCTCTGTGCTATGACAGCTGCCGCGCACTCGACAGCTGCATCGCTGGGATTTCAAATTCTAAAACCGGTGGCACAGAGCAGTGTGAAGCTGTAAAGTATCACAGCTACAGACAATGAGCCCCAGTAATTTGGGCTTAATTGTGGGTTCTTATTGTTGTGTTTCAAGTACCAGATGGACAGTTGCTCTTTAAATACAGACTGAGGCTGGGAATAAATAACAAAATGTCACCAAATGCTGCGTTTCCTGCCTGAAGCTGCACAAAATGTGATTCTAGCCAAACTCTGGCTTTTTTGGTAATCCTGGTTGTTTTGTGTCTGTGTGCCAGTGCAGTTGTATAGGAGATTCTGTCCTCAGGGAAGGAAATGCAGGGTTGCAGTGGGTCCTGTGTTTTCATAAAATGCTGGGTCTGGAGAGCCACTGCAAAGTGTTCCTGGTACTTTCACTACATTGATTGTATTTGAGTCAACTCACCTTTCAGGAAAGTATAAAATCCACAGCTGAAGTTTCACATTCTGTAATTAATTATCTTTTTTTTTCCCCCCTTTCCTCAATAGATCGTAAAAAAGATCTTGTGAAACTCCAGGCAGGAGAATACGTTTCTCTTGGCAAAGTAGAAGCAGCTCTAAAGAATCTCCCGCTGGTAGATAACATTTGTGCATACGCGAGCAGGTAAGAGGAGGCTGATCCTCTCTTATTACATGAGCCCTTTAGAGAGAGCAGAACCTGTTGAAGTCCCAGGATACCTTGTTCCTTGCTGTTATTAGCTGCTTTTCAGAGAAACTATGGTGTACTTCAGAGGAAGATGGAGAAAAACCCCACCAACAGCCCAGAGGCTGATTTGGGCATTAAAAATACTTCTCAGTAACCCCTATACTGCACCAGCAGAAGCCCTGAACTTGGGGAAAACACTGCAAACACACAATAAATGATAATCAGATGTCCTGTTTGCCCTCTTCTCCCAAATTACTAATGGTAGGACAAGAGGACATGGCCTCAAGTTGCGTCAGGGAAGGTTTAGATTGGCTCTTAGGAAGAAATTTTTTACAGGCTGGAGCGACTGGCTGAGGCCAGTGGGATGAGATTTAACAAAGCCAAGCGCCGGGTCCTGCGCTTCAGTCACAGCAACCCCCAGCAGCTACAGGGTGGGGGAAGAGTGGCTGGAGAGCTGCCTGGTGGAAGAGGACCTGGGGGTGTTGGTTGACAGCTGACTGAACAGGAGCCAGCAGGGTGTCCAGGTGGCCAAGAAGGCCACCAGCATCTTGGCCTGGATCAGGAACAGTGTAACCAGTGTAGGGAGGTGATGGTGCCCCTGTACCCTGCACTCGTGAGACCACACCTTGAGTACTGGGTCCAGTGTTGGGCATCACGATATCAGAAGGACGTTGAGGGGCTGGAGCAGGGCCAAAGAAGGACAACAAGACTGGGGAGAGTTCTGGAAAACAGACAGCAGTTGAGGGAAGTGGAGTAACTTAGTCTACAGAAGATGAAGCTGAGAGGAGACCTTACCGCTCTCTACAACCTCCTTCTAGGGAGTTGTAGTGAGGCTGGTGCTGGTCTCTTCTCCCAAGTTACTAATGATAGGGCAAGGGGAAGTAGCCTCAAGTTGTGTCAGGGGAGGTTTAGGTTGGATCTCAGGAAGAAGTTCTTTGCTGAGAGAATGGTTGGGCACTGGAACAGGGTGCTCAGAGAGGTGGTGGATTCCCCATCCCTGGAGGTGTTTAAAAACTGAGTAGCTAGAGCACTTGAGACCATGATCTAGGGGTCAGGGAGATGTTGGGCTGAGGGCTGGACTTGATGATCCTGGAGCTTCTTTTCAGCCATAAAGATTCTATGTAACTACTGAGTTAGGCATCTGAGGGTTTAATCATGTCTCAGTCGCTCTTTCTAGAATTGCCTCCCTGTGCACAGCAGACTTAGACATCTAAAGATGCTTCACATGGACTTTTATTTTCCTGGTGTCATTTTGGAGTTTCTAAAGGATCAAGAGAAATACCCTGATTTCCAGTATGGGCAAAAAAGTATAGTAACTTTGATTGGAAGAGGCCAGGACAAAGATACCAGGGAATTGCTCAGTGGTAATAAATAGGTTAACTTTGGTTTTGTTCACCTGGTTCTCTGTGGTATTTGTGTCAGAAATGCTGTTATGTTAAGCTTTATTTATGGTTTTGACCAACTGGGTGAGTCTTGAGGTTTGACTGCTGTAGTTTGTGTGCCTGTTCTGAGCACCCTCTGCAGTCTGTGGAGAAGTAGGCTCCTGCAGACGGTGACTTGTGCTCTCCCAGCCCTGAAGTTCATGACTGGAACTGTACTATCAAATGATGTATTTTATTTTGCCAGCTCAGCGTAACATCAAAGGCTCTAAAATCCACTTGTCAGGCACTTGTCTCTGTACCTTGTCTGTTGCTTAAAACCAGGGATACCTATAAGCAGTTTTGGGAAGTCATTTTAAAACAGCCCCAGCACGTTTTGCTGCTGCCCTGTTTCTTGTGATACCTTTGCATGTGTCCTTTGGCACAAGCAGCCACCTAATGGTGACTGCTGGATGGTTGTCTGTGTGCTCACCTCAGTGGGGGGAGCTCAGAGACTTTATTTTAGCAGAGCCAGTCCTGCCCCTCCTTAGACATTGCCTGGGTGATCTTGTGTGCAAGAGGAGTCCTTTGTTTGTAGGTGTTGGCTCCTGCCTGCAAAAAGCCAAGTCAGACTTTTACAGAGGGGTTAAGTGACAGAATCACGGAAACACTTGGGTTGGAAAAGACCCATAAGATCGTAAAGTCCAACCTTTAACCCTACTCTTATCTTTATCACCCTAAACCAGATCTCTAGGCACCTAACCTATGCACCTTCTAAACACATCAAGGGATGGTGACTCAACCCCCTCCCTCACCTCAGATCTGTGATTTGACCTTAGATCTGCACTGCAAAAGCTGCTCTGAGCATAGCAGTTGGGAATTGAGTGCTCACATAATGTTGCTTCAAAAGCCATAGCTGACTGCTTTTGGACAAAATACCCAGTGAGACAAGGAATCAAGTGCTGACAGGAGGGAGTCATGGTTAGAGCTCCTTCAGAGGACACTTGTGCTGCTGCTGTATCAGCATTTGACCCCTCCAAGACTCATTCAGTGGGGTGTCAGGCATCATAGCAGGAAAATGAGTGGTTCAGTTATTTGAGAAATGAGTAAATGCGGTGAAAATCCCAAAGGAGTCTTCAGTGGGAAGCTCAAGGAAAGGCTTTACAGACTAGAAGTGGTGGTACTAACCTGTAGTGTGACTGTAGATGTAGTCATTCTCTTACTGTAGGTCTGAGGGCTATGTTTAGGCAGGACCTTACAGCAAGGACATGAAGATGACTAGTGTAGGAGATGGCTGAGGAGATCTTGAGGACCACATTCTGAGAATTTCCTCCTCTGTGCTGTTAGTGTGACTTCCAAGACTGCAGAAGCCAGTAAAGTCAAAAGATCTGCAGAAGAAGCAGTGGTGGAGAAGGAAGCAACTTCTCCAGAGAGATGCTTTAGTCTTCAGACAAATGTCTCAAGGCAAACAGTGCTTGGGCATTTAAGAGCAGCAAGTGAAGAGTTGACTTGGTGGTACAGAGTGAAAAGCTGCATGTTCCAGGAGCTGTGAGCTCCAAGGTGCTTCTTCCAGGAAAAAGTATAGCTGGATGAGACCCTTTGTCCAGAGGACAGGATTCTTCTGCTTAAGAGGCTGAATTTTAGATTAACCCAAGGTTTGATGCTTACCCAGCTGAGTGGTTACTTGTAGGTGCTGTTTGTTTCTGCTGAGTTTGCTGGATGTGACTGTGTGTATGACAAGGGACTAGAGGAACCAGGAATGCAAGTGCCACAGCCCTTTGTGTTCTGGCTGCCTTCATACGTAACACACAGACATACATGACCTCCAGACAAGGTTAGAAGGGTCCAGAGTACAGAATTAGTGTGTTGGGGAGGGAATCTATCAGACAAAGACAAAGGCAAAGGCAGAAGGTGAGGTACAAGTAGTGAGTGATACTGAGGTGGTTCTGGAGTGTTTCGCTTGAAAAAAATGAGAGAGGGTTTGAGTCAGCCAGCAGGCAGAGCTTGTCAACATATGGTGCCAGTGTCTGTCATGGGCTTTGTGGCATCTTCACAGCTGCTCTCAGCTGCGTGATATCATTCATCCCAGTAACGGTTAGACAAGGGCCCTGTTGCGATGGGGTTCAAGGCGGGTACATTCTGAGTAATGCTCAGATACCAGAAGTCATTGGCCAGAAGATGTCTACTCTACAAAATGGCTGGGTTATATACCTTACAGTGTTCTTCACCAGCTGTGTTCTACCAATCGTCTTCGTCTTACCATATTCAAAAGTTCCATGATTTGGTTAGCTCTGTTTTTTCTCTACAGGCAGTTAGTACAATAGCCTACAGAAATGCATACAACAGCTTGCTTCAGAATGTATCTACTCTGCTCGCCTTGTTCTATCCTTGTAAGCTACCTTCCATTTTTGCAACATTCTCGCTCATATCTGTCTCCAGTTGCTTTTTCCAAGGTCTAAGATCTATGCCTCCCAGGTCTAACAATGCCATGCATTCTGGTTGCAATCCTACAGGGCACTGTGCTGTAACCAGAGGGGTATTTATTGTTATAAAATGATCTCTTAGACCTTAAACAATAAGCTGAGGTAACCTCTGTGTCAGGGAGAATGGTGCTGTATTTTGCACTGATCTGTCTGATGAGAGAGAGAACTAAAGAGATTATGGGGGAGACAGCACCAAAGGTACAGTGGAGGGCAGGATCAGAGTTCAGAACAGACTTGACTAGGTGCAGGTTTCCTTGAAAACAGCTGTCAATTTAAAGGAAGTTAATAAAAAAAGGAAAACTAGAAAGGTGAGAAGGAAAAAGAAATGGTAACAGTCTGTGAATGAGGAAGTGGCTTCTATGGAAAGGTTGTGGCTGTGTGACAGTACAACCCATGTGGACTGCAGTGAGGAAGACTTGAGAGCTTAACCAACAGTAAGAATCAATCGTGTCTTGGCTACCAGCTCTGCCCTAGTGAGACCTCACCTGGAGTCCTGTGTCTGGTTCTGGAGTCTTGAATACAAGGAGGACGGGGACCGGATGGAGCAGGTCCAGAGGAGGCCATAACAATGATCAGAGGACTGGCACCCCTCTGTTATGAGGACAGGCTGAGGGAGCTGGGGCTGAAGAAGAGAAGGCTCCAAGGGGACCTGACAGTGACCTTCTAGTCCCTGAAGAGGGCTACAAGAAGGCTGCAGAGGGCTGTTTATGAAGGCATAAACATGATTTGATAGATGTAGCCGACCTGGCTTCAAGGCAGGGGAACGATTCTGATGATCTTTGGAGATCACAGGTTAGAAAACACCTTCAAGCTCATCAAGTCCATTTAATGGTTGGACTCAGTGTCTCTCAGCTCTGTGCTATGATCTGCTTTGTTAGAATGTGGAAGTTGTGTTTACGTTTTCTCTCAAGTACACATCTCGAGGTGAATTGTGCTTCAGTGCATTCCGAAGCCTTTTGGGTCATGGTTCTGTGGAAGGTTCTAGGTGTGTCAGAAGCAGACATCACCAGCAGCAGAGTGAGCATGTGGATAGTCACTTGGAAGAGAAAGAGCAGTCACTTTCCTTACAGAAGCAGGTGTTATTAGAGATGTGTTGTTTGTGCTTATTCCAGCACCCACTCTCCAACCCCTCTTCACTGCAGTCCTGTACAGTCTCTGGATTCTGCAGTTGCAAGGAGACTGAGGTAGGGGAAGCTGCACAGCAGTGTCCTTACTGGGATGCAAAGCATGAGGAGAGGCAGGGGGTAGTGCATCATGTGAGTGCTGCTTCCCCAAATCTCTGAGCATGAGTCGGTGCTGGAATGTGCACCGGAACAGCAGAGCTGGGGGCAGTCCAGCTGCTGTGAGGTCAGTCTCTTTCTACTTATCTTTGAGCAGCAAAGGCAACTTGTGGCTGGTTTCAGAAAGGTGATCAGGTAAATAAAAGCCAACAAGAGCAGTTTCTCTGGGTGAAGTGCAGACCCCTCACAAACATGAAATGCTCAATTTGAAGACTCATTAACTCTACAAAAGTCATACTAAAGCATGTTATGCTTCTCAGTTTCCATTCTTATGTCATTGGATTTGTTGTGCCAAATCAAAAGGAGCTTGCGGAACTAGCTCGAAAGAAAGGGTTTAAAGGCAGCTGGGAGGAGATCTGCAACAGCCCAGAGATGGAGAAAGAGGTATTGAAGGTGCTAGCGGAAGCTGCCATGGCTGGTAAGTAGCTGGAATTGAACTTTGTGGACTGTAATGTCTGTGAAACAAATGAGCAGAGGCCCTAAAGCTGTTTCCTTGAGGGGGAAATTTCCATACAACAAACCCCAACAACATCCGATTAGTTGGATTGGGTCAGTTCCTGTTTTCAGGCAGCCTCTTCTCTTACTGTGTCCAGTAGCTGAGGAAATGATATAAAATTGGAGAAACTTCACAACCTCATCTCAGTTCCCTGTATAGAGAATCACAGACTGGTTTGGGATGGAAGGGGTGTTGAAGAACATCCAGTCCAACCCCCCTGCAGTGAGCAGGGCCATCCCCAAGCAGGGCCCCAGGGGCCAGCCTGAGGTGGGCAGGTTCCAGGGATGGGGTTTCTCCCACCTCTGTGAACACCCTGGGCCTCGTAGTAAAGCCCTGATGGTAAAAAAAAATGACCTTTTTTGTACAGCACTGACTGTTCCGGAAAGAATTAAACACCTTCAGGTTGATGAAACAGAATATTGGACTTAATACTGGAGTATTTTTACACTGTTAAATGTTGGCTTCCTTTTTCACTTTGCTGTCATGGTTTACTTCCAAAACAGTATCATGATTTTTTTCAGTGCTAAATTGCAAAAGAAACCCCCAAACTCAGTGATTTTAATGTGAAGGGGAGTAAAAGATGCAGAAAAAGCTAAAACAAGCACCCTGTGCTGGAGAGCTATGTATTTGTGGATTAATTTTTAATTATTATTTAACCAGAAAATAGACTCTTTCTTAATACTGTCTTTAATATTGCGCTTCTGCTGGTTCCCTAGTAATTTGTTTCTCTTGATTTTAGTTGCAGAGGAATAATATAATGTCGTAGGACTTATTGTTTCTCTTAATTTTTAATTGCAGAGAAATGGTTTCTTATTATAAGATTTCTATATTGTGATATTATATAAGTTATAACAGTATGATGTCTTATAAAATATAACAAATAAGATGTTACTTCTCTTCATTTTAATTGCAGAGGAATTATTTTAGTCTAAGACTTTAATACATAATATTATAACATGTTGTTATAATGTCTTACCGTACAATAATGACAAATAATACAGTAAGATGTTTTATTCTAAGACATTCACCTTTCATATTAAAAACTACTACTTTTTTACAGCTAACCTGGAGAAGTTTGAAATCCCAGTAAAGATCCGCTTGAGCCCTGACCCTTGGACCCCTGAGACTGGTCTTGTGACAGATGCATTCAAGCTGAAGCGCAAGGAGCTGACAGCCTACTATCAGATGGACATAGAGCGAATGTATGGCAGAAATGCCAAATAACCCTTTGATTTGGTTGGCGTGGGGTGTTGTTCCTACACCACTTTGCTACGATGAGCTCGAATGAAATAGGAAATACTTGAATCGCCTGTCTTGACACTTGAGATCGACACACAAAACCCACCACCATTCCTCATTTGCAGCTCAAACTGGTTCTTTCCAAGCACAGCACCAGCGAGTTTAGTAAAATGTTCCGGCAGCAAACTCGTCTCTGTCTCCTTTTGTTTTGTTTTTTTGTGGGTTTTCTGGGTTTTTTTGCTTTTTCCAGTTTTGTCTGCTACCACCTTGTCACTCTGTGTATTTTCTAGGTGCCATCGCAGCTGCCGTGCACTGTTCAAGCGCTGCATTGCTGGGATTTCAAATTCTGATGCTATTTTTGAGGGGAAAACGATGATTCTGAATCCTCAAGTTTTTAAAACATTTCTAAATCCTGTATAATATGTTATTTGTATCTTGAAAATCCAGATGTATATAGAGAGAACCTGGCTATATAAGAAATGGTTATACCGGGGTGGGGGGTGCTTTTTGTACTGATTATTTAAAGATACAAAGATCTTGTCTTGATGTTGTTCTGGACATTGTTGAACACAGGACCAGGTTCTTTGCTGCTAAGCTAGTGGGTTTTTGTTGTGTAAATTGAAGGGAGAAAATGTTTTCATGTTGCAGCTGGTGCAAACCAACCACCTTCAATTTGTGCTTCATGATTGCTTTTCTTTGTAGCCAGAAGCAAGCAGAGGATCACAGCACAGCACCGCATTAAAGGCATCTTGCTTTTGCAGAGGTTCCTTAATGCCTGGGTCATTCTAAACATGACTTAATAGCAGATGTTAAACTCAAGAATACACTCTCCTAGAACCTCCTCTTTATACCTCACTCATAACCATTCCACCCAGCAGCTGAATTGTGTAGAGCTAATAACTCGGTGCTGAGTGCTTTCCACTGCCCTTCAGTAGAGGGATCACATGAGCCTGGTTCTGCCCTAGCTGCAAATCCAGTCGGACCAGTGGACTTCTAAAGTTACGATAACAGTTACATCCTCAGCTCACACAGTGCCTGGCTGCCCTCTGTGCCATTAAAAACCTCCCTTCTCATCCCCGGTTTGTTGGTTTAGTGTTTCCTTTGCTTTTCAAGCTTTTGTCAGCCAGTTCTTTGCTTGACTTGCTCCAAGCTCTTTACTTTGGAGAAGAGTCTGAGCTTCTGTTTTACTCCAGGTCTGTGAATGTTGTTTGAGGAGCTATGGGGCATCTTTTCTGGAGACTTGTTTCAGATGTAAATTTTCTTTTCAGAGGGAGAATATTTTCATTGGGGTTAGATGAGAATGTGAAAAGGGATGGAGCATACATTCAAATTGCTTTGGTGTGGAGGTTATTCTCTCCTGTAGAATTTACTAATAGGACTGAAAATCCAAGGTCTAGATGCTCCCGATGTGATTTGGGATAGCAGAATCATGGAATCATAGAAAAGTTGGAATTGGAAAGGACCTTAAAGATCATTGAGTTCCAACCCCCCTGTTGATGTTTGATAAATAAAATCTCATTTTAAAAAATCCTGAAATACTTAAACTTTTTCTCTTGATTACCTAGAGCAGTTTCATAGGGGCTGGAAGTAGGTGTCCTGTACTTTAAGGTTGCTGAAGGTCTTGAGAAGGTTTGTGCTGTGATTTCTGTTCCATCTCCCACTGTTCCTGGGTTTCTCCCGCTGCCCTCTATGACAGACCGTTACCACATGGTGAATGTCAGTGTGGTCAGCTAGAAATAGAGGCAACAAAAACAAACCAGAGCTGCACAGAGGAGATGAAAACCTGGGAAACAGAGATAATGATGAAAAAACAATTGGAGAATGGGAATGCAGAGAATGCCAGGTCTGTAGGGAAGGGTTGTACTGTATATAGATTCTCCTAATGTTTGGGTGTGTCTCTGTACCCCAGGAGTTCACTCTCAGCACAGGAAGAACCGTGTTCGGGCAGTTTTTGGGGTGATATTTAGTGCAGATTGAAGTTCTGTGAGTGTCATGTGGTGATGCAGCAGGTGTAAGGGAATAAATCTGCTTTTGGCTATTTCAGGAGAAACTTGAGGTCAGTCTTCTGCTATGAGTTTTATCACTGTGGGATGAAAGTGTTAAAATGCTTTGGAGCTAGAACTTCCCATTATCTTTCTCACCCAGCCATGAGATTGGGCAGCTGTCTAGTCCTGCATTTAATTTTACAGTTCAGGGTGGTTTTTTTAATATTTAAAACAGATGTTGTTCCTGTAGTTCCTCCTCCTTTAGCCATCAGATTCATCATGGATGTTTTAGTTCTTTGACAGAACACAAAACCAAAGCTGTTCATTCATTTTTAGTCTCAGTGCTGGAGATAGAAAGGCTTCAAGAATCTTCATATGGGCTTAAAATATTAGTGATGAGTGTGGATTTCCCCTTGTCTTCATCACAAGAGGCTTGAATGCTGGTAGATTCCCAGTACTCCTGGCTGCAGATGATTGTAACCTGGTTTCCCAGGTGTTCTTTGCAGAGAACAACGTTGCTGGGGGAGGCCAGGGGAGGCCAAGGCTTTTCTGACATAGAATTCCTTCAGATTTTGCTGCTGCTGCTTCCACATAGGACCATCCCTCAGCATCTTCACACTTAGATGATTTTGCTGAACTGAAAGCGCCGAGCAATGTGCAGCCGTTTGAACAAAGGACCTGGTGCTGGATGTGGGCTAGAGAAAGGGATCAAAACACCTCGCAGGGCCCCCAGGCTGCTGTAGGACAGAGTACTCCTTAGCAATAACCTTTTCTCTCCTGCTACAACCCAGTGCTCCCTATCAAGTTGTCAGGTGCCGCTGTGCCGCGTTCTTCATTTTCACGTGGTGTGTTAACTCCTTTTTGGGTAGAAGGTGTGATTTCCATCCCTGAGCAGAGGGAACGCTCTAGGACCACAGTATTAATGAGCCTTCAGTTGTTTGTTGTGTTCCCAGTGTGATGGTGGTGGTTCCATCGGACTGCCTAAGCCTTGTGCATCCTATTGGAGTTATCTTGTATGATGTATTTATTTGGAATGGGGTATCATGCTTCAAAACCAGAAATAAACTGAATTTCACAAATTGGGGCCCCCAACGTCCAGTTCTTTCAGTGGGAATTTGTAGCTGAAATTTTGGGGGTTTTATCTGGAATTTTGTAGGTTTTTAGCTGGAGTTTTGGGTGTTTTATCAGACATTTGATCATTTTGCTCTGGAATTTTGGGAGGTTTGTAGGTGGAATTTCAGTTTTTTGTTGCAATTTTGTTTTTCTATCTGGAATTTTGTAGGTTTTTAGCTGGAGTTTTGGGGTTTTTTCTGGAATTTGTGTTTTGAGCTGGAATTGTGGGGATTTTTTTAAATCTGAAACTGGGGGCTTTTATCTGTATTTTTGGGTTTTTTAGCTGGAATTTTGGGGTTTGATCTGGAATTTTGGGAGTTTGAGGTGGAATTTTGATGATTTTTTTAATCTGAAGCTGGATAATTTATGGTTGTAACAAATGGAAACCACCTTTGTGCTTTATGTGGCTGTTGAAGAAGGGTAGTGGATAGTGCAGACCAGGGTCTTTTTTGAGGTTTTCTTGAAGAGCTCACAAATTGTTGCTGATAACTGTTCAGCCTGGGGGTGCCATGACTTAAGGTGCTCTTTTTCCTCCTTTTTGGGGTCTCTATTTGGGTTTCAGTGCTGGCTGCGTGTCCAGCCTTCCTTGCTGACCTTTGCTTCTATGCCTTTAATCAGCCAGGAGAAAGCTCCGGCTTCCTGATTTTCAGGTATAGTCAAAGCAGTTGTTGGGATTTGTCCCTTCAAAAACATTGTGTTTATATTTTTAGGGGTTTTTTTGTGGTTTAAATAAAAAACACAGACTGGAAACTTTCAAATTCATTTAGGACAATTAACACTTCAGCTGGAGCTTTGGGTTTGTGTTCTCTTGGTTCTAAAATGCCTTTAGGGGGCTCTGTAATCAAAGAGAGAAGTGCTGAACTCTTCCAGGAGGTGATTTCTTACAGCAACTGATTTCAGAGAGGAGAATCATAACCATTTTAGGATCCTCGGTTTTCAGAAAACACTTTTGGAAGCCATTTGAGAGGCAGAGGATGCAAAACCCAATCCAATTAGAAATGAAATTACATTTGGGCTGGGTTAGGTGTAGATACAAAGCAGCACAGTGCTCCCTGTAAATCTCCACTGGCAGACTGCTAGGTGGAATTTTCTCCACGTTTCCAGGCTGGTGAGTGCTGCCCTGCTCTGCTCCAGTTGGCTGGCATGTGCTGCCGTCTCTGGTGGGAGCCGGGCAGCCTGCATCTTCTATGAATCACTTTCGCTGAGAGGAAGGAGCTTCTGATGCGTCCCAGAGAAGAGCTGCTGCTCCCATCTCTGTCAAGGTTTCTTCTTTTATCCCCTAATAGAAACAGAGAGGCAATTCCTGGGCTCAGGGCATGCGGCTTATTTCAGCCACTGTAGGGAAATACAGGAACACCAGGTAGACAGAAGATGTTAACATTAGTAGAAGAGAGATTTATCCAGTCTTGGGAACTGGGAGGAAAGGAACCTCCTACCTGCTCGTGCCAGGCATAGGTTGGGTTGGGATGTTTTTAATCTCTTCTGGAGATGCAGGTATTGGGATCAGTCCTTAAGGCCCAGGCCAACCCGGGACAGTCACAGATTGCTCTGCAGCCATCTCAAGCATCTGCATTCTCATTATTTCCACTGCCTGTGTTTATTTGCCTTTTCAGGAGAGTTCCGTGGCACTTGCAACAGCTTAGCTCTGCTAGAAATTTCTAGTTGCTGTGGTGGGCAGATCAGCAGAGCCTCAGAAAGTCTGTTGGGGTCCACAGACTGCCCCTGTTCCCTTTCCCACCTCACTCTTTTAATTTTGTTGAATTAGACTTTATTTAAAGTGTTGGCTTGTTTCTCTTCCACACTCATGGCATCTAGCCATTCCTTCAGGCTTCCTGTGACACCCTCTTCACCAGGTCCCAGAGAATGTGGTGCTGATTGGACTCCTGATCCTCTTCTTGAGGATCTACCCATCACTGATAGATCTTCTGAGATTCAGAAGGATGTCTGGACTGCAGGAAACCTCTCCCTGTATTAACTGAGGAGACCCAACTCCTGTCAGTGCTTTTTCCAAGGTTTGTGAGGCTTTAATTATCTTCTTTATCCCCTACTTTCATCTGCTGGTTTATTCTGGAGCTAAGACCTCAGCCCATCTCTGAGAAGTTGGTGACACAAGGTGGCTGCAGCCTCAAGAGCTGAGGGCTGGAGCTTTAGACATTGGGGTCCCCTGACAGCTCGAGGGATTGTGAAGAGGTTAGCAAATAAAAATCATGGAGCTCCTCAGGCAGCTACTCAGGAAGTGGATAATCCTGAATCATCACCAGCAGGAATTGATGCCTGAGGTTAGGGGTGTCCAGGGAAGCAGGAAGGACCAAGCTGCTGCTGCAGGAGAAACCTGGAGGGGGAAGAGGGTGCAAATGGGGATGTGAGGTCATGCTTGCGATTTTAAACTTGGCTTGCTCTTGCTAATGTAAAGCAACTTGGGGTTCCAGCCTCCCAGCTCAGATCCCCAAGTGATTAGGCTTAAAGCGAAGGATTTGGTGTTTTGCTGGCTGGTGTTCTAGTTCTGAGGCATGTGAAAACCCTGAGCTGAACTTATGCAGGGTGAAGCAGCTTTTTCTATTACCTTTTCTTGCAGCAGTCTTGAGTCCTTCTGGAGCTCCTTGCTGACCAGCCAGCAGAGGATAGGTGGCTGATGCTGCTGGGGTGAAGTATGGATGGTGTCCTAGCAACAACTGAACAGCTTGAGGCATCCTGGTACTGCAAGATCCCTGGTTAAATAGAGGTGGCTGCTAACATGGGTGCTGCTGAAGGCTGCCTGTACACCCCCAGTCATAGACAGATATCCAGTACTACAGATCCCAGCACTGACCTTTCCAACGTGTGGCACCTTCACACCACTCTGCGTGCAAAGTCTTGGAGACTATTGTGATTTGCTGGTATCAAAGGGAAGGTCCAGCTGAGTTGGGTTTGAGGGGGAGGTGATGGCAGAGACCAACATGTGTGGAACTGTAAGACTTGGAGGTGCTGCAGCAGCGTGTGCGAAGGGGACAGGTTTGTAGGAGCAGAAACGGAGTGTTTTCATTGCTGTTGATGTCAATGGAATATGAGGGTGGACATTGGGAGCCCAGTTAATGGGAGCCTTATCTAGAAAAAGTTTAGGTTTGAAGCCCAAAGGGCAGAACGTGATTCCCATTATCTAGCAAACTCCAAAACTTGAGTGGGAGTCAGCCCCTCAGGGTTTCCAGTCTGTGCCCTGTTCTATCTGACTTTGCAGCTGCTTTTTGTCCTTCTTATACCTGGATGAGATTAACTTCAGTTTATCCGGTCCTATGTCATGCAGGAGACCAGAACAAGGGTCTTCTGCCCTTAAACTGGCAGCTTATCATCCAGTTTCATGGCAGTTTTGTGCTGCCCACTCTCTAGTTACGTGGTTTTCATCAGCAGCCTGGTACTTAAAACAAGGCTTCTAACAAACCAGAACACCGATGAGAATTGGTTTGGTTTGATCTCATTAGTTCTAAACGAGGTGTTGAGATTGGCTCCACGGTAAATCATCAAGCTGAATCATCAAGACGCCTCAATCCCAGGTAACTGGCTTTTGGGGCTTGTTTTGGGGTGGGTTTTGCTTTGCTGTTAGCTAATCCTAATGCTAAGATTATTATACCCACAGTAATTAAATCCACATCCACATCTTCATTTCAATCTGATATTTACAAATGCAAATAAATTGGGAGGGACATGTTTGTAGGTCTGGGCTCTGATCCAAGTGAGATATAGCTGGCAGTGAAGACTTAGGGTAGGGAAAACTCTCCTTGGAGCTTTGCAGAGCTGTCACAGCAGCAAATGTATGGTGTGAGGCTATGATTTCAGGGGTACAGACAGCCCTGAAATGTCTGTTGTTCCAGGTTGATGGGGTCATTCAGGGCTAGTGTGGTCCTGCCCCAGCAAAATCCCAGCAGTATATCCCAACGAATTTGTTTATAACCAGAAGAGCCACGTGGATGACTACTATATGGGGGTGTGGTGCTGGGTAACCTACACGCGCTGGAATGGTTTCTGTCATCTCTTGGTGTTACTTAGACTCTTTCTGATCTCTCTTCCTTACTCCTATAGGCAAGGAGTTGGACTTTAGAGGCACTGGAAGGAGATGCTTTGGCAGCCTGGTTTGTGAAGGACATCAGTGGTGAAAATGGAAGAACATGGTGGAAATCAGGAACGAGAGTCATGGATGAAGAAGGTGGCGGGAACTTCAGCTCAGGAGGAGGTAAGCCCTGAAACCTCCAACACAAGAAGATGAGGACCTGTGAGAGAGAGTCCAGAGGAGGCCATGAAAATGATCAGAGGTCTGGAGCCCCTCTGCTCTGGGGACAGGCTGAAGGGAGTTGGGGTTTTCAGCCTAGAGAGGAGAAGCCTCCAGGTGAACTTGATAGCAGCCTTCCTCAAAGGAGCCAATCTGAAGGCTGGGGAAGACTGTTCAGAAGGGCAGGATGAGGGGTTGTGGTTTGAAGCTGGAAAAGGGCAAATTGAGTCTGGACAGGAGGAACAAGTTCTTGAATCTGAGGGTGGGGGATCCCTGGAACAGACTGCCCAGAGAGGTGATGGAGGCCACATCCCTGGAGCTATTCAAGGTTAGGCTGGATGGGGCCTCTGGGCAGTCTGGTGTGGAGAGTGATGGCCCTGCTTGTTGTAGGACTGGATGGTCTTTGGAGGTCCCTTACAACCCTGTGAGTCTATAAATGCCCATATGTGAGTTCAGGTTTTCACAGCAACATCTTCCAGTTTGCATTTTCTGTGGAAAGGGAGAGGGGTGGAGGTCAAAACCACTTGGAGGATGGATCAGGTAGGTGGAGACACATGGAAAGCACACAGGAGTAAATGGTTTGGGTGCATCCCTAGCACGACCACAGACTCATACGATGCACTGGACTGGAAGACACCATCTAAAGGTAATCCAGTTCAACCGCCGGTGGTGATACAAGCAGGCTGTGCTGGTGTGGTGTAAGTGATGGTTAAACTTCCCACCTGCCCAGATTCATTTGAAAAGGAGTAGGATTTTGCCTCTCACAGTCTTCCCTAGAGAAGGCAGTCAGCAGGTTCACTGCCCTGTGGCCCAGCAGCAAGAGGAACATGGACCCTGCTGTGCTGAGCCCTTTCATCTGCAGGAGCACTACGGCTCTTCCCTGAGTGGATGATTTATGTGAGCAGCCACCACACACCCTGGGCTCTGTTTACAGTCGCTGCAGCAGTTACGTTGCTTTCAGGAACAACTTTAACTCTTCAGTTTGGTTCGTGCTCCGGTGACGCTGGAATCTCCAGTGCTTATGAAAGAGCCAGGAAATGGCATCGTGTCCGCATCAAAGTTCTTTCATTACGTGGCTCAGAGGAGGATTAATTCATCCGGAGTGTCTAGGTTGGGTTTTTTACATTTCCTATCTGGAACAGCAATAATTGTTCATTTTCTTCCCAACCACGTTGTAAGAAAATTGCAGGGCCCTCTGGTGTCTCACCTGATCCCCTGTTGTCTTGCTGGATCCCCACACCCTGAGTGCAGTACCAGCCTGGGCTGACCCGTGGCAGGACCATACAAAAGACCACATGTTGTTTACTTTGGGCTGATTATTTACTTGTTCCAAGCAGCCAAGGGAGGAGAATGTTTTCCCCTAAGCTCTAAAAGCATCACCCCATCAAACCATCAGTCTTGGGTTTGACAAAGCACACCCAAGAAGGGATGGTGTCTCCTCACCGAGAGCCTATGCTCCACAAACACACCCTTTGGATTCTTCTGGTGTTTGCAAGGATTCTGCCCCTGCTTAGAGTAGTCCTTTCCAAGTTTCTGGTCTCTTCTTTGGTGTTACCCTATAGGAAATGAATCGGGGAGGTTAGTTTTGTTGCCTTTGGTCAATCTTACTGTGCTAAGGGCTTCTCCATGGCCTTTGCCAGGTGTCCTGAGGCTCTTTCTCAAGTGATATACTGAAACAGGTCTCAGCTCCTTCTCAGGAATCATCTGAACTTCTGACATGGGAGCACTGACAGGGAAAATCAGACCTTACGGGAACCAAAGGCAAACCTTGGACGGGTTGGACTGGGAGGTCAGTCTGGGGTTTGAGGAGTCACAGCGTTGCTTGTCACTCCTTTGCTGAGCAGAATCTCTCCCTTCATGCGTGGGATGTGCTGAGGCTGCCTCTTCTGGCCTCTCTGCCTACACCAGCTAATGCTGCTCAGACCCCAAATCGCTTATTTCGTGCCGCACGTTGTGTTTTCCAGAGGAGGACTTGGACTGCAGCTGCAAATAGCTCTTCCCGGGTGTTTTATGCTCGGAAAGTGAGTGCAGTCAGCAGATGCCAAGGTGAAACATAAATCAAACCAAAGTGCTGTCTTAGTTGCTCCATCCTGAGAAACAACTGCTGCAGGAAGGGGCTGTGATGAAATCTGAACTGCGTTTCTAATCCCATGAAGACTCAGGTCAACGAGGTTGAGAGCAGAAATTAATGGGGTGTGATGTTTGCTGCAACAGCTACAGTAAATGTGGAGGTTTCACAACAGCCTCTTGACAGCAGTGTTGCAGCCAACCACACTTCTTGTCTTGCACCAAAGCCCCAGGGCCTCGACAATCGGAGGGGAGAGAGGGCTCCACAGCTGGTGGCCATGTGAAAGTGAGCAATCCGAGGGTCACAGTGACCTGGGCTTCTGCACTGCCATGGCTGTGGGACTGCCCAGGCTACTTTTATACTTCGTGAACAGATTTTCCAGGACTGGGAGTAAATAATAGTGAAGAGAACTGCGGCTCGTTCCTCCAAGGCCTCGTGGGTGCTTTGACTTTAGCCAGGCTGGATGCTTGTCCTGGAGAAAGCACTGTCTGCCCCTTTGTCCTGGCCCTACACCTATTTCTGGGAGAGGAGAGTGGATGTGGGACATACTGGAGACACACCTTGCTTGTCTGAGTGTTGTGGTCTTCACTCATTCGCAGAGCAGGAAAGTTGAAAACACAGCGCTGTGGTTTGGTGGGACTGAGCAACAGCAGTTTCCTTGACTTCGGACTCGGTGGTTTCCTCAGTGGTTAAATTTTTCCCTGTTTTGCTTCTCCAGTTGTTCACAGTGGGGTGAACTCTCAATAGCTGGAAGATCATGGAGATCTGGAGCTTAGGGATGTGATTTAGCAGTGGGCTTGGGACAGCTGAGTTCATAGCTGGACTTGATCTTGAAGGTCTTTCCAGCCTAAATGATTCTCTGTGTCTGGATTTGCCGGTGAATTTCTTCAAAATCCTGTCAGTCAAAGGTTCTTGATTTATTCTGTAATGGTACCCAAACTGTAGTTTATTCTAGATCCCAAATACAATAGAACTGGGATTTAAAGAGCAGCAAACTGCCCAGGCACAGCTGATCCCGTTCCGGATCCTGAGAGCAAAGCAAGATTTTCACGTCTTTTGTTCTGTTAAAGGTTAGCACATCCAGCAGAGAACTCTGCTTGGGAAGAAAGAAAAAGGGAAAAAGGAAGAAAATCAAGTATTTCCCACATCCTCGGTGCCACATCGAAGAGAAAAGATGAGGTGATCTGAAATAATCCATTCCAGTGTTCAGCAATATTTACTGATAAAGGAATTCATTACAGGTCTCAACTGCAGGAGAGAGAATTCACAGAAACACAGAATGTTAGGGGTTAGAAAGGACCTTAACAGATCATCCTGTCCAATCGCCCTGCCAGAGCAGGACTCCCTAGATGAAGTTGCACAGGAACAAGTCTAGGTGGGTTTTAAACGTCTCCAGAGACTCCACAACCCCCTTGAGGAACCCCCTTGGGCAGCCTGTTCCAGTGCTCCATCATCCTCACCATGAAGAAGTTCCTTCTCATATTGATGTGGAACCTCCCATGTTCCGGCTCACACCCATTGCCTCTTGTCCTATCATTAGGTGCCCCTGAGCAGAGCCTGGCTCTATTCTCCTGACACCCGCCCTCTCCATATTTATCAACATTAATGAGGTCACCCCTC
>JAOXOE010000702.1:4169952-4189418 GCA_028565055.1 Phoeniculus purpureus
GTACAACGAGCTGTGGTGGAACTCCCAAAACCCCAGGCAGAATCAGGATAATATATTTCAGGGCATTAAAATCAGCTACATAAACACCTAAATACAGTGCATCTGTAGGATTCCCTGCTGATGGATCTCTGTGAACCTGCTGATAGTATTTTTATTGGGGCACCCAATCCAATTATCAACCCAACTGGACCATAAATACAATTAGCAGTATGAGGCAGCAGCTACAAAATACTGGTTTTTTTGGAATGGCAATGGATTAAATAGTGAAATTATTAATATTATTTCAATTAATAGAAATCATTTATAATGAATGGTGTCTTAAATGGTTACCTGGATGCTTCACAGGGAAACTGGCACATTCTCTTTGTTATCTATGATTGAACAATTAGTTATGTTTGTGAACAAGGCAGTGGAGGCAAAGGAAAGGCCAAGAAGCTTAAATAATAATCCAGGAATTAACAATGGCAAGTGGCTATTAAACCTCTGCGTATTGACCTCTTGATTGAAACTAATCTCCCAGTATAAACCCATCACCAGAGACAAGGTGGACTTGAGCTTAAACATCTTTCCCAACCTAAAGAATTTCCTCATGCTGGGGTTCAATGTGCAGCACAGAATCAGCCCTGGAGTTCCCTTCTCTTGACTTGTGAATCGAGGTTCACAGTCTAAACCTTCTCTGGAAGTTGGTTGTTGTGCAATTATTGTTATAAAATCATTTATGGGTGTTCTTGGTTTTGGAGATTACTATTGCACCTCTCGTTGCACACCTAAACCTTACGAAACAAGAAGCTACTACAGTGATTTACTGTGGAATTCAGATTTTCTACCCATTACTGCTCTTTTACTGCCCTTATTTAAATAAATGAGAAGACAGGAGCACGATCTCCCCCTTTTTTTACAATTAAGGCCATTTAATTCTTCATTAATTTCATTCTTCTGCTATCGTTACGCCTCTAGTTTTCAGTTCAAGAGAACTGAAAGCCATGGAAGTGAACTCAAAACCGAATTGTTTTATCAAATTCCCTGACCATATTTGTTAATACTTGAAAAGTTTGGGTTTATTTTGTTTATCCCCTACTCACACAGATCCATGCTGATCCTTATGTTCATTAATGGTGCTGTAATTTCAGGTATCTAGTGGCAATATGACCAAAAAATGGTTCCATTACAATCCTTAAGAAACTGCAAAGCTCTGAGAGCTGTTGAAATCCTTGAGTTGAGTCACTCAAACCCTTCCTTCTCTTAATGGAGCAGCTCATCTCCATTTATTACCTAGCTCAGATTACACCAAAGCACAGTGCAAAGGCCAGGGGAACATCAAGATTTCACCCATATTTTCTAGCATCTGTAGGTTTTTCACAGGTGCTGCTGTAAAGGCGAAGAGGCTCTGACCCCCAGGGTCAAACCACAGGGCACTGAGGTGTTGGAACAACAGAAGGAGCTTAAATAACCATGGATCTGCACAGATGGTCAGGGCTGCAGCACAGGCATTTCATTTTCAAAGTGAATTTGGAAGGGGGTAAATTCGTGCCTGGTACATCCCCATCTTCTGTTGCTCATTTAAAAACATTCTTTTCCACTGCATTGTTTCCCAGTAGTCAATGGGATGTTTTAATCAGCTACATAAGGGATAAAATCAACTAGACTAAACCATGCCTTTCCCCTGTGGTGGTTACTAGTTAACATCATGTCGAGGAAGGATATCTGGGATCTTTCTACATCGCAGCCACAGGATAAAGCCATTTCTCACTGTACCAATGTAAATTTAGCACACGCAATAAAAGAAGCTTGTGTGCTCCATAAGGATGTGGCTACAAAATCCCTGCCATGTGCCAGGTCTGGATTTAAAATCACTGTTAGTCTGAATTATTTCAGTGTCCTGCAGCCCCTCACCATGTTTCACTCAGCAGCTGACCTCGCCCCATCATCTGCAGAAGTTCTGTCTCCCCTATATGCCTACCTGACACACTGTGAAGCAAGTCTGAAACAAAAAAAGGCCAAAAAACCCCCAAACAAAATCCCCTAAACTCCTCTGACTTCCATCTCCGCAGCTCCAAGCTGGTGCAGTGAGGCTGTGTTTGCCCTGACACTGGAGCATCAGCGTCTGCACTGTCTGCAAGGTTAAGCTTCAATGTCAGAAGAACTGCCAGGGATTCACGTGCCACCCCAGGAGGATTTCTGAATCACTGTTGAAGCCCACAGCACTAAGCTCTCTATTTAGGGTTTTTTTTGGTGTGTGCCTAAAGCCAAAAGCCCCAAACTGCTTGTAATATATGACACACAGCAGAGCATAATCCTTCCTTTACACTCAACGTGTTGTACAGTAATGCCAGGGGAAAGCAGGGATTTTCAACAGGCAATACAGCTTCCATGGCTTTAGGAGTCCTAAACAGTACAGTATCTACAAATAACTCCTTCGCTGTGTTAGGACTGATTTTTGAGGTGTTTTTTTTCCAGTTTCTCAGAGCCAGCCACACATCACCAAGAGGCTGCGGCACACAACACGAACCGCTCATAGAGCTAAGGCAAACCCTGACGGGTCTGTTGCAAATCCAGCTACAGGAGAGCTCCAAAAGGGAATCTAACAGTGGGGTTTGACAGCTCAGAACCCAACTCAGAGGTTCTTATAAACCACTCCACCCTAAAAAGTTTTGCTGTTCTGTGCTTGGCAGTCAGAACAAGAGGGACAATTGATTTAGTGTTCAACTTGGGAATCCAATTAATAATTCTAATAATTACTAGAATTCTAATAAACCTTTGAAAGCTTGGCTTTAAACAACGTTGGGCAACACAGTGCTTTGGCCAAAAAGAGGAGAAGAAAATATCTCTACACCCCAAAAGTGCATTAAAGCTGTAGGAGAGCACTTAGCCCAAGTGTTATGTTGGGTATCTTGGCAGCCGCAGTGCAGGGAGACATCTAACAATCCTGCATTAGGGCTCTATGAATAGCCAAGCTGGGTCAGGCTGCCGGGGACTCTCTGTCGGTGCCTCTGGTTCCCAGGGGTATCTCTTTGAGCTGAGTCAGTGTCTCCTGTCTCCAAGCACCAAAGTGTGATGTGTGAGTAGAATCGTAGCTGCTGCCACTGTGGTTTTGCTTTTCTCTGCCTTTACTACACTGTTACTGTAGGTAGCAGAACAGATTTGTGGCTGATGCTCTCCTGCATCAACCTGTGCTCTCCCAGTGAAGAAATGGGGTCACTCTGCTTGCTGTCTCACACACACACCGAGAGGAGACTCTGCACTTAAGGATGTTATCTTTAAATAATTCACGTGCAGCTCACCCCATATGGAGAAAGAAGGCGGCTGTTACACAAGGACTTATGTGTTCAGCCTCAAAGACAGCTAAAGACAAGGCACAGATCTTGCTACAAACATAGAAATAAAAGATGAGCCAGAGATCTTCCTAAGAGCATAGAAATGACAGGTACATCTGCACAAAAGCTACAAGTAAAGCTGAGGAGTAGCAGATGAGGCGTAAGGAGCTGCCTTTTACAGGCATTGTGAGCCAAACGGAGAACAGTGGGCATCAGGAATATTCAAGACTCAGTGAATTCCCAGCCACCCTTACAGCCAGCAGATAGATTGAACTCCAGAGCAGCTCCTGCAGCTCTGCCTTCCTTACCTTCAGTTGCCTTGATGCTGTAGCCATTCTCTTTGTTGGGTGGCACCTCGAGAAGCTGCATGACCCTGTCCAGCAACCCATGGATGATCTCGAACCCAGGAGTCTTGTTGTAATAAACAGCACACAAATGCCTGTAGTTTCTTGCACCTACATCTGGAAAAGGAGGAAACAATGGTGTCACCTGGGAACCTCCATCCTACTCCCAACCCTGCCTTTTCCACCGATTTGCTTCTGCTGTACTGAGACACACGTGGCCTGAAGGAGAAAGGGGTGTGTGGCATGGCTTCTCTGACATGTCTGTCCTATAACCTGAGGAAATAATGAGGGTCTTGTAATTCACAGTGCACTCAGAGATGTAAAAGGAGATTTAAACCGTCCTATGCCTTGGAGAGGAAACAGGGTTGTAACATACAAGCATCTTCTACGCAGTGACAGGCACCAAGCGTAGAGTGAAATGATAAAACCAGGCTCTGTAAGCATTGGGAAACTTGGGATGCAGGTGGGAAAGTTAAATCCCTACAGAACTGAGCTGCAGGATAACTACCAGCACACTGGGCACTGGAGCCGGCTGCCTGGTGGACCTGGTGCTTAGGGATGGGGGTTAGTGCGTTAAAGGTTGGACTTGATGATCTTAAAGGTCTTTTCCAACCAGAGAGACTCTGTGATTCTTCTGTCCTCTGAACATGTGCTTTACCACTTGAGAGCTTCATTCCTGCCACAATGATAACCTGCAGTGTTAAATAATGCAGGAGAAGCCAGTCCTGAAGTTAAAACAGCAACCCAGGGAAGTAAAGGCTGCAGAGGAAACAGCAGTAAACACCACAGCTGATTTCTCCTCTGAGTCCCATCACAGGTGTCTGTTTCCCAGCTAAGAGCAGTAATCCAGTCATGAATGGTAGAGAATTATTTATTATTGAGCTAAAGAAGAAAATGTTTTTCACCTTCCATGAGACAGTATGCTCCTAAGGCTAAACATTCCTTCCTTTTTATTTCTGGGAGTCATTTCTGCAATATTTATGCTGCAGATTTTGTGACAAGTACCTCAATTTTTATTATTTTGTTGTTGTTTTATTATTATTGTTGTTGTTATTATTATAATTATTGCATGAGGGTGGTTGAACACTGGAACAGGTTGCCCAGGGAGGCACTAGAGGCCCAATCCCTGGAGATCTTCAAGCGGCAGCTGGACAAGGCTCTGGGTAACCTGATCTAGCTGAGGATGTCCCTGCTTGCTCCAGAGGGGTTGGACTAGTCAGTCGAGGGAAGTGATTCTGCCCCTCTACTCTGCACTGGGGGACCCCACCTAGAGTCCTGTGTCCAGTTCTGGAGTCCCCAACATCAGAAGGACAGATTGCTCCTGGAATGTGTCCAGAGAAAAGCAACTCCCCTATGAGGACAAGCTGACCCAGTTGGGCTTGTTCAGCGTGGAGAAGAGGAGGCTCCCAGGTGACCTTCCGGCAGCTTTCCAATGTCTGAAGGGGACCTACAAGAAAGCTGAGGTAGGGCTTTTGACATGGGTGGTAGTGAGAGGACAAGTGGAAAGAGTTACAGACTTGAAGAGGGGAGACTGAGGCTGGACATGAGGAACAAATTCTTTCCTGTGAAGGTGATGAGATGCTGGAACAGGTTGCCCGAAGAAGTTGTGGCTGCCCCAGCCCTGGAAGTGTGCAAGGCCAGGCTGGATGAGGCCCTGAGTAACCTGATCTAGTGAAGGTGTCCCTGCTTGTGCAGGGGGGTTGGAACTAGATGATCTTTAAGGTCCCTTCCAACCCTGGCCAGTCTATGGTTCTATGATTCTATTATTAACGGAGCAAACAGTGTCAAAAATAAAGGACCCAACAATTTTTATACCTCGAGTCACCTGCAGAAATCCTTGGGAAAGGGAGATACGGATTTTTGTGTCAGAAAGCTCACTCCTTTTCAGAGTCATATTACAACACAAGAAACTCATTCACTACAGGCAACAGAAAGGAAAACCAGTGCTCAGGAACTGTAGGGGAAAGCTGGAGGATGTTAGGAACGCTCTTTAGAACTCGCTTCAGGGATCTCTTGTGTCATGCCATGCAACATTTCTATTTCTCAAGTGAGCCTGCCAAGTATGTCAACCTAAATTACACATAGAAATATATTTCTGCGACTTCAAAGGGCTTCCTGGAGATGCTGCTGAAAAACAATCCTGAGGATGGGCAGCTGGTTAGGACTGTGTGAGCCAAAAGGGCGCAGAGGGATGATAAAGCAGTGTTGTGCCCCCTTCCAAATTAGAGATGCCTCAGCAAAATGACTCGGTGACATGAGAGGGGGCACCTGCTCACTTAAACCTGCTCAGTTTAGACCCAGAAAGGAGTTGGGAGGAGGTTTAACACTTCCAGGCGGTTTGGAAAGCGCTCCGAGTCTGGCAGCAGCTGCACTGATCAATGGTGGAAACTGCTTTGTGCAGCCTGAATCTCTGCAATGACTGGTCAAAGGCAATTTTCTAACAGATTAATCTGTTTCGTTGTGGTGAGGGAGAGAGGAAGGCTGTTCTCTGCTAGGGGTGCTGGAGTGAGGGGATGATTTATTGGCTGTACTGTTGTAACCGTCCTACACAACCGTCTCTCTGGTGTTCCATGCTCTCAGACAGCACGTTTCCTCCTGCCTCAGGACCAAACCGTTCTGCTGAATAGGAGCCAGCAGGGTGCCCAGGTGGCCTGGAAGGACAATGGCATCCTGGCTTGTATCAGCAATAATGTGGACTGGGGACTAATTCTCCCCTGGACTGGGCACTGGGGAGGCCTCTCCTCAAGTACTGAGGGGAGTTCTGGGCCTTCCACTTCAAGAAAGAGATGGAGGGGCTGGAGCAGGTTCAGAGGAGAGCAACGAGGCAGGGGAAGGGACTGGAGGGAAAGTCTGTTGAGGAGAGGCTGAGGGAGGAGGCTGTTCAGATTTAGCCTGGAGAAGAGGAGACTCGGGGAGACCTCCTCCCTCTCTCCAGCTCCCTGAAGGGAGGTTGTAGTCAGATGGGGATCAGGCTCTTCTCCCAGGCAACTAGCGATAGGATGAGAGGACAGGGACATGAAGCTGCCAGGAGAGGGTGAGGTTGGATGTTAGGAAGCCCTTCCTCACGAAAAGGGTGATCAGAGCCTGGAATCCATTGCCCAGGGCAGTGGAGGAGTTGAAGGACAGACTGGTCGTGGCCGATGTGGTGATGTTAGGTCATGAGCTGGATGAGCTCAGAGGTCTTTTCCAGACTCAAACATCTGTGATTCTGTGCTCTGACTGGGTTACACTCAGTTCTGGGAGATCTGGCACACGTTTTGCTCATGTAGGGAGTGAAACCTTCCTGCCAGACACGTCTGAGGAGAATCATGTTCAGGTCACCTAGCTGCAAAGGGAGATGGTCATTTATTAAAAGCCCAGCATGGAGGTTCATTCACACACGACCAACTACAAGATGCCATCTGAGAGGCAGTGAGCGAGGGGATGGCTTTGCCCCCATGCTTTTTAGATTTATTAATTGGAAATTCTGCATGCCAGAATCATGAAATAATCAAATTAAATTAGTCAGCCTGCTGACATCAGCGCCCCGCAAGAAGTCTTGTTCCATATGTGAGGGGACAACCCCATGTTTTTTCTGGTAGTGTTTGCAGAGTTACCGGCTGGTTTCTCTCTCCCTTCCCCTTTCCAACTGTTCCTTAGGGAAGTTTCAATGTGGAAGTAAATTTGGAGAAGCCAAACCCCAAGATTAAAACCAATTTCACAGGCTGTTCAGATTGCAAGAGCACAATGTCTCTCCTTCATCTGTTGCAACAATTCCCATCACAAAACCCCTCTTGAACTAACTGTGAATCACAGAATTAATGAGGCTAGAAAAGACCTCTAAGATCATCAAACGCAGCTCATGACCTAACATCACCACAAAGCAGCCATAAATGAAGGTTTTCAAGAGCTACAATTAGCTCAAATGAAATAAAAGAGACAATTTAACTTGCACATTTTATAAAGCCAGAATAAACACCCCTCAGTCCACGATGAACAGCCCCACTCTTGGTTCTGGTGTTGTACCATGGAGGTTTTTATGTTGTGGATGCAGCTGCACACTCAGCAAGGAAGGAGCTGCACCACCAACCTGTCTGTATCCCATAAGAGAAAAAGTCTAAAGTAGCTTATTGTGCTTAGCAAGGTGCTTTTTTTCTCTTTAAAAAAAGCAACTTCCAAATTAAAATCATCCCAAAGCAATTTCCTTGCTGTTTTGTTTCTGCCTTACATAAATCTTTGTTTTGCAGAGGCAAAATTTCACTCAGAACTGTAAATTCCTCCTCCTTTTCCCCACACACACCAAAATAGGACTAAATTCTAGCTTTAAAAATCCATTTTTACAGTTAATTTGACTTTGAGACAATTTTTGAGACTGAAGAAAAAAAAGGTAATTTGAAATTTCGATCCTGTCTGGGGAAATCAGCGCAGAGAGACTCCAGGGGAGAGATCTCATTGCGATTTTTGAAATGAGAACAAGCAGCTTGGGCTGCATCAGGTAGAACAACTGAGGTGACAGAGCAATGATCCGTTAGCAGAGCTGGATGAGGGGAAAGATAAGGAAAGTCTTTGTGGAGTCTTTTTCACAGAATCCCAGAATTACTGAGGCTGGAGAAGCCCTCTGAGCTCATCCAGCCCAGCCCAGGACCTAACATCACCACAGTGGCCAGACCAGGGCACTAAGCGCCACAGCCAGTCTGTGCTTCATCACCTCCAGAGGTGGGGACTCCACCACCTCCCTGGGCAGCCTGTTCCAGTGCCCAATGACTCTCTCAGAAAATTAATTAATTCTTCTGCACATAAATAATAACTCAGGATGTAATAACTCTCATATTTGTAATGAAATGCAAATTTACTTAACTATTGCCATTTGGTGTGTAAATGTATCTCCACTCTCAGAGACTCTGAGGCAGCTCGTCTTACCTGTGTTAGGATCTTTCAGCACAATGTCAGAAATCTCAAAAAGTTTGAGGGGCAGGGGCATCTTTCTGTTGGCAGCAATCGTTTTCAGCAGCCCGGGCAGGAGGGTTGTTCGCGCCACCTGCAGGAAAAACATCGATGCTGCAACTATTGGCCAACCCAGCTTCACGTTAGGTTTCCTCAAGGTAGGTTTTGTTCTGCTTTCGTAACCAGAGTTTGAAACTAGTCAGGGGTTATGTGCTGCTCTTAGCTCTTACGATTAAGAATCTTGGCTTTAATAAACATGAAAAGGTCTGGTCCCTTCACTGTGTCTTCTCAGAGTCGCTGCATGAGCTTAGCAATAGCCATAATATTATAGCTGTTTCTTGAGTCGCTGCAGAGCAGGGTAGAAAATGAAATAATGTAGAGAAAAGGGACCACAAATAGTCTGATAATTTAATGTCACTATGCGGATTTAAATAAAGAAATAGATAAATGATGAAATAAACATAAACAATAAATACAGAAAGAAATGATGAATAAATATATAAATGAATGCTGGATAAATCTATAGAGAAATCACAGAATCACAGCACATTAGGGATTGGAAGGGACCTGGAAAGATCATCTAGTCCAGTCGCCCTGCCACAGCAGGATCTGACAAGTCCGTCACAGTTCTGGATGAACCTCACCCCAAAGCACAGCTACCCAGCAGGCTTGCAGGACACGGGGCACCATCAGCATCCAGAGGCCATGGGATCACAGATACTGGATAAATGCATAAATAAATGCTGGATAAATGTAAAGCCTGGATTTAAAACCTAAATATGCTGGAAATATCCTAGTGCTAGCTGGAATATGTATCTGGAGACCTCTTGCTGTTAATCCGTGACAGGAGGCAGAACCTAGGTCACTGAAATTCTGGCCCTGAACTTCTGAGCAGCAGCAGCTTGTTTTTAATATTAGAGCTAAGACCTACAAAGGTGTTTTATCTGCTTGGGGAAATCAGACCTGCTGAAGGACATCTGGAGTGGAATAAAACACAAATCACAGATTATTAATTACTATCCCCAGACTGCTGAATTTTTTGTTCTAAAAATTCTTTCTAAAATTAAAACGCTTTCTTAGAACGTTTTCTATGGCACTTACCTTTAGGTCTTAAATGTAGAGGCTTGAACAAAGAGCAAATTATCTAGAAATGGGTACTAAATACTTGAGGAGCAATACAGGATTTAAGAAAAAAGAGGAATAATGGTTAATTTTTTTTAAACTCCATTCCCTACCTTAAGCTCAGTAACTTTAGACACCGAGAGGTCTAAGTAACTTCATTTACACTGAATGTTTTTTTTCTAACTGTAGGTGATTGATCATCATCTGGCATCTTCTGTAATAATTTGGCCACAATAACAGCTACAGAGTGAGGGATGAGTGGCTGGAGAGCAGCCTGGCAGAGAGGGACCTGGCAGTACTGTTTGACAATCAGCTGAAGAGGAGCCAGAAGTGTGCCCAGGTGGCCTGGCCTCCCTGAAGAGAGGCTGTAGTCAGGTGGGGATCAGGCTGTTCTCCCAGGCAACTGGTGCCAGGATGAGAGGGCAGGGGAGGGTTAGGTTGAATGTTAGGAAGTGCTTTCTCACGGAAACGGTGATCAAACGGCAGAATGGACTGCCCAGGGAGGTGGTGAAGTCCCCATCACTGGAGGAGTTGAAGGACCGATCGGCTGTAGACCTTAGTGCCCTGGTCTGGCTGATGGGGTGGTTTGGTTATGGGCTGAGCTTGGTGAGGTCAGAAAGCTTTTCCAGCCTCAATAATTCTGAGATTCTATAATATGCCATGATTGTGCCACTACAGAGCTCAATATTTGTCTTTATTGGAAAGCTCAACAGTATTTCACTGGTGTATCCCAGTGAAAGAATAACGGAGATGCCTCCAGCAAGTTTAGCACATAATCAAGCACATCCTCTTCAGTGTAGAAAGAGAGGCCCTACAGTCTCACACACAGAATCACAGAACATTAGGGGTTAGAAGGGACTTCTTGAGATCATCTAGTCCAACCCCCTATGCCCGTTTGTAACTTCAGTTACTTTCCTTCCTCTGTAAACACAAAACATGACCTGAATTCTCTCACCTGAAACTCTGCTGTTTTGGGGTTTGCTATGCGCACAGCCTTCGTTGCAGAGATATCCATGCCAAGCTTATCCACGATGTCCTCTTGAGAGCACTGAGAGGAAGAGACAAGAGAGAACCCCCCAAAACCTTCACGATCAAGTAGTTAAAATAGGCAGTAAGGAAGGTTTTGGATAGGCAAACTGGTTTCTCTGCAAATGGTAACTAATCACCAAAATAAAGCCAGCTTTACAATAAAACAAGTCAAGTGTTTATTCAGGTTTGAGTCTCAGATTATAAAACTGGAGGTTCAGATGCTGCTCTGCAGTGGGTGAAGTGTTTCGGTCTGACAATGGCCCTTGCAAAGGGACTGGTGCTTACTTGCAAAGAAAAGGATCCCTTGGGGGCTAGGCAGAGAAAAGTCTATGAAACACAGATTCTATGGCCAAGCCTCCAGTTTTTGTAGCTGCCCAGGATTCTCAAGAGTTCACTGCTTTCATTTTTTGGGTGTTTTTAAGTGCATTTCCCAGCTAGTCAGCAGAGGTCAGACACTGTCTGCTCACACAGAGCAACAGATGCAACTGGTAAGATCCTTGGTGCAGATTTCCAGCATTTTTAGCTTTATTAATGCATTAAAGAAACCAATAGCAGCCTAGGCATGTAATCGAGGATTTGCTAGGGTACTGCTGTCTCCCACACCTCTGCAGTAGGGGGAAAAAGTGTGGTGATAGGCCAAGCTTGAGGAAAATGACCAGATGATGCCAACTGAAAAAGCAGATTATTGAATAAAACCCAAATGAAATCTTACCTCAGGAGGACAGAACTGTGTGAAACACTTTTCAGATGTGTTTTGTACCACAGCACGTTACTGAGATGGAACTGAGAGCGTTTTGGCTGAAGTGGGGCTTGTGCACAAGGAGAAGTTGGGGCTAAAACACTGTATCATAGAATTGTAGAGTGATCTGTGTTGGAAGGAACCTTAAAGATCAATGTGCAGTGTTTGCCATACAGATGGGCTGCAGAGTATTGTAGCATAAATGGTATTTGTCATCATTCTAGGGTGTTTTAATGAAGTGTTGGGGACACAGTAGACTCTGGGTTCTGTATAAATATGGTACCATGAGATGCTGTTGCAGCTCCTAAAGCTCCCTGACATAGCGGAGACTTAAGAAAATTATCTATTTGGTGCTGGAAATGAAAGATTTTGAAAGCCCTCATTTCCAAGGGGCTTTTCCATGCAAAAAAACCTCATTCAAAATTTGAATTTGAGTAGGTGAAATTCCTCTAATTTGTGTCCCCTTAGCACGCATTATAACTTCTACAAAGGGATTCTTCAAATCAACTCTTCGCTCAAAGCAGGACAGCTACAAACTCACAAATGGCAGTGTAATTCCAAAGCACTAACACACAGCTGCCTCACAGCAGCAGACAATGCTGGCACATTTATACAACAACAAACCTGCAGACTATCTGCTGCTCCAACACACAATTAATGAAAATATGAAATCAAAATGCTATACCAGGGCAAAAGTGAGGGCCTCAGTGAACCCAGCAGCTGCCAAATCCAGCCTCAGGAGCTCTGTGAGCTTGTTGATGGGCAGCTAAATGGAAACAAAAACAAAATAAGAGTTTTCAACGTGCATCCGCAACCATTTTTGTTCTTTCCCCAGGTGACTCTGCCCACTGCATTATGGTGAATTCACCAGGCAGGTGCTGTGCTTGCATGCTGAACGTTTTTGAGAGCATCAGCCAGCTGCCTTAGGAAATGAATCTCCCAATTAGAGATTTCATACGGGGCTCCCTCCTTAAACCCTATTTCTCTTTTTTTTCACTAAGTACCAGCAACCATTGGTCTTGGCCTCATTCACATCAGTGGGGCATCTGTTTTGTATCCTACCCGTGGTAAATAGTTCTCAAGGCAAGGCATGTCAAAATATTTAATTCCTAGGTTCTGTTTTCCCCAAAGCCTTTCTGGCACGCACCATTCATTTACTGACAACAGAGCGTTCAGTTGAAGGGCCAATCTTACTTGATTAGCTATGGTGTACGTTTTTGGAATAGTCATCTGAATGTTGTTATAACCATAAGCTATTGCTGCATCTTCTATGATATCGCAGGCATGGATAATGTCCGGCCTGGTAGGAGGGATTTCGACCTCTAGACTGTTCCCATTCCCGGAGACGTGCGACTTCAAACACATCCTAGTAAGCAGCTTTGCAAGGCTTGGTGGAGTTTCACTGAAACAAAACAAGAGAGGAGTAATTTCAGGCTCTCGTAGTGGATTGACTGAGTTTCTTGAAGTAACTGATGTTTCTGCTGCGGTGCTTTCTACCCCGAACAATGCCCAAGTGCACTATGGGTTTGGAATCCCATCAGGACCAGCTCTGACCCTTGAGATGGCTGGTTTCCTTTACTTCATAGCAGATGTGTGAGGCTGTAATGAATCAGTCACTTTCCTTGGAAACAGGGGAAGAAACCCTGTTCCATTAGATCAATTAGATCAGTTAGAGTTGATCTAATTGCCCAAGACAACCCCTGAATTCTTGATAAATGAAACCAAAAATCACACAGTATGAACATTTTGGAAACAATAAATTAGTAAGTTATTTTCTGGTGTGTGTAGGGGGTGAATTACATAAACACTCTGGCCCCATGATAATTCTGTGATTGTTTCCAAGGGTGAAGAAATGGAGACATCAAAGCTAAAGGATTTCTTGAGGTCCAGTGAGAAATTCTGTGACAAGACTCTGGCCTGGGCTTCAGCTCTGCATCACCCTGTCCTTGCAGTGAATAAAATGGTGGAGATCTGAATCAGATCTGATCACCCTTTCTGTGAGGAAGGGCTTCCTAACATCCAATCTAACCCTGCCCTGGCAGCTTCAGGCCCTGCCCTCTTGCCCTGGCGCTAGCTGCCTGGCAGAAGAGCCTGACCCCTACTTGACTACCACCTCTGTTCAGGGAGTTGGAGAGAAGGAGAAGGTCCCCCTCTTCTGAATCTCCTCTTGAATCTCTTCTCCAAGCTAGACACCCCCATCTCCCTCAGCCTCTCCTCCTCGGACTTTCCCTCCAATCCCTTTCCCTGCCTTGTTGCTCCTCTGGACCTACTCCAGCCCTCCAATCTCTTCCTTGAAAAATTAAAACATTTTGTTTCCTCTTTTTCTCTAAATTTAGTCAGTTGGTTTTTCTTGCCTGCAATTCTGGTTTCCTTACACTCTCCCTTTATGTTTAGCACTTTAGCTGAAAGTACTTGGTCAGAATGTATTTGGGGTTTTCCAGTACCTTTTCCATAATGAATTAAAACTGTTTTCATGTGCAATCACATACCTGATTCCTATTTTCTTGTTAATGAGTTCAGGCTTCACCTTCTCTGTTCGGTAAGCCAGTTCCTAAAAAGAAAGAGAAAGCTTAGATACAATGCAGAGAGTCACTGAAAGTTTCTAGTCATCAGAAGTCCTAAGTCAAAACCCTAAACCAGTGAATGTTCACAGATGAGACCTCAGGGTCCAGCACAGATCAAATGACTTTTGGGATGAAAAGACTAGAAAAGCTTCTATTTCCTTATTGGCACAGAAATATCTGTGTTTTAATTTGTAAGTTATTCTGTATGTAAGTTGGTGTTTCCAGTCCTCTAGTATGCAAATCCTTTGGGACCTTAGCAAGTGTGTGGATATTTTGGCTCTGTTTTATCTAGGGAAGCTACTTTGGTTACTGTAGAGGTTTCTGTTTCTCAATCCATGACACTGGTTTTCTATTCAGGGTTTCAGGTCTGTTGATTAAAGCTGACACTGCTGAAACAGAAAGCTGAAAGACAACTAGAAAAGCTCTCCATAAAGGTAAGTGTCCCTCCAAACAGTTCAAACCTGCTCGATAGGTCTGACTTTATGAACCAAACTAGATCTCTGGGTTGTCTTCAGTTACCTTCAGGAATCAGGAGGAATTTTTTCCTTTGTAATATTCTATTCCTGCAGAGAGGTCTGACTGCAAGTGAACATGCTCTCAACATCAACATCTAGCCTTAGAGACCTTAAGGAGTCAGAGTCTACAAAGTGAACCAGTGTTACCAGGTTATTTTAACTGAAAGGAATTAAAGCTTCCAGATCTGATTATGCTGGGACTGATTTCAGTTCTCTACTGACTTAATGCTGAAGGCCCTCTTCCCACCTTCATTTCTCCTCATCGGGAATGCGTAGGTTGTAAAGGTTTTAGGTGGAGGTTATGACTGCAACCTTCTCCTGAAAAAGTTCATTAGCAGTTACTTTAAATCCTACCCTTCAGCAAGGGGATCAGTGTGACTGTATTTTCAGCCTTACCATGAACTAGCAGATCTTCAGAAAGACTTCTCTAGATAAGAGGAAGTTGGAGGTGGAATTATTAATCACAGAGCTACAGAAGGCCCTGACTCATTAATATACTGAGGTTAATGCTAATATAAAAGCTCAGCTTTTGCACTGCACCTTAGAACCTGCAGGAAAATGTGATAACATCATTCATTCTGTGTGTACATAAAATCCTTTCCCCAAGGAGACCAAAGTATCACCACACTTACCGGGTAGATATGCTTCTTCCCATTAGGATAAACCACTTCTGCTGCTTCAACACTGACAGAAACAAAAAACAGAAGTAAAACCAGATTTAATGCAGCAACCCAAATGTAATTTCTCTCTGAGTGGAGATTGATACTCACCTGAATGGCTTCTCACAATACTCACTAAACATGGTGACTATAATATCAAGAACAATTTTTGCCTAGAAAATAAAGATAATAATCACATTGAAGTCTGTCAGCTACTTGTGTTCACATAGACAAAATATCTTAGCAAAAACTAAGGGAGAAAAGATTTGGCCTTACACCCTCTTCCACTCTATCCTATTTAGCAACTCAACAAGTAGAATCCTGGTAGTCTGGAATACCAGGCTGTGTTTTTAACAGTGGTTTCCTTGTGCTATGGACACATTTATGACAAATCCTGAATTTTATGGGTTTCAGGGTTCTAAAGCATCTGTGCATCTTGATCTAATTCTGTTCTGCGGATGCACAGAATCTTTATTCCCAGCTGCAGCTGAGACTTCCTAGCCTTGAAGTCAAGTTAGCCAGTTCCCTGCAGTCCCAGTGAGAATGAAGAGGCAGAAGGTCTGGGCATTGTTCATTACCCAACAGCCTCATTTGTAAACCTTTCTGCTTTACAGTTAGTATTTTAGGAGATTAGCACAGCAGGAGAGAATCAGAACGAACAGGACCTCTCAGCCTGCAAGGCTTGGGTTTGTTTGACACCTCACAGTACCATTTCCTTCAAAGAAACCGTATGTTACCTTTTATTATTGAGGCAGGCAGTAGCAAGAAGCAGTTTTTTAGTAGCTTCCTTCAAAGCCACTCCCCAACATGCAAATTTATTTGCATCCTACTGTGTAGTAAGGTAAGTTAAAAGGTCAAGTTATCCACTTCAGGGAAACTAACAGTGAATAAACAACCTATACTCCAGAGGAGGCAAAACTGGGCTTTCATGCTTGGACTTTGAGTTATGGAATTTGCATATGGAAAAGCTTCCATCTGACAACTATTTGCACAGCATCCCTGTTTGCAAAAGATAGTAAAGAAAAAAGTGAGTTGTTTGCCTTCCCACAGCCCAAATTTGAGAGAAATGGATTCTTTACCAAGAGTATTCTGGCAAAACAGACCATTTTAGTCTTGGGGTTTTTTTTAAGCCTTTCAGATGTAGAAAAAAAAGTGCTGGACAACACAAAAAGACCCCTAATTTACTGAAATTACTTTCTCCTTCCTGTTTATATAAAGTCACAGTAAAACCCCAAGCCAATGAAAACAACCACAGAAAATCCAACACTGTGCTGAGGGTATTTCAGAGCCCTACAACTTCTTTCACCCTTTGGAAATGGGTTGGTGGCTCCAGAAAGTAAGTGCTTGGGTGTTGTAGGACTTTGCATTGGAGCCCTACAGACCACCCACAGGGAAAGCAGTGAGTGGTGTTACAAAGCAGGAGATATTAATTTACCTTGGTGAGATCTGTGCCTGTGCATTCAATAAACACATTCCTGGTGTTTACACTTATTTTTGTATGATCTCCTGAAACACATGAAGACAAAAAAACCCCATGTTAAGACAAAAAATATTAGGAAATATTAGTACTTTTTTTGTCAATTACTCTTTTTGTGATGCAGAAAGCGCACTGACATCTTTTACAGCTTAAAAAGCCACTGCCTACTGCCCACAATTCTCACCAGAATATATTTTCATATACAGAGAGAGGAAAAAAGAGAGATAAGACTTGCTGATGGGGTTATGCTCTGTACTGGAACACAAACAGATGTGCAGGTTTCCTTGCAGAAAATGTGATCAGACACTGGAATAGACTGCCCAGGGAGGTGGAGTCCCCTCCACTCCTGGAGGTGTTTAAGGACAGACTAGATGTGGCACTTGGTGCCATGGTCTAGGTTGTGGTGATGTTAGGTCATAGGCTGGGCTGGATGAGCTTAGAGGTCTTTTCCAGCCTTAGGAATTCTATGTGTGCGATTCTGTATCTCAGCAGCCAGCTGAAGGAGCAAAGTAGCATACCAGCAGCCATCTCCTGGTGGCTAAGGGGTTCTGCATCTCCACAGCACTTCAGCTTTTTTGGCTTTAGGAACGTGTTTGCATTTGGGCTGTGAGGTGCCTAAGAAAGCAGCCGTGGACAGGCTTCTGCCTAAGATCCAATCTAAACCTCTCCTGATGCAACTCGTCCTATCATTAGTAATTTGGGAGAAGAGACCAGCATCAGCCTCGCTACAACCTCCTTTTAGGGACTTGTAGAGAGCAATAAGGTCTCCTCTCAGCCTCCTCTTCTCTAGACTAAATAACCCCAGTTCCTTCAGCCACTCTTCACAGGGCCTGTTTTCCAGACCTCTCCCCAGCTTTGTTGCCCTCCTCTGGCCCCACTCCAGCACCTCAATGTCCTTCTGATACTGTGGCGCCCAAAACTGGATCCAGTACTCATGGTGCGGTCACATGAGTGCAGAGTACAAGGGCACCATCACCTCCTCACTCCTGCTGGTTACACCATTCCTGATCCAGGCCTGGATGCTGGTGGCCTTCTTGGCCACCTGAACACCCTGCTGGCTCCTGTTCAGCTGGCTGTCAACCAACACCCGCAGGTCCTCTTCCACCAGGCAACTCTCCAGCTGCTAGGAGTTGTTGTGACCAAAGCGCAGGACCTGGCACTTGAATCTGTTAAACCTCATCCCATTTGCCTCAGCCCATCTTTCCAATCTGTTCAAATCCCTCTGCAGCGCCTCCCTATCCTCCAGTAGACCACCACTCCTGCTCCATTTTATGTCACCTGCAAAGTTACTGAGGGTGTAATTTGATAAGGATGTTAAACAACACTGCTTGTGTCCCCCCAATCACCAACTGCACTGAACCCCAGTCACCACTAATTTACCACAATTTAGCTCAACGTTTTTAGTTGATCAAATGTGAACCACATGCACCGCTTCCACATGCAACTTTTCGAATAAGGAGCAGACACCATCTTCAGTTCAGAATAGATGTTCTTACCAGCCCCTGCCGCAGAGTTTGAGCTGCCTTTTAAGAAGATTTAAGATATGGATAAGGCAAGAGATTAGCACTGCAGATTTTATCAGTTGGTGTAGGGAAAGCTACTGATTCTTGACCTAAATATCTAAATGCACTGGAATAGGTTTGTTAAAGGAGAGCTTCCTGTGGTGTAATTAACTGGCTTGGGTTAAACACGCAAACATCCTCCCTAGTTTCTTTTCATCCAGAGGAAACCCATGTTTAGTAACTGAAATCTTTTTAAGCCAGTAAAGTCTTCTGGAATCACTTATGTGATAGCAAAAAGATCCACAAGAACTGGGTCACCCTGCTGAGAAACAGACTGGAGTAAGACCTAGGTGAAAAGTTTGCAGTGACACTCACTGATGAGCAGAGCGGAACACAGGCAGCCTCGTGAGGGAGCAAAAAGCCCATCTCACAGTTGATACACAGACACACAGATCATTAGGGGTTGGAAGGGATCTCCAAGGGTCACCTTGCTCGAGCAGGATCACAAAATCTAGGGCAGGTCACACAGGAACACATCCAGATGGGTCTTAAAAGTCTCCACAGAAGAAGACTCCACAACCTTCCTGGGCAGCCTGTTCCAGTGCTCTGTAACCCTTAAAGTTCTTCCTCAACTTGAGCTGGAACTTCCTGTGCTCCCAGCTGACACCCAGTGCCCCTTGTCCTAAAACAGGGTGCAAGGAAAAAGAGATTGTCTCTTTCTTCTTGACACCCATCCCTCATGGATTTATAGACAGTGATTAAGTCCCTGTGTAACCTTCTCTTCTCCAAGCGGAAAAGTCTCAGGTCTCTCAATCTCTTCTCGTAAGGCAATGATGACTGTATGAAATTGAAGCTATTTTAAAAACCCAGAATATTCATTACATAGCAAGATTCAGACACCAAGACTCACTACAAACTCATGGTAAGACTTTTTACCGTTGATGATGGGGGGCATGGACAGGACTACTCCGTTGCTGTCATAGATGATGGGATACAGGGGCTTGTTCTCAATGAGGTGCAGGTAGTGCCGGAGGTGGCTGTCAGTCTGCAGAAACAAAGCACAATCAAAACGTGGTGAAAATCAGCACAGTGATGCTTTCAGTTATAAATCACTGAATACTGACACTTTGATGCTGAAATCTGATTCAGAATTTACATCTGTGCCACTAACACAGGTACACTCTGTACCAAACCTGTCATCTCATATCATAGTATCATAGTATTACCAGGGTTGGAAGGGACCTAATAGATCATCAAGTCCAACCCCTACCACACAGC
>JAOXOE010000702.1:4189518-4197018 GCA_028565055.1 Phoeniculus purpureus
CTCACCAGACCAGGTTGTCCAGAACCCCATCCAGCCTGACCTTGAATGGCTCCAGGGATGGGGCCTCCATCCCAGCCTGTTCCAGGGACCCCTGCACCCTCATTTTCAAGAACTTTTTCCTCATGTCCAGGCTCAGTCTGCCTTTTTCTGGCTTCAAACCATGACCCCTCATCCTGTCAGTCTCTGTCCCAGTGAACAGTCTTCCCCAGCCTTCTGTATACTTTATACAAATACATACTTCATATTTATAACATATACCTATTCCTACACCCTGTCTCAGCCATGTGCAGACACTGTGCACTAAAGGAGCGAGCAAGGAGCCCTCTGCCAGCCGGCCAAGGCGCACTGCTGCTTCCTGACACATTCCAAGATGGAAATTTTTAATTCCTGGACTCAGGTTACACTAAGGTAGGAATTGCTGCTGCTGCTGCTCTCCTGCCTGGTTTACATCAGGACTGCGAGATCGCACAGAGAGAACGAAGGCTTCCCGGCGCTCAGATGATGGATCGAGTGTACAAGCAATCAGCATCTGAGAAGGAACACTGGCAAATCAAAGACCTCCAGTCTTGAGAGCGAGAGCTGGGATGGGGCAAATGAGGGGTTCGAGCCAAACGGAGCAGCTAGCCTTTAGTCCTGTTCACAAAACGCGCTGCAGCCGCAGCAATGACAATGTTGTATTCTTAGGGCTGCTCTGACTTCTCGCTAGGCAAAAACATTTCCCCAAAGCTCCACATAAAAAGCTGTTAAAAATGAAGTTGTGCAATTAAAAAAACAAACAAATCCAGACATGACCACCACTCCCTGAAGAAATCAAAGGGCAGGGACATCAGGCAATTGCACCAAGAATAGTCAGGAGCCTGGTCACTCATCCCCTGGACATGGGGGACTCAGTCACACACACAGCATCTAGAAAACCCTACCAAAGAACCTTCATGAAGGTCTGGGTTGCTCTTAAATCCCAATGATTTGGTCTGAAAAGACCCAAAATACTCTTTTCCCGCTTCCAGAACAGAATGCACTGCAGGCAACTTTTGGGGTTTGGACGAGTCTTTTCTGAGCTTTGGGCCTGATGGATCCCCTGGGTCAGGTGATGGGACAGATAGGACTAAACCATGAGCAGGGCAAACAACAGCCACAAAAGACCTGCTCCAAGCTCATGTTCAAAGAACAGCTAACATACTCTATGGGATGTTAGTGCCTCCTGTTCCATTTCCCCTGCCCAACTGATTCCAACCTGACACCCTTTCTTGGCTCCATCTGCAACGTGAAGGCTATCACTTCCTATTTTCAGTCCTACACACTCCAAATATTAAAGTACCAAAGACAACAAAACCATACCAGCTGGACCACTGGACCAAACAGGACTTACAACGTCATGTAGCCTGCTCTAAATCCGGTTGGAAGTATGGGCAAGGCACCTTGCCAGATAGGGTTCTACATGCCTTCCAAAAATCACCCCCATTTTCAACAGATCACAGAATCCCAGAATGACCGAGGCTGGAAAAGCCCTCTGAGCTCATCCAGCCCAGCCCATGACCTTACATAATCACACTGGCCAGACCAGGGCACTGAGGGCCACAGCCACTTTGTCCTTCAACTCCTCCAGAGATGGGGACTCCACCATTGCTCTGTGCAGTCCATTCCAGGGTCTGATCACCCTTTGCATGAGGAAGGGCTTCCTAACATCCAACCTAACCCTCCCCTGGCACAGCTTCAGGTCTTGCCCTCTCATCCTGATGCAATGATACTTCATCAGTCTTGACATACCCTTAGCATACTCTACCACTTACACAGCCTCACCCTCATCAGACCCCGACATGAATAAAAGTTCTCCTGTAAGGGAAGAACGTTTTGAATCAAACCCAAATGAGTTGATGGATTTAACTCCAACAGATGAAACCATATGGACACCAAGCAAGACCCACAGAAAAGAAAGAGGTCATTGGTTCTGGACAGTTATTCCAGCTGGAATTCTTGGACAGTGAAGTGTTCACACAGTGCCCAATTTTCTATTAATATGTAGCTTTGAAACCATGCTACGCCTGACATACAGGAATTCCTCGTCTTCTTTACACAAAAGAAGATAAAAGTTGATATTTCTCCTCATATGACGGCAGAACCTTTCACATAAGCACAACCACACTGAATACTGTTTGGTCTAACAAATAACCTCTGAGTTCAAAGGATCAGACAATGCAGCCAGAAAAATAAACCAACCCCAACGAAAAGTCCTTCTGGTTAAAATCTAGCATGAAAGAACTCAACAAAAGTGATTTTTTGACTGTGCCAATGCTTTTGTTTTCTCAACAACAGCGACAAAAAAGTCATTTCTTCCTTCTCCCCCAGAGCAAACCATTACCAGCTGTTGATGGCGTGGTTTGACATGCGTTAAGTCATATTGTATACTGTCCATTTCATGTGTGTAGAGTATTTCTTGCTACAAATCCCTTACCCTGTTACACCAATGAATCCAAGGGTACCACCCAATCTCATTATACTACTTCAAGCTTATTAACACAAGTGGGATCCCACCAAACGGGGTTGTGCCGGAGCCCGCAGCGATTTTAACGCAAAGGTAGCGGCAGCAACGCAAAGCTCGTTGGTGTAGGGATATATTTTGAAGAGAATGAGCAATCCCAGCTCTGTGAGCTTAGCCAGAGTCTGAGCTAAGGGCTTTGAAGCCTGCTCGGGAAGTTTCTCAAGGTCAGCGATGTGCAGGTCTGTGGGAAAGCTGGCACATAGAGGGAAAACAACAGGTTGTGGAATGAAAACTTAGCTATCATACGTGGAAAAAAGGTACTTAACCAACAGCAGTAGCTTTTAAGACAGGTGGACAGATCTGTTGTACCAATCAGCAATGTACATGAGTCGCATGGACCACCCGGCTGTGTATAAAAGGGCTAAGCTGATGCTTAATAAACGGCATTCGCTTGATCATATTGATCATCTCGTGTCTGTCCATTGGCATTCCCGGGAACACGTTGGCTTTGCTTGTACAAAGCTAGAGCAATTTCCCCTACTAAAATCCTTCGAGCATTTAAAAATAACTATAAATAAATAGTTGAACAACCTAGTAAAACTTGGGGTATTTCAAGATGGTCCTTACTGCATGCTTCTGTTCTGGTGTTGGGGACAAAACCCCGGTTCCTCCTCAGCTGGATCAGGGCTAGTGTCACACTGCAGATCAACTCATGCAAGTTGTGCCAGAGGAGGGTCAGATTCGATCTTTGGAAAAACTTCTTCCCAGAAAGAGCGGGGAGGCCTTGGAACGGGCTGCCCAGGGAAGGGGTGGAGACACCATCCCTGGAGGGGTTCAGCAAACGGGCAGACAGGAGGTTTCGGGAGATGGTTTAGTGGTTGGGGGTTGTTGGTGATCTTGAAGGTCTTTTCTAACCTTGATGATTCTGTGGTGTTTTCTCACGCCAGGCCCTTCCGACGTGGCTGGTTCTGAGCCATTTGCACACAACAAAAGCGCGGGTCGGTTTTGTGTGTACGTGTGGGCCAGTGGAAAATTGAGCCCCGCAGGGATAACTTAACCAACAATACAAAGAAAATTGTGAGGCAAATCTGAAACTTTGTCCTTAATTTACCCCGTTAGGGCAAAATAAGGCAGGGATCTCAGAACCATGTGTGCTACGACGGCTTAGGTACAGCAGCATATGGTAAGGAAGGCGAGCTGCAGCCCAGGCTCTTAATCTCCTTGTTTATTGTGGTTTAAAGCCTGACCCTTAACATTATATGTGGTTTAAAACTGTATTTGGAGGAAAGAGAGCGAAAATGGCTCTCCTAGGTTCCTAAATGTGTTTGTCTTTAAGGTTTGTTCCAGGGGCAGCCATGCGTGCGCCTTGGCTGGCTCCATATGCAAACCCTCACCCGAGTTTTAAACATGCTAATGCTCCACATTCTGCAGCCCAGGTTAATCACCAAGAGGGTTTGGGGTTGGCTCTTTTTTTTTTCCCTCGCTGTTGTTGGTTTTCCACTAGCAGCTTGCCCGCAAATCCAGTGGCCCACCACTCTTTATGTACATATGTTGAATAATTATGAAGCCCTGAGTATTTATCACCTTTTCTGAGCAGTAAGCAGAAAGAAATACAATACTATTACTTCCAGCTAGTGGCTTTCCCAAGATAATTAGATAACACAGTGGACTGAAGCCTTGGTTAGCCCAATGCTGTTCAAGTTAAGTGATTGACATGCCTCTGTCTGGCTGCTCTATTAACCGTTTCATTTTGTTGCTATTTGCAGTTTGCTTGGCTAATACTTCGAACAAATACAGACTGTTTCTTTAGCCCCTTTTTTCTCTTTGACCTTCTCCTGCCCAGTTTCTTTGAGTCACTTCAAACTGCCTTGAAAAGGCCCGTTGAATGTGCACAGTCCATCAGAGTCCCAGGTTCATCCCATTCCTTGCCCTGAATGCTTTACTTCAAAGATGGGCCGCATTCTTTAATTGCCCTTTGAATTAATATCAAAGGGTCACAATGCGAGTGCCAAAAGAGAAAGAGGCTTTAATGAAGCAAAGAGCTGCCATTCATTTGCAGATAAGCACGTTTTTATGCCTGACTGGTCACCATGGCTAAATGCTTCATGAAGAGGAGGCAGGGCAAGGCAGGGGACTTCTGCTTAAGTGGTGATTAGTTCAAACAAACAAGAGTAAACAAATAAAAAATAAATGAATGCAACACAAACAGCAGAAAATAAGTTCATATAGCTGAGCCCAGGTAGGAAATAACCACCAGCCCATTGTGCTCATAATGGTGAGGGTCAGCTTTGCAGAGCTGCAGCTCCAACCCCTCCTTCTTTCCACTTGTCTCCCACAAAAAACTCATTTTGGAGGGGTTACACTTCCCTCCTTGCTCTGCAACCAAAGGCATAAGTTGCTTTAATACAGTTATTTCCAGAAGCATTAGAATAAATTCATTTAACTTTGTAAGAAGGACTCCCCAGTTTGAGTTTGCCTGGCTTGTTTCTTCCCCTGAGACGGGGGCATGTCTGGGGGTTTGAATTTTAGTGCCTTTTTGATGACTTTTCATGGAACAAGAAGCTTTATACTTAAATCATTTCTCGATTTACATCTTGCCAATACACTCTGTGAAGCCGTGCGAGTGCCCAACTTCCTTAATTGCCTAAAAGTCTCCAATATTTTGTTGGAAATTTCAATGCTTGGGGATTTTGCTTGGTTGACTGGGTGGGTTTGGGTTTTTTCCCTTGCTTCTTTGAAATCTATGAAGCTGCACTAAGAAAACTTACTCAGCTTCTTAATCCTACCTACGGAGTCATCTCTTTTCCCTCTAAAAACCCCAGGATCTAAAATGAAAATGAGAAGCTTTAAGGTACGTTGTAATGCAATTACGGGCACAATGTGGGTGTACAGGAACGTGGGGTTCACAGGTGTCCTCTTTCTAATTTTCAACTTATTATTTACAGAATCTCTTTGCACAGAAATAATAACTTACTTAACAAATACAAGGTTGGTTTCTTGAGGCAGAGTTATCCCCCCATGAAAGAGGATTAGTTACACCCATACCAGCCGAAAAGTGCCTCATCAAGTGCATTCACAGCAGGAATTGTGCTGGTATCCCCCAGAATGAAGAAAGTTGGAGGGGTACAACCAGCCCAGGGAAACACCCATCACGTTTTCACCCCCTAAAAGGGTTTATCCTGAATACTGCACACTCCTAAGCCCAGCTCTGTGTGCAGCCTCTCACAAGACTTTCCCTTACCAGTGCTTCCTGTGATTTATTTTGTGTTCACTTATTTTTTACCCTGCTCTTGCCTTGCTCAGCCAGAGCACTCAGCACCCCCATCCCAGGTCAGAATCTTTATTACTCACCACAACATGAAGGACTTTAACCTTAAACATCCAGCTGGAATCTCGGTGCTGACAAACACTGGAAAAGCATCTTGCGGTTGTGGAGGGAAGTGGCAAAGTAAATGAGAAACAGGCAGGGAAGCAGAAAGGTGTCGGTGGGAGAAGAGCATCAGGAATCGTGTGGGAGCCTTGGTGCCAGCACTAGCCCAGCTAAATGGCATTTTTTCAGCTTATAAAGCCGTATGTTGAGCAGCCCACTAGAAAACTTCTCAGCTGTACTGCCTTGAATTAACAGTATTCCTGAAGCTTTAATAAGGTGGTATTTTTCTGAGCTGGCCTGACTTGCAACCCCCACTTCAACACTAGTCCAGACCCTAGAAACTCTCATTTATTTCAGTCCATGGCAAACATCACCAAGGTTGTGACATTTCTAGCACCTGGTGCTCCTCTACTCTAGAAGCATTATGTGTTCTAGCTAATGTTTTTTGGAAAATGTGTTGTTTCCCCTGTATTTTCTATATTTCAGAAGACTAACTTCACTCTTCATGTGTTCAGTTACTTATACAGCACCTCCACTTGCATGATGTTGACTGGGCTTAAGAACAAGGCTGTGGGTACAGAGGGTTGAGCAGCAGGTTGACACATTGCACAAGCTCAGGGCTTGCAATGGAGAAGCCATTCTCCAGAGCTCACAGCAAACTGCAAGGGGATTGAAGCCAAGTGCCACCAAGTTTGTTGATTTCATGAGCAGAAGACAAGGCTGAGACATGAGGACCACAAACGTGGCACTGCCCCACCTTCACCTCCTTGAGGGACTTCATGGCCATCCACAACTATTGCAGACCCTACAAAACCATTACAGGAGTCAGATGCAACATCTGGACCCACATCAGGTCAAAACTAATGCAGGTCCCAAGCATCAATCTTTAGCAGGAGAGTGCTTGAACACTGGAACAGGTTGCCCAGGGAGGTAGATGAGTCCCCAATCCCTGGAGATATTCAAGGTGAGGCTGGACAAGGCTCTGAGCAACCTGATCTGGTTGAGGATGTCCCTGCTTGCTGTCGGGGGATTGGACTAGATGCCCTGTGGAGGTCCCTTCCAACCTGGGCCATTCTATGATCAGTCTACCAACAAGTAACTACCACAATTGTGTTACCTGAATAATCTCCAAACGTGTGTTCTGTTCTCTCTTGACCAGCAGCTCAGGTTGTACAGATCTCCCTGAATGCACATCGCTCTTAGCCATTAGCACAGCCTAGAAATACAGCTGTAATCCCTGACCCTACTGTATAAATCTCACACACAAAGCTCAATCCGGAGTTACCCCACAGGTCTCCAACAAGAACAAACTTTCCGTGTGGAACATGCTGAGAATCAAGTCAATGAAGTAAACCAAATAGCTCAGATGTTTTTTTGCCTTCCCTTATGCATTAAAAAAAAAAACCCAATCCCCAAAACACTCAAAAGGGGAAAAAATTGATTTTCCTATTAAAATAACCCCACATTTTGTCTGAGCTGTCACTTCAGCTTCTAGCAGCACATAAAACTTATTTATTGTTGCCATAATAACCGCTCTGGAGGAGCCTAAATGATGGGCAAACCAGAACAACATTAGTCAAGAGACCCTCTGTGTCCACCACTGTAACAATAGTTAAATTGTTGTATTTGAAATGCAGGAACTCTTTGGCAT
>JAOXOE010000702.1:4202018-4217199 GCA_028565055.1 Phoeniculus purpureus
TGCGCTTCTGCCAAGCATCACCACAACTGCTACTGGTTGCCCAAAACGGTTCGTTTTCAACCAACCCTCACCAAAACCCTGTTCCCTTCCACCAGCCTGGCTGCAGCAAAGGACACATGAGAACATGCAAAAGGCTTGAGACAGAAGTCAGAACACACAGAGATCTTTTACATCATCCCAAATCCTCAGTTCCCGCTCCCAAAGCCATCAACTCAAACACAATGTGAAGTTACTGAAACACATATTGCCAGTTTGCTCCTAACTGTTCATCACAGAGTCACAGAACAGTTTCAGCTGGAAGAGACCCTCAGGGTTGTTGAGTCCAACCTTTTCCCAGCCCTATCAGCACCACTAAACCCTGTCCTCCAATGCAACATCTACCCTTTCCTTAAACACCTCCAGGGATGGCAACTCAACGCCCTCCCTGAGCAGGCTGTTCCAATGCCTGACAAGCCTTTCAGGCATTCTCTTCCCCACTCAACACAGTGTGAACAAGGGCTTTGGCAGAAGAGACTCAAAAATAAGTCTGGCACTGTATCAGACCCTTGTGGTACTCATATTCTAACACACTGGGGCTATTTCCCCACCCTAAAGGTGACTTATAGTGCAGGAATAATTTTTTGGAGGTACAGAGTTAGATCACCTTCACTAGGAACATGGCTAGAAAGCAGCTTGCCCTTCCAGCCAGCATAGCAGCAGTGACATTTCTGAGACCTCTTTATGAAGAAGCAATAAAAGACTCAGGAGATGTGACAGTTGTGTAGCTTCCCCCAAAAAAAAAACCCAAACCAAAAACTCATCAACTGGAGACCAAGAGTTAAGGTTGGGTGCTGGGGTTTGCACCCATCTCTTGCCTCCTTGCTATAGCACACATTGCTCCAGCTCCCAGCACAATGGCCATCCCCATCCCACCTCAAGGAAAACCTGCCAGGAAAGAATAAGCTGAGCAGGGAGTTTTTCCCTTTATCCTTTGAAGTCCTTCGTTGACTGACTGATGCTCACCCATACAGAACTGGGAGAAAAGAGCTTCTGTTGTGCCCCTCTTCACACCGAGCGCAGTATACCCCAGAAAAAAGCACCCAAGTCCCACTTTCAAACCCACCTCTCTTTAGGTTCTGCTGTCTCTAAGCTACTAAGATAATTTTTTATTCATTACAGTAAAAATGTAATTAATAAAAGGAGCTCCACCCCTCCCACCCCAGCAATCCACTGCATTTGTAGGGGTTTTTTAATCCATTCAGAGAGGGATGCAGAGTAGTTTGCAACAGAAGAGGCAGTTTTCCCCCCTCAAATACAGTATTTTTCCCCCAGTGCTGTCACCAGGGACTTTATCCTGCTTTAAACATGAAATAGAACCATTGTAGGAACTCTCTGGTTTTAAACAAGGCATGGAGAACAATCAGTCTCCATGAAAAACATCTCCAACATCTGGCAACTTGCAGAGTCCAGCCACTGGGTCAAGGCAGGGATGTGGGAGAAGGGCAGGGGGTTAAGCAAGGAACATGCTCAGCACCTGCTTGCTCCTTGCCTCATTCTAATCAGTATTCTCCTCTCATGCCCAGGAATGCTAGAATTCCCCGGTTTCCTCCAGAAAAAACAAAAAGAGAAAACCAAAACCACCCTAAGTTTTTTCCTCAATGAAATAAAAACACCCCAAACCCTCTTGGTTTAGGGTTTGACTGAATTTCCTTAAAGACAATGCAAGTCTTGCATTAAATTCAACAGGCATTGGGGAGTCTTATGAGAGACCTCACATGCTTAACACTATTAATTAGAGGAATTAATGGTGTAGAAGAGAAAAGAAACCAACCACAAAACACACCCCACAATTTTACTGTTCTAAAATAAATAAATGACCATAACAATGTCCTTTTTAAAAAAAATTCTAGACATTGGTAAAAACAGTTTCCAGCAGCAGCTCTGGAAAACTCACGAGCAGTAGTAGAGTCATTCACCTAAATGATTGTCTGTATTTATACAGGCGAGATGTATTTAAGTTAATCTATTTACTGATTCTACAGACATAAATTGTTTCTGATAAATAATATATGTACATGCATTTGTATCAAACAATACGTAATTAAAGCCCTTCCCTTTTTCACAACCTGCTGACACGCTCAAGCCAGTTTATCAACTGGAACTAGCTCCTCAGACTTTTTCGGCTCAGAATTTTCTGTCCAAGTCACTAGACCAAAAAGAAGTTTATAAAGGAAAAATTATATTTAATTTAAAAGAAAAGAAACCACAAATTAAAACCCAACCAAAGCAGTTCAATCACCGCCACTGCTGAGAAGTGATGTAAAGGTTTTAAAACTACAAACATGAGCAACAAGCTACAAATAATTAAAGTAGGATTTTTGTCTCATTTTTGTCCTCAGTTCCTATTTCTATTTCAACAATTAAAAGATGACAAATAATACAACCCAATTTAAACACAAACAGAAGCGGCTCTGCAGACGTTACAGTACGTCCTTAGCGGGGGAGAGAGCAATGCAAGACCCGCATGCCCAGTGGTCACCACATAAATGTCAGGCATCGAGTATTTGCTTAGAAGCAAAGATTATTTGCATGTACTTTTGAATAGATTTTCCACACCACCACATACTTGGGAAACTTACAGCCTATTCATGGAAAACTCAGCAAAACCAGCAGAAAGTATGTGACGTTAATCGCTGGACTCCACTGTGGTTCAGAGCCTCAGTCGTCACTTGAGGCAACACCTCTGGCTCCATGAACTACTAAATCCCAGATCTGCTTTTGCTTTAAAGTAAAAGTATTAAGAATAAAACTGCAGTCTACATAGACTTCATTGAAATTCACTCATCTGCCACCCTCTGAGCCAGGACTACTTGGGTTCAGAAGCTCCACACCACAGCAGAGGCACCTGCTGACTCTACTACAAACACCCTGGTGTTTCCCAGCTTTGCAGCCCCAAAGGCTGGAAGCCCAACTACTCTTCCAAGGACAGGTGGTTACAGTCCTTTGTAACCATGAGGAATTGATTCCAAAGCATCGTTCCATCAGGATTTGTTAGTTTTACAGACAAGTTGTGGCAGCTGAACCTAGAGGGCACTTTGGGTTTTCTAGATCCCAGGCGTTTGGAAATAACCTGCTCCTAGTTCTCACAAAAAAAAAAGCCCCACAAATAGAAGATTTTGCTGAGCAGGAGCAGCCAACAGAGGGATATCTTCCTCTCCAGCCCCTTCTGCACTGCAGGCACTCCCAGCAGCAAGAGCAGCAGAACATTAAAATTAAGGAGAGTGTAGGAAGCAAGAACCAAGAGCTGCTTCTGCTCTGGGGGTCACGGCCAAGCAGAAGCAGAGACCAGTAACAGAGAGACACGCTGAGACAATTGATACAAACTCACCGAAGCAGTTCTCCACCGAAGCAAACTCAATGCTTGTTGCACTAATTTTGCTGGGACATTTTTTCCTCAGTTGTGCCTTGGGGGACGAAGACCACTCTTTGGGCAGGGGTGTCTTGGAAAGCTTCTTCACCCCACTCCAAAGATGCAAAACCACACATGGTGCAGCTCAAAGACTATAAAGCTGATGGGAAACTGCCTTTGGCAGCTGTGGGACCTTCAGCAGCAAACCAGCACCAGCTGGGCAAACGGGGGGAAACCACTGAGCCCAAATCACCGGGACCAAAGGCATCTGCTCAGAGATGGGCATTACCACTGACAAAGCATGACTGTGACCACACCACCTCCACCTAGAGGACCCAATCATCCTGGGGCAGCATTAAACATCACACTAAAACAGATCAAAAGCACTTATAAGCCTCCCAGCACAGAGAGGCAGAACAAAGAGCTCCTGAGGTTGGAAAGAGCTCCTACCTGGGTTGAATCCCGAAAGTTTGATCCTGAGGGTTCTTCTGCTCTGAACTGCACAAGGGGTTACTTCATCAAAGCATCAAGCCCTGCAAAACTGGTCCAAGGTCCCCCAAGGGCACAATGCTTCTCAAACCCCCACCCCGAGGCTAAAGATAGGGGGGCAAGAAAACCAAGTGTACCTCAAGGACCTGCCCTTTGCCATCCTGGGAAAGGATTCTGCACATCCTCCCCACATGAGCTGCAGCCAGAAAATTACATTGAGGTGGCCCATAGAGTGACTTATCTGCATGATAACACCCAAGATTGGAAACAGACAGATTGCTCCACTCTTGATCAGCTGGAGCATCCTCAGCATTTTGCCCTTACGGGACTTACAGAAGGAAAGCAGTTTCCGTCCCAGTTTGGTCACACTGTCTAGACATGGTGCTTAGAGACATGGAGAACTTGATAGAGTAGGGTTATTGGTTGGACTTGATGATCTCAAGGGTCTTTTCCAATCTGAATGATTCTAGGATCCTACTGCATCGAGGTATGGGCTCAGGAATATCCATTAGTTACACTCATAATAAAGACCACAATAATCCTGCCAGAAGAACTGCAGTTGTTGTCACTGCTGCTCCTGGGCTGGCAGATGAAGTATATTGGCACCATGTTGGCACCAACAGCCATACTTACTTGAGTAAGATTTGATGAGGGCTGAATAAGCTGCCTGCTCGCCAAAATGACAGCTGCAGAAAGCTTATTCCTCATATGAGTCCAACCACAGTGGTCTCTGTGACGTTCTATCTGATAAAGAAATTACTACCCAGTCCCTTTTGGATCAGATGTCCCACATGAGGCCAATCATAACTACAGAAATTCTACAGACAGCTCCTTATATGGACTCGTGTGGGACAGAGATGATCATGTTTGGCAGAAAAGGCTACAGCCAGGCCAATATCCATTCAAATCAAACCCCGAATCCAAAGGTAGAGCACGCGTTGCCATCCCCACTGCAGCTCTGCACTTCTGGAAACCCACCAGTCAGGTTCAGGGAGCTGTGAAATTTGGAGCTAAATTGGGGAAAAATGCCTAACTGACAGAAATTTGTACCTAAAATGCTTTGAAGGAATTTTACCTGTTTACTCCGGGGTAAAATATCTCCTAAACTAATCCGAGAGATGGTAAAGGGAGCACAAGCTGGTATTTTATTCAGAGATCATCATACAAAACAAAAAAACTTAATGAATTAAGGAAAGGAATGAGAAAATGCTGATTAAAAATGGCTGATTTAAAAAGAAAAGGTGATTTTTAAAATCATGAATAAAAAAAGTGGTGATTTTAAAAATGGTGATTTAAAAAAATGTGATAAAAAATGTGATTTTAAAAAGAGTTATTTGAAAAAATGGTTCTTTGAAAAAATGGTCATAAAGAAGTTATTAAAAATGCTGATAAAAAATTGGTGATAAAAAAATGGTGGTGTACAAAAATGGTGATTAAGAAAAAAATCCTGCTTTATCCCACGTAAAACAACCTGACAGCAGGGTTGGAGAGTTCCATCAAATCCAAATGGAAGAAGAAAAAGCACAAAGAGCTGCTACAAGCCCACTTGTGTCCCATTGAAACTGAGATCTCAGTCTAGAGAACTCTCTGGCTTCTCTTTTCCTGGCAGCTCCGGACCGTTTCTCTCCTATGTGGCACAAAGAAAACTTTTAATAATGTTTTTGCCCTTTAGGCTGAAGAATCCATGACACAAAGTCAATTTGATTTAAATTGAGTGAAATGTCACCTTTTTACCTGCTGTAACAGTAAAAGTGCAGAGTAAAAATAAAGTGACTCAAACTCAAATCCGATTTTTTGGGAAAAATCCTCCTCCCCATAACAAAACCCCCTCCTGTAGGAAGAGCGTACAGTGGGTACACCCGACAGACCATGCAAAATAGGGATTCCATCCAAATTTCACATCTCATTAAAGACAATTTGGCCATTAATCCATAGGGGTTTAGGAGCAAAGAGGGATTTTCCAGGACAGATAAACTGAAATGATCCTCCTTTGATCTGGGCCGGTTAAGAATGAGCGACAATGGAAGATGAACAACAAGGGGCAGAACCACTGGCCCCGCTCTCTGTGCCAGAATGGCATCAGCAAACAACTACTTAATCAATATTTGGCCAGCCACACTGAAAACTTCCTTTTCAAATTTTAATTCCCAGTTGTAAAACAACTGTAGGGCAACCAGCGTGAGGAGACATTAACCTGACTGCTTAATTGCCTTTTACTGTCTTACCCCTTATATACCCCGTTCCTAATAGTTCCCAGGGCTTTATTTACCAGGAGGAATAGATGACCTGTCAGCAATCACGTCCAACCCCACTAACTAAATAATCTCTTTAACTCTAATGTGTCTTTGGTGAATTTTAATGTCCTACACCACACTTTTTTCTACTTTTTTTCCTTTTTCTTTTTCCCTAGGCAGTGACTGAAGCTGAATTTGCTGAACAGCACAGAGCAGGACACCCAGAGGAAAATGCTCACTCCACACTTCAACGGCAGGAGGGCTTGCAGTGAGTTACCGTCCTCTGCATCATTCTACATGTTGCTTTTATTTCTAGAATGATTTCATTTCTATATTTATTTTCATTCTATATTTATTTCATCTCTTCATTTGTTCCACATCTAATTTATTTCTAATTTATTTTGTTCCTATATTTATTTCTACATAGATTTCTACATTTGTTTCTACATGTATTTGACTTACACATGAAGCTGGATTTGATGATCTTAGAAGTCGTTTCCAACCTCGGTAATTCTGTGATTTCTACATTTATTTCTACATCTATTTTATGTCTACATTTATTTCTACATCTATTTTATGTCTACATTTATTTCTACATCTATTTTATGTCTACATTTATTTCTACACATATTTTATTTCTATATTTATTTTATTTAGACCTTTATTTTACTTCTACTTGTGTTTTTATTTCTACATCTATTTTATTTCTACGTGGATTTTATTTTTACATTTATTTCTTACGTGTATTTTACTTCTAGATTGATTTTGTTCCTATATCTATTTCTAGATTTATCCCTATCCTATCATCCTTTCCCTGGCCACATGGTTTGGTGCCATAGGAGGACTTTAAGTGACTTCTCTGCTTCAACTCTGATTTATTGCTCCACGTTTCACTCAATTTCTTCTCAAATTAAGCAGCAAGCACTTTGTAGTTCTGCTTCATTTCCCAACGCGCTTTTACGACCCAGCTCTGGGGACTCCTGATAATCCATCACTATCAGCTTTATTGGCTCCCCTCTTGCAAAGCCTCACACAGCCCTTATCAATAAGTCAACCCGGTACCAAACTAAACCTGGCTAACGGCATTGTTTTCCCTGCTACGACAGCAAATTACCCTGGAAAATCAAACCCGGGAAATAATCTGGTGTCAGGATTTCGTCAGCATCGACTTTCACTTTCAGCCTTAATAGCTCATTAGGTTTTTATCTGATTAAAGCCCCTGTCTCTCTGTCTGCCCCCGCTACCTCTGTGTAAACACGAGGATCTTTGCACCCGATGAGTTTGTCGTGAGTTTCTCTCGGGATTAGCATCACGCTCAGGACCAGCGGCCACTTTGGAGTAAGAGAACAGAACAAATTTGGGCCCCGTTCCCACCTGCCCCAGCCCACGTGAGTAACTTTACTCCCATGAATAGGCCCTTTGAGGGGGATTCCTCCCTGACAGCTCTTGCACAACTGGAGGTCTGAAACCCAACCCAGAAGTCCATCTCTCACCTCAAAACCAGAGGAGTTCCACCCCCCCCAGCCACCATTGCTCAGCATATTACAGAGCTGTTTTTGAGAAGAGCCTGACCTCCACCATGGTCAAGTCATACTGACATCATGGAGTTTGCAGGGGTAGGAGAATCCAGAGAGGCAGAAGTAAAAATCACCTCTTTGGAGCAAGTCTGACCCTCACCAATGTCAACGAGCTGTTTCTTGCCTCAACCCTTCCAGGAACACACTGTGGAAATCTAAAGATTATCCAGAGCCTCAGAGCAACCAAAGGAGACAAAAAACTGAGCACAAGCCCCCGTCAGTCACAGATCAGTAGGGGCTGGAAGGGACCTCTGAGGATCATCTAGTGGTTGTGAGGCAACTCCAATATTTGCTAAAACAGCCTTTGCCTCTGCTCCAAATCTATTCAACTAGAACAACTGGGAAGGATGACCACAGCGGTTCTGTCTGAACCAGCACTGCTGACTCTTCAGAGAGGAAGAAAATGTCCCCGGGAGGAAAAACCTGGACAGTCCGCCCTGTCTTCAGCATCTCCCAGCCCATCTGTGAGACGGGAGGGCATGGACTGCTCCCAGTGTCTCTGGGGCAGCAAACTCCACTCAGAATTCACCCAAAACACAGACACCTTCCCAAAAATGCTCAGCATGCTGGCACCTCACTTCATGGTCAGTACTGATCATGGCCACCAATGACTATTACCCCTAGCTCAGTGTAGTGGTTTGGATGTGGGAGCCTGGCCAGACTCCACAGTGATGGTAGGTTGGGTAAAGGAAACCACACTGGGTTGGGTTTGCATGGCATCACCTGAGTACATCTGCACATGTGCCTTTCTCTCCCACTGCTAAGATGGAAGGGAAGGGGGAAATACAGACAGACATCACCAGTAGCACTACTCAACGCGATTTGTACTACCTGCCTCAAGCCAAACCCCACAGCCACCAGGGACTTTTCCTTAATTAAACACTATTTTCTTGTCAGTGCCGAGAGCCTCCAAAAGGAAAAGCCTGTTTGAGTTACACCAGCTGATTCCTTCAACTTGCTAGCTACCACCTAAAGTGCCCCACAGAATTCCAGGCTCAGGGCAGCCATCGTCACTGCATTTCATCCAGAAAGTGAAGCATTACTGGGGATACTGAGCAGGGTGGAGGAACATTGTGCTCCTCAGTATGGCAGCACACAGCAAGTGGGTTCGCCTGCCAGTGACCCCTGGAGTGGAGCACTGGAGCAAAATCACGAGAAGCCCCTCATCAGAAAAATCACAAACTACCTCTAACCCAGCTCCTGCTTCATCCCATGTTGCCTCCACTAACCCTGTTATCTGGTGCCTGGTGTTAATCCCATCCATTAATAAACTGCCCTTATTAGTTGGAACAACCCTAAAAATAACCGGGTTGCAGGATCCCAAGCAACGCTAACTGACCCATCTGCAGAGCCCATCTCGCCCCAGCTACCCTGCAGAGCCTGTGCCACCCCCACTGCTTCAAAGCCCCGGACATCAAGCCAGTGATTGTAACGTTGCATCTAAATATTTAAGCTAGGGGCTGGAAGTCGCGTGTCCCACTCACAGGCAGCATCTGTCCCCTAATTCCATTACAGTACAAAGCAAAAATGTTTCCCAAAAGTCTCAAACAGGAAAAGCAGGAGCAGCAGCAGCAGCAGCTTGAACTTTGGAGCTGCTGAGCTGGGCTTTTGTGCTGAGGTCCTTCTCTTTTTTTGCATATCTCCCCCCGACCACTGCCCTCCATCCTTTCAAACTCCCCCCCATACACACACACACAAAAATAGGGGTGGTGCCGAAATTGTATTAATGTGAGCCTGAGGCGCCCGGCGCGAAAGAAAAGAGGAAGGGGAGGGAGAGGAGGGGAGAGGGGGGAAGGGTTTGGTCCGAGATGAAAGTTAGAAGGAAAGAAAGGAGGCAATTTAGTCCCCCGTAGCCTGAATTGCTCTCAGCAGAGCCAAGGGTAGAGGCTGGGGATGAGTAGAGCCCTTCTTGGACGGGTGCGCATGACTGGGGGAGGATCCGCCAGGACAGAGCCCGGGGGCCAATTCCACTGGCTGGGAACAGAGGCCTCCTTTGAGCTGCAGTCGGGGGTGGGGGGGGTCCCACTTCCAGCTCCAACTCTATAGTCCCAGCCCTAACCACTGGACCCGAGGAGCAGCTCAGCACCCAGTGCTGAAAGCCCCAAGTTTTTGACAGAAAACAGCAGCTTTCTGGAGGTGGGGGCAGTGATCAGCTCGGCTGGCAAAGCTCTGCGGGCACGAGTGCCCCCCAAGGTACGATCGGGTCTCTCTCCCTCAGACACAAGGCTAAAAATACACCCCTGTGTGCCATATAAAGGCACAAAAGTTTATCTCTCCTGCTCTTTAGTTATGGCTTTTGCCTTTAAGAAAAATACATCCCCCACTGGCAGAACTAGAGAATCACAAGCTTCCCAATCCCATCAAGGGATCTCATCTTTAAATATCAGCTCCAAAATCAAGGGTAGAGCAGATCATGGACTCAAATGCCCAAATAGGGCATCAGAATCCTATTTAAATGTCCATTAAGAGAATCCAAAGAGTTTTATTACCTCCGTGCACAGTTGCGATGGGAGAAACCCCAAGCCACACCGTACGCTCGCTCTATCTTCAAAAAGATCAGGTTTCCCTTTTCCCTAATCCCACTTTGCTCTAAGAGCTCCCCAAATCCCAAATCTTGAAGGAGAGACTATTAAAATGGTAATTGTTATCCTCAGAAAAAACAAAACTCCTTTTGCTGAGCCCCCCACATGTCCCTGGTGAGACAGGGATCTCAGGTAGCATCACATCCAGCACCAAGTCCTGAGCAGGAAAGCGATTCCCTGCCCTGGGACTGGGCAAAGGGGCGGTGGTGTTCAGACTCATCCTACAGCCTCGCTCTCACCCACACTCCTGGGGGCTGAGGGGCCAGAGCTATAAGTCTCCCATCCGGCAAACAAGCCCACAATTCTTTCACCCCATAGTGTGGGGACCACAAGGGGTTTGCTGTGCATCATCAGAATAACCTTCAGACTGGGGTAGCCTTCTAACATACTGGGATAACCTTCCAACATACTGGGATAACACTCAGACATACTGGGATAACCTCCTAACATTTTGACATAACCTTCAAACACACTGGGCTAAACTTCCAACATACTGGGACAGCCTTCAGACATACTGGGGTAACTTTTAGATATTATTACAGCAGCTCCAGTGTGCTAGGGGCACCTGAGATGCCCCATCTGCAGGCACTTTCTGCCACACCAGACTGGTAGGTGCCGGCGAATCCAATCCCACAGCACTCAACTCCTCAGGAGCACAGCCGGTTGTTTCAGTGAGAGCCGGAACCAACCCAATGATTTTTATAGACAGAGTGAAACCGAAGCTCCTCTGCTGGCAGTGGGACTTGAATCAGAAATTTTTTGTACAGAAAGTACTGAAGACTTACTTTAGGGTTATTTCTTTCTTGCCTTGTCCCTATAGGATCACCCTATACGTGAAGCACATGTGAGATACAAACCCTTTCTCAAGCAGTAGTTCTCCCGGGGCAGCATCTCAGCTGCAGAATCACAGTAACAAGGTTAAGCAACAGCTTTGCTAGTGAGGGAGGGGGAACAAGCGCTGCTGCTGCTGCTGCAGGAGGGATGAGCACATTCTCCCTGAGATCTCACAGCCAAACCTTCACACGGAGCAGACAGGATTATTGAGGTGCCGCTCGCTCAGAAATGCCTAGCCACAGTCATCCCACAAAAAAAACCAGCAACGGGGAGTCACGGCGGGGGGGGTGTTGCCGTGGATTGAGACTCCTCATATGACTGTGCTGAGGGGCTTGAGCCCCTGTTTGGTGGCCCCATTACTTTTCCTGCAGTCTCAACGTTCCCAGGACATGGATTGATGGTAAATCCTGAGTCTCGATTTAAAAAGGAGAGTGAAAGGACAGCAAAGTTGTCTCAAAGAGAAGCAGAGAAGAGGGTTATACCGAGAATCATCTTTTTTTCCTCTTTCTGTCTCTATTAATGACCTGTTCCATCAAGCAGGGGGATATTATCAGGGCTTCCTACCTTCTGTTTCTAACCGTTACACTTGGGGAGTCAGAAAATCATTTTTACACCGCAAGCACTGAGTTTCATTGGGTTTTTCCCCCTCTGACGCAGACCCTCGAGGAAACACTGGACCCACAATATGGGGGCAGCTGAACTGGGCAACCAAATGGTGCCTTCTGGCCTTGAATATCTCTCCCTTCATTAACATCTCTGCCTGTTTGGGTTGCACTCATCCACACAAACAAGGGTTTCAACAGAACAGTTGAAAACAAAGATTGGGAGCAGTTTGGGGGTAGTTCCTACACCACGAGGAGATATCGTCCACAGTTTTGTTTGCCCTTCCTGAATGGCCGTAAGACCCTCTAGAAATTTTTTAGGCAGAAAACAGCTACTTTTTTTTTTCCACGGTGGAGAGTCCATAAAACTGCGTGGAGCATCAGCTATTAGGGGCTCATTGAATAATTCATCCCTCATTGCAAGCCCATAATGTCCTTTCTCAGCCTTTTGTGGGGCTGTTTTCTCTTCTTTTCTCCTTGAATTATAAAAAGGTTGCCTTCTTTTGTTCACATCAAGCTGCTGCTAGCTGGAGCTTTGTCTGCGCAAAGCCAAAGTGTGAGTTTCAATGGACTCCCCCCTCTTTGTTTTCCAAGTTCATCTCCAAGTGTAGATTGTGTATAGAAGGCCTTCTTTGTAAAAGCTGGAAAAGTTGTACAAATGTTTGACCAGCTCATTTGGGACTTTTGTCTCCCTTCTCCCAGGGCCTGTGCATGTGCTGGGCAGCCACTGAGAGCCCAGCCCTCACCTGCCCTTCTGCTCCAGCCCGGCTGTGCCAGCCGCAGCCTCCTGAGAGCAGCCCATTGCCTTGGTCAGTTTGGAAGCTCCTGGGAGCCCTTGGCCAACCACCAAAACAAGCTTTTCCCAGCAGTTTGAAGAGAATAAATGAAATGTGGTGCTCACTGCCCTCTGCAGAGACTTGAGCCTTTGGCTACAACTGGCCTTTGGCCCACTTTGTGCTGGGAAAGCAATTCCTGGATGGCCATGCCGTGGGCCCCACAACCAGCTCCAGCCCTCCCTACTCACTGTTCCTGCCACTGAGAGCCAAGCAGGTGGTGACCCCCAACCTTGCCCCAGCCTCCACACCATTCCCACACACTACAGAGTTGTACAATAGGGAAACACGATGGGACGTGGCAGCTGCCCACTCAGGGCTAATACTGGTCCTTCAAGGAGCTTTGGGAGAAGGGCACCCACCAGCATGCAGGGCTGCTCCCAGGGCTCCACACACAGAGCAGTGGGGGGAAATGCGACTTTACCTCTTTCGCTGAGGATGCCGTCGATGCTGTGCTTGGCCTTCTTGTCACTTTCCTCCACCTCCTTCCTTTCCAGCTCGGCCTCTTCTTCCTCGCCTTTCCCAAACTTGCTCCGTAGGATGCGGCTGATGGAGCTCACTTTGGGGGGAGCACAGAGCTGTGACCAGGCTTGTCCCCCGGGGTTGGGAAGCTGAGCCCCATACGGATGCCACTGTCCCACATCTCCCACCCTGGCTGCTACCGGGGCCCCATCCCGCACAGCAATCCCTAAAACAATTTGTTGCTGCAGTGGGTGATGAGAAAAGCACAGAACACCCACACAGACTCTAAGCCGGCTCTGCAAGCCCCCTCTGCAAACAACCCACGGAATGGGGAGCTGCTCCCAGGCTCCTGTTTCCCAGCTCCGGGGCTCGGCAAACCCCGAGCAGCCCGGCAGCAGGAGGAGGAGGAGGAAGAGAGGAGGGAGATGCAGTTGGGATTTAACTGAAACCATCCCCGGAGTGTGCGGGACCCACACCCCCACACCCCCCCCCAGATGCCTGTGCCGGTTACCGGTGAAATACAAAGACGGCTCCACAGGTGCCGACCCAGTCTGGGACTCCACTCCCCCCTCCCCGGTACCGAGCCCCTCCGAGCCCCTCGAAGATCCCCGTACCTGAAGGCACCGTGTTGCGGTCGCACACTCCATCCTTGAGCAGCTTGTCCCGGATCTCCCAGCTGAACATCCCCGCGTTTTCCCGCTTGTATTCCTCGATTTTCTTCTCTACATCCGGCGTCGTCACCTGCTTCAGGAAAGCCAAGGGGAACGGGCACAGTGTGCGGGACCGAGATCCCCCCGGAAGCTCCCTGGGACCCTTCCGCCGCAGCCTCCCCGCAGCCGTCGCCCCGAGCACCGGCCCCGGTCCTGGCGAAGGGGAAAATCGCGGGGCGGGCGGGGATGGGAAGGGTAGGGGAAGCTGAGTAAATACCGACCCCCCCTCGCTAGCACAAGCACCCCCCGGATTTAACGAAACTTCCCGGTAATGAGGAAGAAAATCCCGAGAAACTGCGGGACTCGGTGGCCAAAGCTTCGGGCGAACAAAGTTTTGCAGCGGCGAGTGACTAGATTAAAATGAAAAAGCAGGGTCATAAAATCGGGAAACGTCTGAGGCGAGAAGTTCCCATCGATGGCCTCGAGATATCCAAATAAATCCCAATTCAGCGAAAACAAAGTTGGTTTTTTGTTGTTTTAGGGGTTTGTTTTTAATTTTCCCGGTTGGGAAAACTTAAAATAAAAAAAATATTAATAGGAATCTCTTTAGTGCCACCATAAAAAAAAGAAACTTGAGAAGCAACTGCTACGAGGGTCAAAAGGGGGAAAACAAGAATATATCCAACAGCAAATTTCAGCAGAAATTCAAGTTTTTCCTTTGCTTTTGTGGGAAGGAAAAGGAGGAGGAGGATCTCGAGACACGAATCCGTGTTTTCCTCATTATTGTAAGAGCAAAGGTTTTAGCGGGGCAGAAAAATACAGCAGGACAAAGAGCGGTGGGCAGGCAGAACTGAGGGGAAATTGGGGTAAATTACATTATTTTGTTTGAGGGGGGAGTTGCAACGAAAGAAGCGGGGCCCGATGCGGGAGCGTTATGCAAGCTCCTACCTCCGGCCGATCGCTGTGCTTCAGAGCGGTGAAGCACTCGGAAAACGATCTTTCCCCCCTTTCTTTCGTTATTTCGTTATTTTGTTAAGAAAACTCACGTTTTCTTAGTCGAAAAATAATTTTAAATAGAATTTAGAATTATCACTCCAGACTATTTTATTTATACTTTATTTTCCAAAAGTTTCAGAGCAACAGGCTGCGACGGAGCTGTCAGAGCTGAGCCTGCACCCACCATCGCTCCTCACACTGTCTCCCCACATCCCTCCTGGGGTTCAGCATCCCCTCTCCCCGAACACCTCCCAGCTCCCTGTCCCGGGGCTTTGCCCAGCTCACCTTGGGCTTGGAACCACCGATGGCCCCCGGTCTGATGGAGCCCGTCTCTTGGTACCTGCAGAGAATTTTGGAGACGCAGCCGTGGGACACCCGGAGCTGGCGAGAAATGACACAGGGCCTTATGCCATGGTGGGCCATCTCCACTATCTTGTGTCGGATATGGTTGGGTAAAGGCCTGCCATTGATAAACACTCCTCCGAGCTGATTGACTCTGCCCTGGCCTAGAGGAGTAGAGACTAGAAAAGGAGG
>JAOXOE010000702.1:4217299-4285589 GCA_028565055.1 Phoeniculus purpureus
ACACAGAACTGCTGGAGAGAGTCCAGTGCAGAGCCACAAAGATGATGGAGTAGAACACCTCCCTTATGAGGAAAGGCTGAGGGAGATGGGTCTCTTTAGATTGGAAAAAAGGAGACTGAGGCGTGATCTCATTAATGTTTATAAAAATGTGAAAGGTGGGTGTCAGGATGGACCCAGGCTCTGCCTTGGAAGAGGCTGCCCAGAGAGGGGGTTCAATTGCCATCCCTGAAGTTGTTTAAGTGGCATCCAATGATAGGACAAGGGCCAATGGGTGTAAACTGGAACATAAGAGGTTCCACATCAATGTGAGAAGGAAATTGTTCACAGTAGGGTGACAGAGCACTGGAATTGGCTGCTCACAGGGTTGTGGAGTCTCCTTCTCAGGAGATGTTTAAAACCCGCCCGGATATGTTCCTGTGCAACTTGATCTAGGTGATCCTGCTATGGCGGGGGGACTGGACTAGATGATCTCTTGAGGTCGCTTCCAATCCCTAATATTCTGTGATTCTGTGATCCTGTTTCCATCATCAGCTTGGCCATATTCATGGTTTGTGATAGTCCTCCTTGACTTTTCATGCCAACTCCTTGTGTACTCAGGGATTCTGGCTCCCTTTTCCTGGCACACACCACAACAGGGAGGCCAGCCTCACCTCCTTTCATCACAGCCTGCTTCAGCCAGAATAATCCCTTCTCCTTCCCTAAGGTTGTGCCCCTCCTTTTTTCTTCTCCTAAACTTCCTTGTTTCTGAAACTCTTGCTCAGACGTCTCTGCCAATTGCTTATCCCATTTGCCACTCTACTCCCCCTCTTCAGAGCAGGCTTTAACACAGTTCCTTTGTTCTTTGCCATCTTCACACACCCTTTAAAACAAGCCAAGCACATTTCTTAAAATGTTGGTGTGTCACGCTACTCTGCCTCCTCCCCACCAGGTACAGACATGACTCCCACATTTCCTGAGAAATTCAGGCTTGGAGAGCTGGACATGCCACTCGGCCGTGTTTCTGACCAAAGTCCTTCCCCAGTCCTGCTCACTGTGTATTAAATTCTCCTTCTGCATGTTCAGGGTGCTCTCCTACCCTCTCTGAGACGATTCCTTTCTGCTCTCAGATTGGCCTTGGAACAGGCTGCCCATAGCGGGGGTTCAATTGCCATCCCTGAAGTTGTTTAAGTCATGCAGAGCTGGATCTTAAGGACAGGGTTTAGCAGTGGCCTCGGGAACACTGGGTTCATGGTTGGACTCGATGATCTTAAAGGTCTTTTCCAAACAATTCTATGATGGAAGGAGGCAGTTTCTGTCTTTGCCAAACTGGCCAGTATGAACAATAAAAGCTCCAAAACTTGTTTTTTTAATACAGTTAGTGAGAAGCAATTTCTTGAACACCTGATTCTTACTAAACACCTTTGAATTCCTCCCAGGAAACCACTTAAAGGTGAATTAAGCATCACTCAGTTTTGCTCAGCTCAGTTCTGGGACTGCTGGTGGCGTGCAGGGCGCTGGACAACATGTGGCACTCCAACACCTGCGATGGGAAACGCTCCCACAAAAACACCCTGATGGAATCCATCAGCTGGCAGGATGGAGACAAGGAAAAGAGAGGGGCAAATGTCTCATTAGGGAAATGTTTGATTCTAGGAAGAAATCTGAAGGATCTAACACACGTTGATGGTATTAAGCGTTTCTGTGCTAAACATTCTTTACAAGTTGCATCCTGTGAACTGTGCAGTCAGTCATGAATTTGTAGCTTCCAAAATTTTTACCAACCTACAGAGACGAGAATAAAGGAAAAAATTCAGCTTCCATAGAGTACACAAGTATATTTGTAATGGATCTCCTGCCTGTGTTATTCCAATAAACCCCACTTAGGCATTGCTGGTTTATTAAGCTCCTCTCAACCAAGGGAACAGTTTTCCTCTTTTCCCTTACAGGATAGTTTGGTGCGTTTTGATGGAGTGCTGCGCATGGTTCTCTTTTGCCACAAATCATCAGGAGAAATTTCTTCGCTGACAGAGTATTCAGGGATTGGTGGAGGTGGAGGAGTCATTGTCCCTGGAGGTGTTCAAAAAGCATGTAGATCTGGTGCTTGAAAACCAAGTTTAGTAGGCAGGGTGGAGTTGGGTTGACAGTTGGACTTCATGATCTTGGAGATCTTTTCCAACCTTAATGGTTTTATTTTTTGTCCATTACTTTTGTTTGGTGGCAGAAGGAAAAGCTCCAACCCCTCCCACAAGTCTCTCTCTGACACCTGTCTTCTCCTGAGAGGCTTTAGAAAAGTCAACCTGTAGAGTAGCTACCCTAAGAAGGGCTCACACAAGCTGGCATCTGCCCTATCACCATCATTGTTTAGTTTTTGGAGGTCATCTACACACCTATAGACACATGAACCTATAGAACAGCTCTCTGGTAGCACCAGTGCTCCTGGCCAGCTTCAGACTCTTAGAAATTGGCTCCTCACTGTCCACTACCACCTTCTCTTAACAAACTCCAAGGATAAAGTGTCAAGCTGTATGACAGATCTTCCAATCTCTTTGAAAGGAGGAGGCAGTAATTCTTTTTTCCTTTGGTACAGAAAGAATAATGACATTTTAGTGACAACTGAACTTTGAGCTGCAATTTCAAGGTGCTAATTAATAATGGGGTGTGTTTTTTCCTGCACCACATCCATTATAATTGTTCACATATTTGCATGAAGTTGGACCTCCTCAAAATCTGGTAGAAGTGGGTTGGGAAATACTCACCTGTGACAGTTAAAATTTCGTATTCTCAAAGATAACCCTGAGAATACTATTTAGTTTACAAATCATGCCCATAAAAGCCAAGGAAAGTGGAAAATGTCAAATTTAAGTGAATTCCAGCAAAATTCTCTATTCAGGATGAGAAAGCATCACGTGAATATGTATTTGAAGACTCATTTTACATAAATCCACCTGGGAAAGTGAAGGACACAGCAAATTCTATGTATGCAACCCATTCAGCACCATCAGCAGCAATTTTGACCCAGGACTAGTGACAACAGGGAAAATGCACCCGTGTTATTGCAGAAACAAAACTGGACTGACCTCCCTGTGTTGCTAAACCGAAGATTTAATTTAACAAACCTGGCCAAGATCTCCTTTGCTTCCTTTCATTCCCAGCTCCTCCCAAAGGATCTCATAAGCCCCATAAAGTTACTTTTCAGATGTGCGAAGTGCTTGAAGAGACTCTCATCCATAGCTACACCAACATAGTTTTCAAATCCTATTAAGCAGTGCCTGTTGCTGATGCTCCTGTTGGGTAACGATCTGTTGAGATATTTGTAGTCTGTTCTTACACAGGCAAGAAGCCAACAGAAAAACCGACAACCCACCTACCCCTGCAAACTAATCCAGGAATGGCAGGAAAACAAATCGTCAGCGGTATGGAGATAAAGGAGTGTTTTCCTCCTGCCAAATTTCAGTCCTGCTGAAAAAGCAATGGATTCCAAATTAGTTCGTGTTTGACCGATGTCTCCAGTGACCACAAGGAGTCAGAACAGCCACAGAAAAGTCAACGAGACTGCTCCTGTGCTTAATACACTTCACCCTATAGCGCTTCAGAGCACAGAGCAGTGACTTACTGAGACCCCGCCTGAGATTAAAGGATCCCGGAATTCTTCCTCCAACAAGCAGAACAACAAAGACCTCACGTCTCCATCAGCTCCAACACGGATTTGCTGGGAGGCTGCTCCAAGAGATTTTTAAGGGAAACATTTGTGATCCCAGGTTGGTTGTGTAGTAGCTGTGGATTTTCACTCAAAAATCCAACAGTCCCTTTAGCAAGGACAAGGTGTGACAGTGCTAAACCATAAAAGGGAGATACAGATTGAATAAAGAATAATTATTTTATGCTGAGGGTGGTGACACCCTGGCCCAGGTTGCCCAGAGAGGTGGGAGAAGCCTCACCCTTGGAACCATTCCAAGTCAGGTTGAACCTTGGGACAGGGCAAAAACACCTCCACATTTGCACATTTGAGGGATATACCACAAACCAAGCAAAGGAGATACTGAACTTCTCATTAGCCAAGGGAATCCGTATGCTAACCTGCAGTTTCTCTGGTAGCCTCATCATCACTTGTCTGACATACGTATTACTGTTTTAAATCTGTACCCATTCCCCAACCAAGAGAGGTGGCTGGAAGCGCTGAGAAGGTCTGCAGTAGAACACAATCATAAACTACAGCAAGAGGGATAAACCTTGCATTTATCTCTTGTTTCGGTGTAACGCAACTACTTATTTCTTACCCTAGGCATATCTGGTGTCATGTGAGACTCGGTGCCTGGGAAGGACGTGGCTGCATTGCATGTGATGAAGCCATTAGTGAGAGCACAGCCTTGTTTCTTTTCCCCTGCAGTCCTTTCTCCACTTTTCCCAGAGACTTTGCTGCATCACCCGTGTCCATGCTGGCTTATCTGAGCTCACATCATTCATTGCCATACAATCAAGTCAATAAAATTAACATGGCTTAACCAAACTTTTACATAACTACTCAATGATAAAATATTCAGCATCTCTTGATGCTTATGGATGTTTCTCTACCCTCTGCGGGGTGGGGGTGATTCCCCACAGGCATTGGAAATACAGAAAGTTCCTGTATAGCTGTCCATGACATGACAGAGTGAGCTCATCAAAACATTCTGATTCTTCAATTATATCTACTTTTATTAAAATATTCTTTTTTTAAAATCTACCAAAGATGTGGGTGTGGTTTTGGCAAAAATTAAGTCACAGGGATATTTTTCCTGTGAAATACGTTTTTCCTTCAACCAACCACAATTGGTTCATATATTTCATATATTCATATATAGTTCATAGATATTCATGTGAATATATTGCTTCATATATTTTCTCCCATATCATCTCACAGGACCCACACCTCATCTCTGAGGACCAACTGCTTATTTTCAGCAAGTAGCTAAGTGACCATGAAGACACTTCTTTGTAACTTTTATGAGAACTTGAAAAACATATTTCCAGTGGGATATAGTATATTGATTTAAATTAAATGTGTTTAAACCTATTGAAACCCTTACAAACACTTGCAAGTACATCATAGCAGTTTAAGAATTCACAGTCCATAATGAAGGAAACTGAGAGCATCAAGGAGAGCTACAAGAGTGGGGGGAGGTTTGGTGGTATGGGAGCTGCACGAGTGTAGCCAGCGTTTAGAACAAGCTCTTCTAAGCTGTGGTGAAGCTGATGGGGTGCCAGAAGGAGCAGTCAATGCTTCTGCCTCTGTATATGCAGAACCACAGTATGAGATTGGCAAGCGCATTTTTCCGCCCTGAAGAACAAAGTTTCCCAGCTCCATAAATTTAATTTATCATCACACAGTCTCAGTATGAAAATCCTACCCAATGTCTTAAGAGAAGAAAGAGTAAAACAGTATCAAATCTTGTTCTTGGGGTTTGGGTTGTTTCTGGGTTGTTTTCAAAAGACTCCAGCCAGCTCAGCTATTTGAGCACAACTCAACCAGCCAGTAAATAGAATCCTAGAATAGGGCTGAGCTGGATGGAACCTCCGAAGGCCATCTAGTCTCTGCAGGGAGCAGAGATACCCCTAAGTAGATCAGGTTGCCCAGAGTCTTGTCCAGCCTCACCTTGAGTATCTCCAGGGATGGAGCCTCAACTACCTCGCTGGGCAACCTGTTCCAGTGCTCAACCCACCGTTCTTGCTGAAGAACTTCTTCCTAACATCCCATTTCATTCTGCCCTTCTCTAATGTGAAACCATTACCTCTCATCCTATCACTACAGTTCATCATCTTTGTTCTGTTATCCACCCTTTGGTTTTCAAGCTTTACATTAAATAGTGGTATGAGTCTTATGGACTGTAATAGGAATGATGATGCAGAGAAAAAATAATTAACTGCTAGATTGGACCCTTCTTTATCATTCAATAGCACTCAGTTTTCTGGTTGTACCACACTGCTGAACACTGTGATACTAAGTAAACCTAAACATTATTTTGGTAGCATTTTTGTGCAGGAAACTATTTTTCTTTTACAATAATATGACATTTTAGTCAGAAGAGAAATGTACCCACTGACTTCCCTCTACTTTTGGTCTGGTCTTAAGTCTGCATTTTTCTTCTGCCCCATAAAAAGGCAAATAAAGCTCTATGCAGCTCTATTTATTCAGCTTGTGTCACGACAGCTTAAGAAAAAAATTCCAGGTTACTCCTCCAGTGAGGAAATAAGCTGAAAATAAACAGTGCACTAGAGCACCAAAGTGAAAGATGGGATTAAACACCAGTGTTCAACACCTCTGTTTTTTGTTTCCTAAGACCACAGAGCCACTCATAAAGATCAATAGAAGTATCAGCAACAGCCTTCAGGAGAGTAGACTTGGACCTGCACAGGGTTCTTTAGAAAATCCCATCTTAATCTCCAGAAGAAGAGGTGACAGCTTAGGTCATGAGAAGCTTGACGGCCAGTTGAGAAAAGGAAAAACAACAAACAAAGAGCCTCAGTACCCAAATACACTGCAACAGCAGTTGGCCAAGAGAGGAAATGTAACTCCCAGTTACTCCACTCTTGCTGCTGTTTCTGTGCCACATCAGTGGAGTAGGAATCCCAGAGTCAAATGAAGTTAGCCAAGGTCCAGGAGACCTCAGCACTCAGGGTGACCTCAGATTTTTCTGTCCAAAACTCACAGCTCCTCCACCAAATGCAGAGTTCCAAAGCCAGAACAGTGACATTGTTACTCTTTGTGTTCTTTCCTTTTATAATTTATTGGGTCCTAATATTTTTCTCTGCTGTTTGTATAAAAGGGAGTTTATGACCAGTGAAGCACCAGAGACAAGTTTGACCAGCGTGCTGCAGTAAATCAGATGCAAGGAGCAGAGGGAGAAGGGTCAGGAAGAACAGTAACGTCATTCTGGAGTTACACCTGTGGTATGTGGTTGATTCAAAAAGTGTTTGACTTTGCAGCACAGGCAGTTGCTTTCAGTGGCAACAAGAAAAGGAGAGGCAAGAGGAGAGAGGGAATGTGACCCTCTCACAGTAGGTCTCACTGGACAAGAGCACCCAGACCCCACGGATTCCTGCAGCAAGGATCAGTGAATTCGTGCTGGGTTTTTGGTCAATGTCTGAGCATAACTATGAATCTGATTCTTATTTTCTATATATTTATTGTTCTTGTTGCAGTATGGAGAAACACTTCTAGGACTGAGTTCAACCTTTTGTTACAAATTCCTCTGGAATTCTATCAAACATCATAACTGAGCTCTACAGACGATGGGGTTGGTGTGATTGCTTCAACTTAGCATTTCCATTGTGGGCTAAATTTGTCCAACATATTTGGTCTCCAGACCACATTCCTGTTCCTGCATTCATTTCCATCTGTCACATCATCTCTGTACTTGACCTTGAACATTGTTGTAGCTTTGGAATACAGCGTTTCTGTGGCTTTTTTTCCTCAGGCCACAACTTGAAAAATGTATTTTTTGTGGTCTCCAGGCCAGGATGAGGCAGAACAGGCAGGACTCCACACTCCTACGAGCAAGACAAACCAAATGCTGACCCCAAGCTGCTCACACTGAGGTTGCACTAAGTCAACAGAAACCACGTGTGGTCATTCACCTATAACTTTGAAAGTGTTTATCTTGGTCATGATTTGGGTCAGAGCAACAAAACTGCCTTGCATTTGTCACAGATGAGTTTCTATCCACAAAAAAGCGTAAAAAGAAGAGTATGGCAGTGAAGGCTACTTGAACGGTGTCTGTTCAGGCATCACCATCCAACCCCTCAACTGTCACTTCCATTCTTAATAGAACCTCTTTGGATTTAGGTTGCCTATAACAGAGTCTTGTGTTTTCCATTAATTAACTACATTTAAACCAACAGGTTGGTTTGACTTTTGGCATCAATATTATTTCTGTTTCATTTAAGGTTTTGAAAATAGAACATTAGAATTATTCCCGTTTTTGTTTAAGAACAAAGGAAAATAATCCTGTTTGACATCTGTTCTTTTGACTTCCAGCTAATTGGAAAAGCTGTATGGCTTAGTGTTATTTACTTGTTTGCTGGTGCTTTGCTTTAATATTTTCCATCATTTCCCATAAAATCTTATAATCACAGAATTTGCCTGTTGCTAATATATGGTCTCACACAACTAACCAGTTTGATGGTCAGCAATACCTTTTTGCTTTCTTCAGATGGACTCTCACTGATATCAAGAGCACCATGTTACTGGATGGCAGCACTGGAAAGGAACTGAAAAGAAGCTTCCTAAATAAATATATCTTAAAAATATAATTTGCCTACATGCCACTGTTTTAATATTTATAGTGCATTTATAAGAGGATGTTCTCAAAATAGTCCTTTAAAGTAATGATTCCTTTCCACCTTAGAGGTTCGTGTATCTCTGCTGACTGACAGACAGAAGTTCACTCCAGTGGTTGTTCCTCTTATCTCTATTTCTTATTGACTTATATCCAGCTAAGTCACTTAGATAACTTTCTTACAAATGTAAAACACAGCGAGGGCCTAAAATCCAAGCCTGACTTTTATTGTCTGTCCTTTATTGTTGAGTTTATGAGAGACAAAATTCAATGGAGCCACAAAGGAAAGCACCATCAGTTACACAGATTACATCAGTGGCCAATCGCGTCTTCCCAAACCCAGAACATGTACGATTGAGTTTGATGTGCCAGGACCAGAAATTGGGAAACATATCAAGACAAATATTTTAAACAAGCAAGTCCACATTGTTGCTCTGAGATAGGATTGTTTAAAATATGAACAGTTATGCAAATAGGAAACATATTGCCTGAAATTCATGACATGCAACACACGGTAACCAGCAAAAGTCAAACCAGGCAGTTAGACCCATGCTTGGACCTTCTGGGCCAAGCTCCTTTGGCATCATGGAGATATGAGAAACTGAAGGGTTGGCCCAGATGTAAAGACAGATAAGTTGTAGCTATTCTTAGGCAGTACTGGAAACAAAGAATGCCCAGAAAAACTGCTGGTCTGTATTTGAAGTCTCTTTCTTGCATTTTGTTTCCTCTTACCAAAGCTTTATGTTCTCTCTCCCCACAGTAAAACTCCAACTAAAACACAGAATAATCCATACGTATTCATACAGCTGGTCAGAGCAACAGCACTCCCTGTATATCAATAAATACACAGAGCAGCTGATGGAACAGGAGTGATTCAGTCTAGAGAAGAGGAGGCTGAGAAGAGACCTTATTGGTCTCTACAACTACATAAAAGGAGGTGGTAATGAGGCTGGTGTTGGTTTCTTGTCCCAAATTACTAGTGATGAGGGGAAATGGCCTTAAGTTGCATCAGGAGAGGTTTAAATTGGATCTTAGGAGGAAGTTCTTTGCTGAGAGAGTAGTTGGGCACTGAAACAGGCTGCCCAGGAAGGTGGTGGAGTCACTGTCCCTGGAGGTGTTTAAAAAATGAATAGCTAGAGCACTTGAGGGCTATGGTCTAGGGTTTAGGGAGATGCTGAGGATAAGGACTGGACTTGACAGTCCTGGAATTCCTTTAAAGCCTTGATAATTCTATGATTCTTATGATTCTATGATAATTGTTCTTAATTTCAGGCAAATGACATTAATGACAGTTTTTCCAGTAATGTTTTGCAATGATGCAAGAAATATTCATGGAATGGTAGGGGTTGGAAGAGACCTCTGGAATCCTCTAGTCCAACCTCTTAAGGGCAACACAACTCTTCTCTCTACCTTTTCTCAGCTTCCCCAAAGCTACAGCTGATGGGCTGAGCACACCCCACAGAAAACTGTCTCAAAAGAAATAAGAGTGGTCAAACCTCATTTGACTGGATCAGCACTGAGAACCCAAGACAATAGTTGCTCAAAAAGTCACTGTGTTAATCCTGCATGTTGCCCACCAGTGCAGCTGCTCCAGCTTGCCAGGCTGAAAGAGGCATTGCATGAGCACAGCCAAGTCAGATTAACTCTTCAGTGAATGTTTGTATTCATGTCTACCAAAAGCATCTCAAGGAGTGTACACAGCTTCTCTTGACACCATGGAATATGTGATCTGAGGAAGCTGACAAATTAATGGCGCTAAGCTCATTTACTTAAATTGGTGCCATTAAGGAGAAAGCACAAAGAAAGTTAAAGGTGAGGCTATAGCACACAAATCAAAACTTATCCACCCATGCTGCCGAGATGAGCAACAAACACACACACCCAGTGATGAAAGTGAGTAGCAGTGGTCAGTTCAAAGCAGACTTGGCTCCCTGTTTGCAGAAGAAATCAGAAGCCACAGCCACCAGCTGAACTTGTTAGTTCACAGTGGTGATGGATTGGTTGATTAGATCCTTTCAGGGTTACTAAGGGCAGGCCTCAATGGGTCAATAAGCTTCTCTCATCTTGTAGACATTCTCCCAGTATGTAAACTGACAACGTGAGACAGGCAAAGCAACAAAAAAAAAAAAAAAATCACCCCAAAACATGCAGTGAGGTTCGTTTGTTCCTCAGTAGCTGCTTTCCCTTGTCATGAGGTTGATGTGACAAGCTCTGCAGCAAACCCCAAGTGTAAAACACCAAAGGGCAAAGCATTTTGTTTTGACCCAAGCACATTTGGGTGGTATAATGATGAGAGACAAGAAGGTAAAGTTAAAGTGAAAAGTTAGGAGACCACTGAGAAATGTAAAAGCTTAAGGTCTTCACCTTTCCCCCTTCTTCTCTGAGTAATGAAAAAACAAGTCACTGAGAACACGATACCATTCAAAAGAAACATGTCCCACAGCGTGTCAGGGGAATCCATTTATATTACTGGAGTCCTATCTGACTGTAAACAGACAGAGTGTGAAATCAAAGCAGAACTGCAGCACAAGACTTTTAAGAGAGAGCAAAAAGGCGGAATATGCAGAAATCTTTCATCCAAGAGCAATCAAACACTCCAGAAATTCAGAATCTGAGAAATATATAAATCCTTGCATCCTCCTGGGAAGAAAATCAGCAATGGCTTTGAAGAGGACTAGACTAAGGCCAGCAGCCTTCAGGACAGTGACAACTAGCACTAGTTGTGCAACTTCTTCACAGGAGAAGAGGCATGGAAAGAGAAATTTATTACATAGAAAAAGAAGAGCAGGTGGTAGAAACTGTACCGATGCTCAGATGATGACAAACTAAACTCTGGGCAGATTTTCAGGGTGAGGTGCACTGTATGTGGGGTCTTGAGTGGCAAGAATTTGCCCTGACTTGAAGACTGAAGTTCTGTCAGTGTAAACGAAGTTTGTGTAACACAAATGGACCCAACAGATACTGTGGCTCACAGCAAGGGTGAAACAGAAAGGATTTTCAAAGGTCCATCCCCAGTTCTGGACTACCCAGAGCCAATGTTTCCCTAACCTGTTCTCTTCCGCAGAAGAGGCTTTTCTTAAATCTTCCTCTGTTATCTACACTACCCGTGATTATGGGAAGTTTTGCACAGCAGGTATTTCCATTAAATCAAAGTGCACTAATACTGTACGTTCCAAGAAACCTACAACTCTACCCCAGTTGCCCAATCAGCTGGATTTAAATCACTTAATAACAGGAAGCTTTCTCCAGTCTTTAATACGGGAAAAAAACCTCCATTAAAACTAACTGGATTCAGTAACCACACTTGATTCCAATTTTCTAAAACAAGGAAAGTGTTCCTGGAAATATGATTCTTATTGTTATTTAATGTTGATGAGTTACTCAACCAAAACTAATTAGCTCTAGAATGGAAAATTTGGATGTGTGAGTTAGGCTGGAAAAAAGCACTGCTGGGTATCAGCCCTCTTTGTTGGGACAAAGGCAGGAAAAGCAGAGTCTGGTTTTGGATTCAGCCTACAAAATTAATCCGGGTCCCACTACACCTTTACCTTTGCACTTGCTGAGAAGACAAGGAGAGGACAGTGCAACTGCAATTGCAGAATCACAGAATCAGAGAATCACTCTGATTGGGAAAGACCCCTGGGATCATTGAGTCCAACCATCTACCCTGCCTTACAAGTTCACCCCTAAACCATATCCCTCAACACGTTATCCAAATGATCTTTAAATGCATCCAAGGATGGCAACTCACTTCCTTGGGAAACCTATTCCAATGCATTTTTATTTCTGAAAGGGTAAGGATGCGAAGGATAAAAAATTAACTCAATCTTGTGTGAATCAAACTAGTAATAAATTCAAGACAGTCTGCAGTTTGCTGAACTATGGTGGAATGAAAGAAGAATCTATCAAGTTGGTAAAATGAAGTAAAGAGGTGCTAACCTGACTGATCAAGCGGCAGAGAGCTCCCTAGACACACCAATCCTAACAGAAATGTTTGAACAAGTTTGAAATGCACTATGGTTCGTGAAGGGAAATGGGAGTGTTCCTCAGGGGTTGCCTCATCCGAGTTGCTTTGGTTAGACCACTGAGTACAGAACAGATGAAGGCCAAATCCTAAGTGACAAGGAAAAAACTTAATAATAAATAAATAGAAGTTGATTTAGGGGCAAAGTTTCTTGGAAAGCCCAGGAGCTGTAAGCTCATCAAGATGACAATCAGGTTATCTTCTCCATAGTCCCAGTAACGTAGAGATGCTTTAAGCCAGAAACTAGTTTCTAAATAATTAAACTCAGTCTAGTTTCCGCTACACCCAATGTAAAAATCATCATGGGAAGGGCAAAGAGTCATTTTATAAATGGCAAAACTTGCTACAGGCAAAGTCACCACTTTGCAGCCTAACCCCATCCAGGGACATCAAAACCCTGGAGGGGGATGTGATTCAAGAAGTTCTGAGCCACCAAACTATTGTTACAGCTATTTTTTCTAGTGCAAAATTGTTCCATTTGTGGGTTTTTCCATTTTTCAGCAGGTTTGAAAGGTATTGTTTTCACAACTTTCTGCGGGGCTAGGAAGGGGTAACTTTCTTTTACCAGCTCTGACTAGAAGAAAGGAAAAGAGAAGGCGAAAGCAGAACCAGTTCCCAAAAGATCTGGAGAAGTCTGATTAAACTTAAACTTGGTCAGATTGTATTGCATCACTGAGAGTTGTTAATCAAAGCAGAGTTTCCCCAAAACAACCATGAGAGCCACGGTTTTGTCTCTTTAAACACCAGTTCCAATGTGTGAGGTAGGAACATTCAATCTGAAACATGACCACGAGGGAAGCCTCCAAGTAGAGGAAAGTGGTGATGAACAGAGTTACAGAAACAAATCCTCCTGCATCACAGACTAATGGGGTACAGGCAGAGAAACGAGTCTGAGTAGCCAACTGGCTTCAAACTTGGAGGAATCTGGAGACTTTTGGAAAAAGCCGAATGTCCAAACCTAAGCACAAAAATAATTGAAGAAATTCGATTCACAAAGTTCAAAACAAACAAAGCATAGGCTCTCACACTTTTGACTTGTGCAAATGCAGAAAAACAACACAAAATTAATCTGTTCTGCACTGGGTGGTACCCAAGTCTCCAGAGCTTTGAACACCTTGCGACCAGGTTTTCTGTAAATCACAGAAATTCAGCTCATAGTTGACTGACAGGTGTCCTCCAAAAGGATTTTATTTAAAAAAGAAAAGGGGGAGGGGGGAGGGAGGAAGGAATAAGGGATGGAGGGTGGTTTTTAATAAAAAACCAATTCTCTTCTCACAAGGGAGAAAAGTAATTCAGACTGAAAATAAAGGATTGTAACTGCTTTTGGAGTAATTTATGGAAAAAATAAGTAAATCACAACAACATCATCTGCTCATCTGCTGTGTTAGTCCACTTTCCTCAAAGGCCAAAGGCTTGGCCTGGTTGCTACAAGTAGCCTCCCTGTGCTGAGTTTGACCAGCTTGTCTCCTAGATGAGGCTCTGCACCCGAGCTAATGTCAGTATAAGGCCAAAGTTGGATTACATCCTCCACATCCTGATCTCGCAGCACTGAAACCAAAGCTCTGTGCACACACACATGGGTGCAGGATCAAAGCAGACAGATGAAAATTAGAAAAACACACTCTAAAAACCAAAACCACAACACTGAAGACACTGGAAAGGGCAATCAGGGGCAAAACAGACTCTGCTTTGCTCACGATTCCAAGAACGAAGGCAAACATCACAATTCCACAGGGCACTTTTCTTTACATGACCACAAAATGGCAACTGCCATAGTCTAGAGAGCTCTGGTGAAAGCCAAGAACCTGCCAGGCTCCATGTGCTTGCTGCTAAAGCGGTGGGGGAGGTGACACCCCATCTCCCCCCAGCCCACAGGATTAGCACCAATAAACTAGCTGGAGAGAACCCAGAAGAGGCCCTGATGGTGCCACTCAGCTGCCATTAACTCGTTCCTTCAAAGCACAAGGATTTGGAGAAATCTGCAAACCAGGAAGATGGAGAATAGAAGAGAGAAAACGCTTCACCAAAGCTTCCAGGACTATACTTCAATAAAGCTACGTGACACTGCATGACTGAGTCATTTGTGTTATTATCTGAAGATTTTGCACATGTTTTATAGCCTTCCACAATAAAAATGCTCTGTGGGAAATACAACTAAAGCATCCTTCATGTAAATGTGTAGAGGAAGAACCTAAAACAAAGTCTTCATGTTATGGTTTTTTTTGGCTTTCTTCTTCCTTGCCCCTAAAAAAACTGACTATGGAATTCATGGGTTTGTCAAGGTCACCATGGGTCCCAACACTTACAGGTTTTACTGCAGCAGTAAGACCACACTCAGCCCACCAGGAGACCACAAACTGCTTCAGTGGTCCATTACCTCCACCATCATGCCCTGTCCAAATAGCAGACGCATGTGTCTATCAAACCCTCTGAACACAGACAGCTCATGACAATTCCAGGTAACCACACATCTGTGCTCTGCACTGGTCCAGTTTTGGGCTCCATAGTATAAGAAACGACATTGAAGGGCTAGAGCAGGGCCAGAGAAGGGCAATGAGGCTGGGAAGAGGTCTGGAAAACAGGTAGTCTGAAGGGCAGCTGAGGGAACTAGGGTTACTTAGCATAGAGAAGAGGCTGAGAAGAGACCTTATTGCTCTCTACAACGCCCTAAAAGGAGGTTGTAGTGAGACTGGTGCTGGTCTCTTCTCCCAAATTATTAATGATAGGGTGAGAGGAAATGGCCTCAAGTTGCATAAGGGAAGGTTTGGATTGGATCTTATGAGGAAGTTCTTTGCTGAGAGAGTGGTTGGGCACTGGAACAGGCTGCCCAGGGAGGTAGTGGAGTCACTATCCCTGGAGGTGTTTAAAAACTGAGTAGCCAGAGCACGTGAGGCCGTGGTCTAAGGGTTAGGGAAATGGGGTGAGGGTTGGGCTTGATGATCCTGGCAGTCCTTTCCAGCCATAATGATTCACAGAATTACAGGACATCAGTGGTTGGAAGGGACCTCAAAAGATCATCTAGTCCAATCCCCCCCGCCGCAGCAGGATCACCTACATCCAATTGCACAGGAACACATCCAGGTGGGTTTTAACTTTTAAACGTCTCCAGAGAAGGAGACTCCACAACCCCCCAGGGCAGCCCGTTCCAGTGCTCTGTCACCCTCACTAGGAAGAAGTTTCTTTTCATGTTTTTGTGGTATCTCGTCTGTTCCAGCTTACACCCATTGCCCCTTGTCCAATCATCAGATGACAATAAGAAGAGGCTGGCTCCATCCTCCTGACACCCATGCTCATGGGATGAAAGCAAAACTAGGGAGGGGAGGGTCACTGCCGAGTTCATTGATATTTAATGCAGATTCATACTCTGGGTCACACAGCATTACCAGGCTGAAAAGGCAGCTCTGGTCCAGGACTTTAGAACATACATTGAAGGTAGTGTGCAGTCACACTCCAAGCAGCTCTCAGTCAGCTGTTGCTCTGCCTTCCAATTTTCTTCAGAGCAACTAGAAAAATTGGAAGGTTTCCTCTATGTGCACCATTCTGTTACAAACAAAAAACTTCTTTGGAGGGTTTGTGGTCATTTCATTCAAAACAAACCCAAGGGATTCACATATTGCCATTACACATCCCAAACCAAAAAAAACCCCAAAAAAACCCCAAAATAAAAATGAGCCTATTTCAGCTGCTGAACTTTGTACCACACATTACTGCTGTCCCTGAGTTCCCAAGCCAGGGGAGCAAACATGGCAGCATGAGTTTAATTGCAAGCATGTGGTCTCCGCATCCCACCATGCTCGCATGCATGACGGATGGGTAACTTGGGTACAGGCTGGTGTGCTCCTCTGAATCCAGGCCAGAGGGGCCTTGAAGAATTCCATCAAGGCACTTAGCTGCTCCTCTGATGAGAAAAAGACTTTCTTCCCACATATCAGCCTGTCTCTACATGCGTGGTCTCTGAAGTGACGAAAGCTCACAACATCTGATGTCCAAATTAGAGAGAAAAGAAGGTAGAGATGTGTCTAGAATCAGGGCTGCTTTAATTCAGGCTCACTTAATTTTTCCAGAATGCTACAGCGGTCACTGCCATAAAGTTTCCCACACATGAATAACTACAGTAGAATAACCATCTAACCATCTATAGGTTCCAGGAAACCATGGTTGTATACAAGGTGTAGTTTAGAGTCCTTGTGGAAGCAGGAAGTTTCAGAGCTGAGTAATCAAAATAGACCTACAGCGCAAGACTCAGCTCCAGACATAACTCAGGTACCAGAGACTGAAGCCAGCTCAGCTTTCTCCAGATCTACACAAGTGTGAGGGTGTCCAAAGCATCCACCATTTCAGCAGCTCCAGCTGCTCAGTCACACTTCCGGCATTTAGCATGCTTGCCCACAAAGGGTCAGTGGAAACCACAGCTGCTTCTCAGTGAAGCCTTTAACAGGATCTCTCTAAATGGTCTAATTAAGTTAAACACGGACTTGTCCCCAGAAACACAAACTGTAGAGGAACTTTGCCTGAGCCAAGTCCATGTTAGAGCACTTTGTCCTGTCCTCCAGTCCTTTAACTGGAGCAGCCTGGGCTTTTCAGAGGAGTAAGTCATACTTCACAGCCCACAGCTCATCATGAATGGAGTTATTTTGGTTCTCCTGTTCCCATTTCATACTCCACACACATGCAGAAAGCCAGAAGGGGCTATAAAGGAGACTGATAATGTTACAGAACTCCAAGGTTACAGATCTCTTGCAAGCTCGGGAAGCACCATACACATATCATATACTACTTACACACAGAGAAGAAAATATGAGGTGGACAACTCTCACAAGCAACGTGTCAAGTGCCTCAGCAACTTCACATTGCAACACATGATGTCCTCTCTCCATCCTCACCCCTTCTATACCAGTGCAGGCTGCCAACACATCCCACTACGGAGACCAAAAATTACAGTGCCCTGTTATGTTTCTTGCTGCCAAGGAAAGAAGACGTGTCTTTTGCCATTCGTTCTGTCTAAACATGGGTGTGTCAGAGGTCTTGCTGGACAAGCAACTCCTCCGGCTGTGCAGAAGACTTGTGCCTCGCACTTTAACTCCAGCTAGTTCAGTGGTTTAGATTTCAGGAGAGGGCACATGGACCTGGCATTGAACTTACAGAAACACTCTCATGGGTGACAATACAGCTCAACATCCAAGTGTCGTCTCATTTGTCACTCAAAGGCAAGATCTTCAGTCAAACAGGCTTTGACAACATTGAGAGGAAAGACCAACCATATCACTAGTGGCCCCATGGCAAAGAGACCTTAGGATAGGAAGGAGCTCCATCCCACTGGCGTATACATACTCAGGCACACACTGCAAAACTGTTTGAAGAGCTTGTGGGCTCCTTGTTAAATGAGTTGTGAATGTTTCCAAAAAGCCCAAATGCTAGACAATGGCAGCACATTGCTTAAGAATGTTTAAGGGATTTAGGCTGATCTGATAATTGCCTGGTGAGACAAAAGCAGAAACAGCTTTATAGAAATAAAGGCCATGGTTTTGAATGATGTCTCAAAAAAAGAGACCTCATTTTTAAGCTGAAATAGTATACCCTGCAAAGAATAATAAAAAAAAAAAAACCAAAACCCACTGACTAGAAGGTAAAAATAGAAAGGATCTTTTGTCTGGAGAAGAAACTCACATGTAAACACCCTTGCAGAGGACAGACACCCAGAAATTAACACTCAAACCCCCATCCCCTCCCGGCAACGGCTTGCTCTGAGACACCCAAGAGTGATTTTCATTTCATATACTCCAAAGTCAGGAGCCCAGTGTGGACACAGATGACTTGAGCTTTTCTTTTCACCCCAAATTTTCTAGATGGAGCAGCCAGGACACGTATAACATAGACGAAACACTGCTCTGAGCAAGAACTGCAACCCTAGTCTTGTTTCCGTAGTCAAAATCATTTAAATTGAACTTCAATGAATTCAGGAAAAAAAAGGAAAATACATCTGTGAGCATTTTCCTGCTGGTTAAAATGCTTACGTTGGTACACTTGCACATATCCCACCCCCACACTGAGTCTAAAGGAGTGGCTGCTGGATCAGATGGTCCCCAACCAACAAATCCTTGGAGGCTGGGCAAGTACAACAGAGAAAATACCACCTTATTCTTATTATCATTCTATATTTAGAAATGTATGTTTTTATATTTTTCCATATTTATACTGATTTCTGTCTCTTTCTACAGATGCTCGTCCTGGTAAGGAGGAAGCAATTTCTAGGTTTTATGAGAAGAGGGTCATATGAAGCGTCCAGCTCCCTGCTTGTACACACACCCCAGAAACAACATCAGGAAACAGGAACAACATCTGATGACTCAGATGAACACATGCAAATCTTTTTTCTAAGGACTGAGAGAATTTAAAGTTACTCATCCCTGTCTGTGTGTAAATGATGAGCACCACACGCTCCAGAAAAATCAACATTTTAACATCGGAGTAATTTTTAATGTTACAATTCCACTAGAATAAAAAGAAGTCGGATGGCAAATCTGATGCATTCAGCACATTTCAGAAAATATTTATTGTGGATCTAGAGAAGCCTCCCTCATTTAGGATGCAATCGGCTGCAGTTGCCATTTACTAGGACCAAAGCAAATATTTTGATGAGAAACCGACAAAGAATAAATATGGATATGAAATGGAAAAGGCAAGGACTCCAAATTCCCTGAACACACAACCTGACTTCCCACGAGATGCATTTTTAATTACATTTTGCAGATGGTGTTTGGAATCTTGTGCCATCGCATGTGAAATTAATTTTTGAGGGAAGGGAATGTAAGAGGAGCTTTTCTGTATTTACATGTTCAACAGTATTTGCTGGCCTAGGCACAGTAAAACATGCTTCAAGGGAGGCAATTTCCAGGGATGCTGCATGCCAGCTTCCAGGTTTGAACAACTCTGAGTCGACAGGTGCACACACAAACTCACCCCTCATCCTAAATAAATCCATAGTCTCAACATGGAATGGATTCTTGTTCCACCTAACTGGAAGCAAAAGCTAAAACTGGTCGCTTCTCAGCGCCACCTTAAAGTTAATAAGATTTCTCCAACATTTAGAAAAGCTCCATTCCAGCAACAAAGGGATTACAAGAGAAAGAAGATAAAAGTTTCTTTTTCCGTTACCGATTTCAGGCAATGCTTGGATTTATTGCGAGGGGGATGGCCGGACGAGATAAACATGTATATCTTCTCTGGAGATGGAGGCAGCAGAAACAATCCAGTACATTTTGGTTTGAAGGGTTCAAAGAACACTTTCTTCTTCAAAGTCAAACTTCACCACCACTGGCTGGGTCATGTTCCACTTCTTATTTCGACTCCTATCCTCGATGAACTCCTGGTATGGATCTCTCTTTGAAACAGCTTTCTTCGAACGGACATAACCAAAAAAGACAGTTAACGCCAGGAAAGAGTAAAACAACATGACAAAAAGAATGAAGAAATAGGCGTTGTCATATGGTTTGTATTGTGGCTCTTTTTGTTCTGTAGAGTTTTTCCTTGGGTCCAGGTTCCTTTCCAGAAGTTGCAGAACACATTGCGAGATGAGAGAAGCTAAAGCTGTTTGGTTCATGTTGAGGAACTAAAAAGCATGTCAGCTCTCTTGTGGATGGGAGCAAGTACCTCAGGCACCAGCGATGCTTCACCAAAGTGGGAACCCATCCACCAGCTTTAACGGGAGTGGGATCCAGCCTGTAATCCTTCCCTCTTTTGGTAAGGAATGCTGTTAGGCACTTAGAGGGTCGCAGTCATTTGATAATGAGGCATCTGGCTGATAAACCTGCTTGTGAAGTCTATTAATAATAACAATAATGGAACGATAACGAATCCCTGAGATGTACATCTGCGAGGCAGTTGTAAACGTGAGATTTCCATATACACACTCCCCCCTTAATATTTGAGGAAGAAATCTGCTCTGGTCGTTAGGCGAGAGGAGAGAGGATTTAAAAGACGCCCGTGGAGCATGATCGAGGAGAAGAAAAAAAGTCAATCAATCACACCCTCAATGGAGAAAGGTGCTTAAATTTATCTGAGGTGAAGCATCTAAGTCATCTCACACATTTCCTAACAAGCCTCCCTAAACACCCTTCTCAGGTGCTTCTCTCAAGCTCTGTCAGACAATGGTCCCAAGTCAGAAGGCCTTTCCACAAAAATCCCTGGAGAAAGGCCACCCAAATCCTCTGCCAGGGGAGTGAACCAGCATCCATGACAGAAAGAGGTTGTGAAATATTGGTACAGGAATTCTACCTAGAAGTTAAATGCAAAACCTTGAACTTCAATTCAAACACCTCAGCCTCAGCACTTAAGCGGGGAAGTAAAAGGTGTCTGTGAGTGCAGCTGTGAGCTGCCATGAGCGCATACCACACTGAAGCACCCCAGAGAGTAACATCCAACTGCAAAAACTGCCTATAGAGTCCTGCTGGAAAACAAAATCCTCGACCAACACCAACAAATAGACTGCACTGAGTATTTTTGGATGAGCAAGAGGGTTAAGTCTTCCCTAGCGTGGTTTGCCACAGGTCACATCTGCTTGCGTGGTGATAGCGGAGCCATGCTCTGCAGATCCCTGCTTCCTATTGTGTCTTACAGGCAGGGTCACTCTAAAGTAAATTGTTGTTTTACAAAGTAGTGAAACCTTATCTGGGGGGAAAAAAAATCCTTACTGCCCCAAACGACAATGCCAGCTGTTTGGGTCTGTGATCTGACTTCTGGGGAGTGAGCACCATGACTTTGAAGTGGAGAGCCCATCACCCGGCAAGCGGTTTGCCAACTCGGCGCTGTTTCTTCAGGCCTGACCCCCTGAACTGATTGTATGATGACTAATTCACATGCTAAGATTGCAGTATATCGGTATCACTAAACAGCCTGCGTTTGTCATTAAGGGCTTCTTGTAAAAAGAAAGATGAAAGTGAAGGCTGTAATTTTATATGAGCAGCAGACTATGGTATAAGTACATTTAGCATAGGCGACTTCTGGAAGAAGTGCTCAACTCCATACTTTAATTATTTGTTTTAAAATCAGCCCTTGGGAAAAAAAAAAAAGAAGAGAAAAAGATGAAAAATCCCCATAAAGAGCAATGCCAAATCCTGTTCTTGGTTAGGGCCACATTATGGGAGAGATCTTGTTCACCTATTCTCATGGGTAAAGAAGAGCAGATTTAAGGGACCTAATTTTGTTCTGAGACAAGAGAAGAAAAGCTTAATCATCAGTTTAATTACAAACAAAATACATTTGTTAAACCAGTACAAAGTCTTTGGGGGAACTACGCCCAATTTATACTCATGTAACTGGAAAAAGGATTTTCATTTAGGGCTAACAACTCCTCCACAACTCTGTAAACTCTTCCTGTTTGTTTGTTTTCTAAAGAATTTGCTTTGGTAAATTCTGTGTGTGATTCTCCACTGATTAAATCAGACACATGTAAAGTTTTTGCCTGCTTAAGAAGCCCGTGATCTCTGACTCAACCAGGTTTCTGGAACCTTATAGTATTGACAGCATCAGTTCTTAAAAATTATTTACTTCTTTAAAGAGTAAAGCACCCTTAACATAACTGATACTACACTCCACCAGTTTCCACATGCCTACTCATGGAGTAACTTCCACACCACCCAAGGCAACAAGATACACGAAGGAAAACTTGCACCCTTGACACTGTAGGAAGGATTTAAAGGCTTTGCAAACAGGCAAGAAAAGTGTAAACCAAGGAATGGAAATATCACAGCAAAGTCTCCTACCTCCAATCTCAGATGGTTAGACTGAGCCTCCCAACAAACTTCTAAACAAGTGGCAAAACCTCAGCTGCTGTGGCCCTGCCTTTCCTGAAATACTTTTGCCTAAGCACACCTGCAGGAGTTTGATGACCCAAACCAAAACAAAAGGAGCTACTAATTCACCTGCTCCTCACTCTGGTTTGATGGTAATTTAGGGTGTATTTTGCCCTGCTTCTGCATCTCTGTCAGCAGATCAATGTTCTGTCAGGCTGCACAAACAAATCCTGCTATAAAGCTGCCTTTTATCTCTCCTGGTTTTTCACCCTCCCCCAAACTGCTAAAAGTACACAATGGTGCTTTGAAAAAGATCCTAAAGAGTTCTTTCCATAAAGTGGTCCAATTCTTTTTAGAGATGTAAGTACATGAAATTCTTCAAATGCAGGGAACAGGGGGATGGACAATGAGTGAAGATTAAAAAGAAAGTAAAAGATTAAAAGGAAAAGACCATAAGAAAAACTCAAAGGGGGGGAAAAGATCAAAAAGAGGATTAACCATGTTACTTGTTGTTTTCAGAAATTAAAGAAGTATGGAGGATAAGGAATTTGTTTCCTCTTGGCCCTAGAAAAATGCCAATTATGGTAGCTAAATTGCCAGGATCACATATCAGTATGCTTTGGAAATGTGAGAAATGGATGGGAAATATAAACACAGGGCAATAGCTTACAGTTATGTTATGAATTAAGCCACAAAAATATCGAGATTTAGTCACTGGATAAGCTGCCAAAGTTAATATTTCCTGATAAACTTGAGCAGAATCAGAGTAGAAGCAACAGAACTGCAGTTTCACGGATCAGAATTGCCTCATTCACTCGTCTTTGCTATCTCCAGGTCCTCATGCACCTAAAATTTCCAGCCTGGCTGCACAGGGACATGAGATCAACTCTCTTATCTACTGTGTATTTTCAGTTTAATAGGTTTTTTAAATCTTTATAGATAAAAAAATTTACTACTAATTAATTTGGCAAGAGAGCTCATGGTATTTTCCACACTAGCATAGCTTTTGTTTTCCTTTAGATTTTTAGGACACAATAGCAGAATAACCTCTTGGGGAGATGGAGAAACAGCTTCCTTCCACGTTTTTAAAATAATTATATGGTTTCATACATATAAGGAGGACAAAACAAAGCACTTGGGTACTTCTACAACAAGTTCCATGAAATCTAAACCCCAGGTATGATTTTCTAAGATCTGCAGGGTGATTTTACACAAACCAACCATTTTTATTGAGTCTCACCAGCTGGTTTTGCCATACTGCGGACAGTCACCTGGGGGCACACCTGGGAGGGCACAGGCACCTACAGGTAATCTCATACCTGGGACTCCATCGCTGTCTCATCACTAGTTTGTGTCGTCTGAAGGGAGACTGGATCCCAGACAGTTACACGATCCTGATCCTGACCACAGCATGATGTTGTTCACACATGGGTCACCTGAGGCCCCTGTGTCCCACAGCAACACCTGCAGAGGGAGCAGGATATTTTTGGCACCAGGAGCGACATCCAGAACTGGCACATGCTGCTCCCAAAGGATGGGCCAAGCTCTACCCAAACCTCTGAAACACCTCAGCCTCTCTGCTCTGACTCTACATGTGCTCTGAGCAGAGCTGAGGGGCCATGGCACCATCTTCTCTTCCCACCCACCACATGCCTCCCCTGGGACAGCAGCACCCATGTGGGAAACTGTATTTGGAGAAACCACCCCTTGGGTTTCCTGAGGGCTTCCCAGCAGGGATCCAGCTGCCTCCCCAGCCCACCTGCAGGGAAAGCTGTGTCCTTTCCTTCACATGCGGCAATGAGTGCCCCAGCACAGGGGAGACAAGATGGCGGAAACCTCAGCCCCCACCACAGGGCCCAGCCCCAACCACAGGGCCCAGCTCCCACCGCAGGGCCCAGCCCCCACCACAGGGCCCAGCCCCACCGCCTCTCCCTGCTCACCACACTTAGAAGTCTCTCTGAGCACAGAAAGGACAACTGAACTCCATCTCACTTTTCAACACATTAATCATCCCCTTTTCAAATCAGGCAACTGTGAGTGTTTAAAACTTTTCCTGAGGTCTCGCTGCAGGGACAGGGCCAGGCGCCATTTTGTGCCGCAGCAGGACACCATGGTGGGGCGGCCTGGCTCTGCCTTCCTCAGGCCCAGCATCACTGCTCTGAGGGAAAGCAGGTGTCTTCTACCATGTGGAGACTTCAGATGGAGAAGGGATTTGGTCAAATGCTGGGCGATGAACTTGACAGAGGGCCAAGACCTCAGTGAGGCTTCACACATGGTGCTGTGCTGGGACAGGGTAATCCCTGCCAGTCCCAACAGGCCCCTCGGCAGGGTGGGTGTGGAGGGGCTAAAACATGTCTGAAACCTCTGGGGATTGGTACAGAATCACTTTGACTGGAAGAGACTGTTAACATCGAGTCCTTCATGCATCATTCCAGTACAGACCACAGGGACACTGGCACAAGAGTGGGCTTCAAAAAAATGTCCTCTTTGGGGTTGCTGAAGCAAGAAGAATTAGGGGTTAAGTGTGTAGGGTACCAGTAATTATCCTAAAACTACATTTTTACAGCTCTGTGCACTTGAGATCATGACGCAAATGGGTAGGGGAAGAAATATTGATGTAACTGAAGTCTGTGAGGAAAAAAAGCCACAGAAAATTGCACACAGGAAAACCTGAGACCATCATTGTGCAGAGCAGAAGCAGAGATACTCATGTGAGAGCCGAACGGAGGAGAGCGTGGGACCAAACTAGTAGCTCAGCATACAGTTATGGCCTAAGGGACAAGCTTTGCTGAAGGCAAAGACACCGAATGGTTAATAAAACTTCTAAGCTGTTTCCAATTCTCTGACAAGGAAGCAATGGGTCTGCTCTTATCAGCAACTGCTCTTTCGTATTTGTGTGCCGAGCTGCCTTTATTAAATTATTCAGCAAAGGTCAAATGTGATGCGTCTTCCTACATTTATTATGATTTTTCATGACATTGCCTGAGTAGCTGAATAATAAACATGCAGCAGTGCCGGAGTAATCCACAGGCTCTCCCGGTCATGAGCCCATTCACTCATCAGTTCTGAGGCAATGCCAAGGCATTAAGTGAAGATTTAAATGACACATGGGCAATGCAAAGTGCTGCTTGTGGATTCACGATGGCCAGACAGAATCAAGCACCAGGACCACGCATAGGCAAAGATTTTGAAGGCTGCTTGCAGAATAAATCCTTACTAAGTTTTCAAACCTGAGCGAGCATCAGAGTGACTCTTTGCTCCCTCTGACTGGTGAGAATTTTCCTGGCAATAATGAGCTGCCCAGAAGTGGTGGCAGGGAAGAGAGTAAAAAACCTGACAGACCAAAATGCCTGTTGCCTGCAATCACCCCAGCAGCACCCTGCAACTCTGCTTATATTGTAACGGATAAATACCTTTAACAGGCTGAAATCGACTCATCTTACTCTTTAAGAAAACCCAACAATGACTCTGTGTATATATCCCACTGATTTATGGTAACACTCACTCTTTGCTACATGAAAGACGTAAAAGACTTTTTCAGGTGTTGGCAAATGAGCGCTGTGATGTCTCTATATATAGTGTAAACAGAAATACCTATCAAGTGTTAATTTAAAGAGTGAAATTTCACTATTTAATTTAGCCTAGTTGTTATATCGATCCACATTGGTTTTTTGTCTGGCTCTAAACCAAAATCAATCAAACTTTAATAACTGAAATTAAATAAATGAATTATATATATGTTATATAGAATAATATATAGAATATATTATAACCAGGATGCGGGTTTTGTTGCAGTTATGAAGAGAGGCCCAGCACAGTGAAGGGAACGCAAAGCTTTTTATGTTCTAGTTTATTAATCCAGCTCTAATATCTACTAAAACAAGTTTCTGAGGACAATCAGCTATTTGGCGTATTGGAATCATCATTTTATGCCTTTCAAAACAGCTATAGATAAATAGAATCCAGCAGCATTTGGCACATAGACAGACAAGAGATTTTGCAGCAAAACTGAGTAGAAAACCCTGTGTTATTGCTGAAGAAAAAAGCTGATGTATAGGGTGTAAGTGGAATACACTGGATTTGCCAGGGAAAAACAGAAGGAAAATAAGTGCCTTTCAAAAGAATTCTTTTCCTGACTCATTCATGAAATATTACATGTGCTCACAACTAAAGGAATAGTAACACATACCTGTGTAAACACATACCAAAATGCATGCTTTGGGTACTTTGATGGGAGTAGAGGTTGTCTGTAGAGAAAGGAAGATTTAAAAGCAAAGAATTAATTAAAAATCATGGTTGTGCCACAAGGAGTAAATGTTTTTTCATCAAAGCCTTTCTCAGGAGTTTCCAATTCTTCTGTCTACGAGATGAGAGGCAGTTGGTTAAACAGCTGTTGTTATTTATTTCCATCTTGTGAAATATTCAATACCCCACCACCACCAAAAGAGAGGAAGGACCTCAAGATCCACCCTTTCTGCCTCATCAGTGAGGAAGTTTTGAACTCTGATGCTACAAGCACATTCCTCCAAGCTATTCCATGGCATTTCTGTCAAACGCAATATCCACCCTCCCTTTGACTTCCCAAGTGCTCAGGATTCAGATGCCAGAAACACATGTGGCTCCCAAGAACCCCTTCAGCCTTGACAGTGATAACAAGATGGGATCAACAGCACCCCAAGTAATCCCTGTAGCTCTGACAGAGATTCCTATGGTGCATCATAAATCAGGAAACTGCTCAGTCCCTCTGCCTGGGGATTCTCACTGCCTCCAGCAATATCTCATGCAACATTTCATCCTGGTTCCTGCTCTCACAGATTGCCTGTGAGAGCGCTGAGTGATTTTCTCAGGGTCTGTCCTGTTTCCTGACTCTCCTCTGCATTAGGAAGTGCTTGGAAGACACTTAAAAGTGGCCGGAGCAACCAAAATGCTACTGAAGTTCAAGTCAGGAAAACACGTCAGCAGCACTGCCAGGATGGAGGGATAATTCTGTGACAGGACAAGCAGTGATGGTTTTGAATTAAAAGGAAGACATTCAGGCTACATAGAAGGAATAAATTTACCATGAGGGTTGTGATTCACTGGAGGAAATATCAACTGGAATGAAAATATGGTTCCATATAAATATCAGAAGGAACTTCTTCACAGTGAGGGTGACGGAGCACTGGAACAGGCTGCCCAGGGGGTTGTGGAATCTCCTTCTCTAGAGACATTTAAAACCCGCCTGGACATGTTCCTGTGCGACTTGGTCTAGGTGATCCTGTTCTGGCAGGGGAATTGGAATAGATGATCTTTTGAGGTCCCAATCCCTAATGTTCTGTGATTCTGTGATAAAGAAATCCCCTTAATCCATTTTTCACCATTTTTTAAACATCTTTTCAAAAAGCGTATTTCCTCCTTTTCTGGTGGAAACAGTTAAAAGAACAAAATAAAAACAAAATTGTAATGCAGACAGAAAGAGAAACTGAAAGAAACTCAAGGCAGTTACTTCCCCCCTTCAACACCCCAAAACAGTGAGGAAATTGTAAGTCCACCAAGCTGAGCGTGAAGCAAAATCTCCTCACACATTAGAATTTACTCCATCCATTTTGAAGAGTCTTTCTCCAAGATTTTTTTAAAAATCTTGAAAAATAAATGATTCAGGGCAGATACAGCCCATAACTAGTTACAAGGTACCAGCAGCACTTAGAAAATATGTAGTTGATGCACAGAGAGCAAAATCTCGGAGGCACAGCAGCACTACGTGTTGGACACAGAGGCAGCCCAAGGGACCCACAGCCCCTGGGACGTGTGTGAACACTCAGAGAGGGACCACAGCATTGTGTTGAATATAACATGGTTTATTTTCTTCATGATATTCAGATTAAAATGCATCGATGTATTTTAGCACAATACTACATTTCAGGACAGAATCATCAGTGCTTTGCAAGTCTTCATAATGTTTATTCATTATAAATAGTAAATATTTACTGAACTTTTTACATGAAAGACATTTGTTTTTGTTTTCTTTTTCTTTTTTTGTTTTTTTTTTTTTTATGTGTCGTGCTGGGGGGGGGGGTGCCTTTTCTGTTTTTTTACAACACATGTGTTGTTGTAGAGGCTGCAACACAAGGATAATGTTTCACTTTTCCACCACCCTTAAGACCAAAGTGTGACCTAACCTCTGTACTGAACCTAGCCTAACTCACTACTTCATAGTCCTTAACGCTAAAAGGAATGTATTTGTGTTCTGCCTCCCTCTTTGTTCTAAGAATAGAGAGAAATAAATAACATCACCTTCCTCTCCGACATCACAAAACACAAATTTATTGACATTCTAAAAATGTCATGATGCAAAACTTCTTGTAAACCTTGGCTCCTATCATTAGATTTTTCTATATTGGATATTGCTGTATAATTTAAACAAAACTGTGGCCAGTACAGGTCCACCGCTACGTCCTGCACGTGCCTGAAAAAAAGAAATGTAAACGCAATTATTTCTTCGTTCTGTTTCCTGAAAACGAGCTTTAAAATCATGACTAGCAAGCTGGATTCTCAGCTGTCCAGCGGGCTGCAACATCTCTGTAGTTTATCCTCAGGAGCTCTGCACTGCAAAAATAAAAGTACCTGCAAAAATATAGTTCTGATTCTATCTCTATGACTTTGGATGATCCCAAAGCCTGTGTGAGGTACACAGTATTGCACATTGCTAGGCAGTTGTGAAAGATCAGTTGCATTGTTGGTGTTGATTCAGGTTTGTTTCTCCTGGGTTTGCTTGAAAAGGTACAATGGACTAGGAAAACTCCACAGAGAAACAAGGTAAAATCTGGCTTTCACGTTACAGGAGATCTCGTCTCTTGGTAAAGCACAATGTGGAAGGGACATTTATTGACAGCATGATTACAGAAGCACGCTAGGATAACTGGTAAATGGCTCTGGAAGTCTTTCTCACTCATCCTGACTTCCTGTGGACTTCCTCTTGGTGACAGTTTCCAGTGTGTCAAATGAAACAGGTTCTCCTGCCCTCGCGCTTCAGAAACTGAGCGGTTGCAAAGTTAAAGTCAGCACCGGTTTTAGAGTACGCAGAGCTCAGCTGCTCTAAGTTTCACAACGTTCCGCTTGTCCCAAATCAATGCACATTAATTTCAACAACAAACAAAATTCATCACTTGGAATGTTTGGCCAGGCAGTACAGTGAAATGCTGCTCTGTTCCGGAGACCCCATCGTAAGGAACCATGGTGCTTTCATTTATTTATTTGTTACTGCTTTTGGCCTTTTGTCTTCTGGGTAGCTGTGTCTGGCCTTCAGAAGTCTACTAAAAGCTATGACTGGAGAGAACGTAACAAGCTTGCTTCTTGCAGTGGGGCTCTCCCAGCGTGTCAAGAAGATCCCTTGTATCCAAATCTTGAAGTGAGACCGGAAAACAAGACCAGCTTTAACTCGAAGCGGACAGTTCATTTATGCAATATCTGGCTTCAGATAATGAAAGGCACCTGCAAGAAAGCAAAAGAAGCTTTTTAAGTCTGCTGTGACAACCTCGCAGCATGGGGCCATGCCAACTACAGGTTGACACTGTCATATTTAATACTGAAATATCAAAGGAAAAGGACTAATATTTTTATTCCTAGGACAAGTTTGACAAAACTCTATGTATCTGGGATTATATACTGTAATGATTCTTGAGCTGACCTCATTAAGAACATGTGTTTCTAATAGTGGAATGCCAGTGGTTATTTCATTTTGGACAACCCTTATGTTTTACCTAATGGCAATCAGGTTTCATGTCTCAACAATTAATAACATCAAGATGTTGTTGACATCACTTAAGAAAACAATTATGCAGCAGAAATCTCGCTCAAACAATCAGCAGTCCAACCAGTGCGCTGTGGAGTAGAGAAGGAGTCAGCCACAAGGACCCTCCGCTCATCATTTCCTTTGTTCCACACAGAGCACAGAGACTGTTGAGGAATGGGTACAGTAGTGCAAACAATCCAGTACTCACTTTGTCCATACTGTCCATACTGGTAGCCCGTGACAGGGTCCATGCTGTAACCTGTGGTGCTGTAGGTTGGTGGGCAGTAGGACTGGGATGTAGGCAGGCTGTCTAAACTCTTCATGTGATCCAGCCGCTGGCTGCAGCTGGCTGAGACAGTGGTGGTGGGCTCCAGGCCCCCAGTTAAAGGGGACAGGGCATAATCGGTTTGGGGCTGGTGAGGCACACCGCCGTGGTTAGTCAGGAGTCCCATTACCTACAACAAAAAGGTAGTATAATAGAAAGTTAAAAATATGGGAGGCAGTCCTCAGGTCTATTGTTCAATTTCCTAAAACAGGTAGGCTTGGTGTCTGAATTACCCTTTGAGGATGTAATCCAAAGAGGAAGTGGGATAAAACTTTTGTTTGCTGAATGCCCAGCTGGGATCTCTGCAGATCCTTGAGGACTTATATTCTTTGAGGACTCAGATATAAGAGAACAAGCAGCAAGCAGTGGCTTTTTAGCCACCCTGTTCTCAGCTTCCTCCTTGGAGCTGGAGGATACAGCAGAAATAGTCAGGGCATCCAGATCAGCTTCAAGCCAGCTGTGACTCCCTCAATAAGCTGCTTGTACATGAGCAGTTATGAAATTAGCAGTCAAGGTTAGTTGAAAAGAGATTATTGGAAAATATATGCTCATCCCTACAAAAGTCCAGCCTTCTGGACTGTAATTTCCAATAGAAGAGCTAAAGAAATACATCTTTCAGGCAGCAGTGGAGAAAACTACAAGGGTAAGTTCTTGTTGTACAAAACCCACTCAGGCTACAGGTTGCTGAGTGTTTCCTTTCCAGGCACATCTCTCAAGCACATTTTAAAATCAGTATGATGGAAAGAATTGCTTACTTCTGCTGCAATAAGATGCACTTCAAAGCCTCAGAAAAAAGTTCAGCAGCTTATAATGGATGGAAGACATACAGCTTCTGCCAAACTGGTATTTTCTGATCATTTACAGGTTGTTCTTCCTCCAAAAAAACCACTACAAAATATCTGACACAGCCTATTTGAGAATCACTTTGCTTCATGCTTATGAGAGCCTGTCTGGTTCCTATAGCTCTGCTGCTCATTCTTGAATTGCTCCCCGACAAAAGAAAAGGCATTATTATTGTAGGAAGTTTTGTTTGGCTTTGAATAAATAAATAAATGAAACAAGATTCAGGGGGTTTAATTTAAGTCAGAAGGTCTATTCAGGTCTTACACACATGACAAGGGTAAGCGCAAGAAGCAGAAGTTCTTGAAAAGGTGACACATGCATCAAGAACACAGAGCATCTCTGCACCAAGTGCACCCCAGACATCTCGCTGTGAGACAATACTGCTGAGAAAGAAGTTAAATTACTCCTTCATTTACAGCACTAGAGCTTTCACTTGTGTTTCACCAAGCACAAAAACATGAGTTGCACTGAGGGCATTTGCTGAATGTTCCACAAATGGAAGCATTCATGCCAAAAAGGTTTCAAAATGCATCCAAAGGCTTCATTTAAGGTACTGAAATCCTATAACTTTTCCGTTAAAAACACAAAAGTAGAATTTGGACTCAGGCTACAAGATACTTTCTGTTTCGTTCAAATAATGTATTTAATGCACAGAACCTATTAAAAAACAGTTTAGGAAAATATCTGAAATCACCGCAGATTGGAAAATTGTGTTACTTGCACAGCGCTTTGTCCCATAAATGCTGAAATGACTGGGCTCTCCACTTCTCCTTCTGCAAATTTGTTCTCAAAAGTTATTGCCATTTCTAAGTCATAGAACCACAGAATCATTTAGGTTGGAAAAGGCTTTTAAGATCATCAAGTCCAATTGTGAACCCAGCTGTCTGAAGCCCACCACCACTAAACCATGTTCCTACACTCCAGATCTCCACGACTTTGAAACACATCCAGGGACGTCAAGTTTTGCTGCTGTAGGAATTACAAATGTTTTTCTTGTACCTTTGAAAAAGGAGACAGTCCCCAAAATCTGATGATCTGACATTGCATCAGCAGGATGAGATACTAGAACCTACCTCTATCTCAGTTAGAGTAATCCTTGTCCTTTAGAGTTAACACTAACAGAGTTGAAAGAAGAGAAAGATCCACAGAAAAACATAGCTTAACTTAAACATTTACATTGAAAATTACTGCTCGGGGAAAATATTTACATTGGCAGGAGGATCACAGTTTTGACTAGTTAAAAGTCCACCTGGCTGATCAGCCCCATTGAGTCCCACTGGCACTTGTCTCTGCACTCCCTCACATCTAACAGGACTTGTAGGATCAAGTTGGGCAAATAACTGTTTTATCCTCAACTTTTTTCCAGTTTAACAAGAATGGAGACCAAGGCAACACCGACCGCTTGGACTTTGCCAGCACGAACAGTGAGGTCTAAAAATGCCAGGATTAGAACTTTCAGGATTAGCCTTGAAATTTAAACCTGGATCCCAGAGTTAGTCTCAAAAGCCATTGAAACTTCAGGAGTGTCTATGTTTAAACTGAGACTGGTCTTTTCTGACAAACTAAAAATTAGCACTTGACAAGATTTGCTTTAACAATTTGAAATTCCTTAGATAAACAAGTCTTTAGGCATCGTTTTATGAAGTCTGTATGCCCCTCCATAGACACTTTGGAGCAGAACTTGGAGCTCTCTGCAGAAAACCCAGGTCTACACATCTCAGAAATACCCTCTTCAGAGGCCTTCAGAATCATCCTGCAGTTGATTAGTATCTGAATAATTAGATTTTTGTCATGTCTGTTTTGAAAACTTAGAGGAAAGCAACCTCCGGGCAGCAGTCTTGAGTGCAGTATGTGCCATGACCTTCTCACCCATACAAGGAGCTACAGGAAGGCCATGGCTGACTTTCACCGAATCAATTAGAGAGCCAGTAAGGGGCCTTGGCTGCAAGACGCTCTGCACCCGCAGCTTAGTGGCTTGGAAGAGATGCACAAAGGGTTGGATTGGGCAACTCACCTCTGCTGTGGATGTGAAACAGTTTACCACTGAATAAGTAAACAGATCTGATTGCTCTACAATAAATTCAGGGGGAAAATCTACTTTCCAAATTACTGGGAAATACATAATTCCCTCTGAATTACTGTGGGAAAGCCAAAGCAGCCTCATCAATGACCAGCCTCGTCAAGCTGGATCCCAAAGAAGTTGAAAGAGAAATAGAGAGCTGATCTAACACCTAGAACCAAATGCTGCTGCAACTATTCAATTTATTTGAGAAAATAATTCCTACAAATAAAAAGTACTTTAAGGAAATTAATAAAAATATAAACTGTAACATTTTTGGCTGCTTCTACATTGTCCTCATTTTCTCCAAAGCACATGCAGAAAAGCTGACACGTGGCCTTTGAGGATGTGCAATAGAAGACAGCCTGTGTAATGGATAAAACAGTTCTGTTCCATTAGAAAACAGAGGTTAGGAAAACGCCAGGAGAACACAGTGAACTGCTCAGCAGAAGAGCTTTCAGTACATCCCAATCAATCCACAATATTCCCAAGGACAGATCCTTTGCTGGTGGAGTCAGCAGAGCGTCATGTGCTGAGGATGGGATCCGGGCAGAGAAGCCCAACGCTGAAAGCCTTACAAACCACATAGGCATCACACAGGTCCTTATCAGCTGTCAGAAAACCCTTATTATCAACAAAATCAAGGCCATTCAACTGGGAAAATAAAAGCTCATTCTCTTTAAACAAAACAGGATTCCTGTTACCGTGGTTGGTATTTTAGGATGCAGGAGCTACCACAGGCACAATAAGATTCTCATATGTTTTAATTCATTTACGCATGCCTGCGTTTAATATGCTTTGTGACCATGGCTGCAATTAATACGATTTATGAGAGAAGGACACGTGCAATATTTTTGAGGGCATGGTATTTTTTTTTCTCCCCTCCTCCTGTGAGTGAAAGATTTAATGAAACAGCTCGGGGAAAATTGTTGGCAGTTAACGTATTGAGTCGAACTGACAGAATCATGAGTAAACTTTGGTGGAGTTAATGATATCCCTCTTATCTGACCCTGACACATTTGCAGCATGTAATTTACAGAAGCTCTGTCCAGGGAATCTTGACAAATGCTCCTAACGATGTCAGGGCAATGTTCCATTCTGATGTAAAACAGATGTGGGTCAGATACCCTCATTCATCACCAACACTGAAAATTTCAAACTCCTCCCGAGATGAATGGCATTACCTGCTGTTCACACTCCTCCCCATAGAAAAACCTCTCCGGGCCAAAATATTGCACAAGAACAAACACAGAAAGGATGGTTATAAGGCATTACAATTAGGGATGTCAGAAGATTAATTAAAATTAATTAGCAACATAGTTCTGTACCTGCAGGATCTCGGAAATGCACTGCTGATTGATTTTATATATCTGAATATTTCTGTTCAATATATGAAGAAACAGAAAACATTCTCAATGGCAACCACATTCTCCATAATGAAACTAGGGGCAAACACCCTGAGTTTGAACATCTGATGATCTGACCTTCTGCATGATGGTATCAACTGAGACCTTGTACTGATTTCACACCGGTAGCTGCACCTAAATCGGAGAAGGTGCACTGGTGTACGATGGGGATAATTAAGAGGATAATGTGATCCTCACAAACTGCATTTTTATCTACAGGAGATTCCTAATGTTCACAAAATTGACACAAAGCTTGTGTCTTTTTCCAGAGAGTAGACCATGGAGGGATGGGAATACGCAGCATTACCAAACTAATTCATTCCTATCACGGGAACAGGTAATGTTACCAAAATATTTCAAAGACATGCTAATTATCTAGCTTCTGGTTGAATGGAAATGCTTTGAAAAAGTCAAGATCACTGAAGAACTAAAATAAAGCTCAGAGATAAACATAAACTCTTATACATTTATACAAATATTATCTATTAATACATAGGTGTACAAAATTCATTATGTCTAAACTTTTTCAGGCAGTCTCATATTATAAGCTCCCAAGTTTAAATGCTTGAATGTAATGATATAATTTACACCAATTCATAACTAGTGTAAATTTGAGATGAGGTTGCTCTATGCCTGTGAACTCTTCTCCTCTAATCTTCCAGTCAACCCAGAATCCAAAAGGAAGATGCCGGACACTGAAAACTAGCCCTGCTGCCACTAGCTGGGCTCTCACACACGTTCCCCCTCAAACTAGGACACATGGGTTGTCAGGAAAATCCACAACTTTTTTTGGATCTCCATGTAGGATCTCTGAGCTATAACAGGAAACCTGGTTTCTACCCACCATCCCAACCTTTCAGACATGGGAGGGGATGGAAGGAGAAGTAGAGATGTTTCTCTCTCCAGAGAGAGAAGTTAAGGTGGATATTCAAAATGCAAGGTCCTCTGTTGTTGTTATATACTGTATTTAAGGGTAATATATTTAGCAGAGTATAATTTACAAAGCAAACAATAAATTTCTTTTCTGGCATGATGATAATGACAAAACTACTGGATCCCATCTACTTGTACTCAGTCCAGAAACAAAAATCAGCGGTCTTTTTCATTAAACATTTTTAAATTCAAACAAACAAACAACAAAAAAGACCCCAAAACAAAACAAACACTTGTGTTCGTGAAAATAGTATCATGTGAACTGACTTTCTTCTTCACAAAGAAATCCCTCAGCTCTGTGTCATGGTTCTTGGTCACTAAGCAAAGAGCTTTTCAAGCCAAGTCCATTGTGACAAAGATCATGAGCTTCTGGGTGTGGGACTTGGATCCAAACAAAATGTTTCTGTGGGCAACCAGTTGGACAGGGATTTGACAGAAGGTATAGGGGAAAGGATAATATATTACTAGTTGCTTCCCCTCCTTGTTCTTCTTGATGAGGAAATACAAGATTTTAGCCACTGGTCCCTGTGTTTCCCATAAGAACAGAGTTAACAAGACGTGAAGAACATATCCAACTGATTCGACAGCTGCCATCAGCCCCGTACTTGAGTTTAATGAAAACCAAGTGCTCTCCAAGACTCAAGAGAAACCAATTGACTAAGATCTCTCTCACCAAAAAGAATTAAAGGGATAATTCTTAAACTCAACCAGTGAAATGTTTTGACAGCAGAAGAAAGAAATCTTGAAACAGCTTGTGTCATTCCTACTGTTCACAGAAAGGTTTGAGGTTGTCTTATCAAGGTTATTCCTAAGCTCCAGGTAATGGCATGAGACTTGCAAACTCTGTTAGAGATTTATGATCTTCTACACAGAATTATTGAGAAAAGCCCTCTGAACTCATCCAGCCCAGCCCACAACCTAACATCACCACATCAGCCACACCAGGGCATTAAGGGCCACAGCCACTCTGTTCTTAAACACCTGCAGGGATGGGGACTCCACCACTGCCCTGGGCAGTCCATTCCTTGAGAAGGGCTTCCTAACATCCAACCTAACCCTCCCCTGGTGCAGCTTCAGGCCCTGTCCTCTCATCCTAGTGCTAGCTGCCTCAGAGAAGAATCCAACCCCCATCTAACTGCCCCCAGTACTCTAGGGGAGGCTTCACCAGTGCCTCCTCTCAGGGGAAGAATTACATCCCTAGTCCTGCTGGCCACACAACCCATTCAACATTCAGTCTGCTTCCCATTTGGGTATTGTAGCCTTTAAAGCTACTGGTTTGACTCAGTTATGGGGGGAAATGACAAGGAAGAGTTAAAAAAAACAGATATGAGAAGACTTCTAGAGGGGAAAGAGACATAATTATGTCCAGCAGGAGACAGGTTACACATATTTATTCTTTTCCCAGTAAAAACTTTCCCAGTGAAAGCTTAACTTTATACCTGGGTGTCCTATAGGTTAAATGTGGGAAAGAAATTGCCTCATGGGCAGCAACAGGAGCTGCTCCACCCGAACCCACCAGCAGGTCTTCAAAACCCAGCACAGGGCAAACTCGGCTGCTCTGACTCTAATAAAAAGCACATGACAAGGTCAGGGGATGCCCATGTAGACCGGAAAAAATCTTTTTCCTTATCTTAAGTGAAGCAGTTCAAAACATCCATATCCGGACTTAAAAACAATCTGCTCTCAAGTAGGACCATACACCTGCTGCTGCATGACAAATGGGTCTGCCGTCGCTCTTCCCACTTCCCATCAAAGAACCAGTGATGGTTGTTAGTGCCAGATCACAGAGTTCAGTCCCACACACGCGCGTGAATGCAGAGAATGCTGTTCCCTAATAATTCTGCATTAACCACTGTTAAAAGAAAAGGCACTGAGCGACCGAATCCTGGTTTGAAAAGGTAATTCAATATTCCCATCACTATATGCAGGAAAACCAAGAAGCTGCATAACAGGCATAGAAAACATAAAAATAAGCAATTTCCATATATTACACACTAATAATTGCCATTCTGACATTGTATTTAACGAGCTCTGGCTGCACTCAAGTTGCTTCTTCAGGAAATACAAATTAGGACACTCCAGGCTACCAGCTCCCCTGAGACATTAATTCCTGGTTTTATTCTGGCACAAAACAACCCTTGGCAGGTCGGGTAGAGGTGACCACCACAGCCAGGGAGCAACAAGGAGCAAGAGGAATCATCAGTCTTCTGGAGGTGATCTGCAGCTCTTCTCTTTATGTTAAAAAGTGCAAAGTATTAACAAGGTGAGACATTTTCTATTCTCTTCTACTTTCAAATATCATTTTATTTCCCAGCCTGCAAGACAGGTAGTTACGGAGCACTCTGCTTACCAAAGCTGGCCAAGACATAGCCTTTAACATACAAATTCAGGGCTAACACAATAAAAATCATAATTAAAGCTCTCCAGGCATCTCTGCTTGTCCTCTGCCTTCACCCAGCATTCCCCTTAAGTACCATATTCCGACATATTTGCTCAGCACAGTCAAGAACAAAGTGACAAAGCAAACAACACAACCTGCATGGAAAATGAACCCTCCCTGGGAGTCTGACTGTTGGACCTTCACTTGGAATAAATGGAAGTCAAAGGGAAAAGGAGGTTTAAGTCTGATAAGTCTCTGGTCTGGTGAATCTGTATTATTTGATTGTTCTGCATGTTCTGAGGGGTTTGTTCTTTTAACTTCAAAAGATTTTTTGGGGGGCTTCAGACACTGCTCCCCCTCCTCCCTCCTATTAAAGTCATCATAAATTGAGCTCCACACAAACTGTGTCCAGAGTGTTGGCTGCAGAAGAGACATGGATGGGTGGAAACATTATGTTAATGGCTCCCCATCCAGATTTATTGTGGTCAAGAAAAATCTACTGCCTAGTGAAAAGACTTGCTAGCTTTCTCATCTAAAGTCCACACACACACAGAGGCAGGGCACTGCAGGGTGTCCACTCAGTGGGAGAAGTCCTGCTTCTCTTTCTTGCGGAAAATTGCAGTGCAGACGTGGCTCTCAGCCTGCAGGAAGAGTCCCAAGGACATGCCAAAGGGATGTCCCTTAAAGCCACAACTGAGGGGCATCTCACACACTAACCTTGCGATATACAAGGCCAACATTCTTCAGGCATAAAGACTGTTGTGTACAGTACTACAGTTTGTGGCACACAGTGAGGCTGCATCGCTGCCTTATCATAGAATAATAGAACAGTTTCAGCTGGAAGAGACCCTCAAGATCATCGAGTCCAACCTTTTCCTAGCCCTAGCAGCACCACTAAACCCTGTCCTCCAATGCAACATCTACCCTTCCCTTAAAAACCTCGAGGGATGGTGACTCAATGCCCTCCCTGGGCAGACTGTTCCGACTCCTGACAACCCTTTTCAGGAAAGAAATTCCTCCTGACATCCAACCTGAACCTCCCCTGGCGTAGCTTAAGGCCATTTCCCCATGTCCTATCACTGGCCACTAGGGAGAACTGACCAACCCCTGCCTCTCTGCAACCTCCTTTCAAGTAGTCCTACCAAGACAGACCCTGGGTACATCACTTTATACACTCACATATCCTATCTGTATCTCTAAAACACAGTTTAGGCTACAAAATAGGTTTGGTGGAGCCACTGGTAATGCTGCCTGATTTTAGAGGAGAGATTTTTGACTGATTGATGGAAAGATCTTTATCAGCCAGGTAAAGATTTCAATCGCCAAGCAGCTGCTCAAAACCTCAATGGACCTAAGTAACCTCTTGTAGGCATTCAGTGATGAGCATACATCAGCTTTCAAGTCATCAGCCTCCTCCTAAACTTGTTGCTAGAGGTTCAGGACAAAACCAGGAGATCTCAAAGCACTGGAGTAGAAAATTATTTCAAAAGCCTAATAAAAAAAAACCAACCCCATTGGTTGGTTGCGTAAAGACAGGGCTGGGTGGAAAACAGTCTGGCAAAATTGATCAAGTCATCTAATCCTTTTCCTTCTCTACAACTCCCTGAAGGGTGGTTGTAGTCAGGTGGTGGTTGGGCTGTTCTCCCAGGCAACTAGCGACAGGACAAGAAGGCAGGGCCTGTAGCTGCCAGGGGAGGGTTAGGTTGGATATTAGGAAGCCCTTCCTCATGGAAAGGTTGATCAGACCCTGGAATGGACTGCCCAGGGCAGTAGTGGAGTCCCCATCCCTGGAGGTGTTCAAGGACAGAGTGCCTGTGGCCCTTAGTGCTCTGGTGTGGCTGATGTGGTGATGTTAGGTCCTGGGCTGGGCTGGATGAGCTCAGAGGGCATTTCAAGCCTCAATCACTCTGTGATTCAGTAATCTGCTCTGGAATCTTATTTAATTATATCTGACCTCAAATCAGGAAGACTTTGGTGAGGAGGAAACCTGGTCTCACTGTTGTCCCACTGTGCCCAGACATCAGAAGAGTTCTTTGGTGTTGTCTGACGGACAATAAAAGCTTTGTGAAAGGAAATTTTTTAATATTCACATTTTCCATTGCCAGAACCACCATCCATTTCAACTGCCCCCAACAGCTACTTCTGATGGAATAACACTGAATCTCAAAAAGACATTTATGTTCTGAAACATGGGAGCCCTGTACCCGGCGACACTAGCTATGAAAATATAAATCAATGAGGTTCCTGATGCAACGCTCTTATTTCTAACTGCAATCTCTATCAGAAGTCAGAGTTCTTTAGAAACAAACCCATTCAAGTCCCTTACTGGAAGTTCACTCATTTGTTTTGCTGTTGATATTTTGGAGTGGTTTTTTTTCCTTCTCCCCTGGCGCTTCAAGACTGAAAGTTTTGTACCCCACTCTATGCTATAGGAATCTGTGAAACTTAATTACATTTACTGTTACAAAAAAGGGTTTATGAACTTTTGCCTTTGGGCAAAAATGTTTATTTCATTGCCTTTGTTATTCATTCTTTTCAACTCCAGTGCCTTTGAACTTTTCAGCTGCACAGAGTTATCACCGTTGCACAGGAACCAGGAACTGAACTCCCGAGATGCAAACCGCAAGTGGAAGAAAACGAAGGAGGCAAAGATATACGAGTCGTTATTTTGGCCACCCTTTGTGCCATTAAAATCTCATTTTCTGCCTATTAGGATGCCCTCTGCCTGCTTAGGCAGTGGTGATAGTCAGTGATTACTGTGTAATTGAGTATAATTGTCTTTTCACTTTTCATTTGTGTCATTCTGAGCTTCGGTCTGTTTTTTCCAACCACCTAGAGGAAAGAAAAGGCTAGAAAGCAGATAAAGCCGTTAAAAGTCTCACTTTCAGCCCCAAAGAGATTCATGATTGTAATTATAGATTGCACCCTCTTTGTGACTTCTCAGAGTTTAGCGGATGCCTCTTCCCAAGCACCTGGGCAAAGCCCTCGCTAAGAAAACCAGCCACCCTCTGCTCGAGCTTGAACGAATAACATTAGCCTCAGACAGATGCCACATGCAGGAAAACGTGACCAACCTTTTGACACTCAATTATCGAGGCAATTTATTAACACGATTCCCTAAGAAAAGCTCATGCAAATTAGACAAACAATTATGGCATCCTAGACTGCCAAAGAGCAGTAATACTCCTAATTTATGTATTTATAACTCGATTACTGCTCCTCTCAGCTCAGCCCTTGGAAGCCTCCTCATACCGCTCGCCTGTGATTTTCCTCATGAGGTTGTCTCAGAGATATTTTATTCGCAGTAAAACTACACATCAACTCAGTCCCTAGGCAGGTTGATCTTCAGGAGAAGAGGAGTGCCTTACAACCCCTCCACTACCAAATGTAAACATGGAGCCTGTGTGATTGCATTATAAATCACGTGAAATTAGATATAAGCTATGACTTAGTAGGAAGGAAAAAAAATAAAAAGAAGGAAACCAGCAAACTGAAATCATGTGGCTTGTATAAAGAATACATTATGGTTTAAATTTGGCAATTCATTGTAGCGTGGCCTGAGGGAACAGACTCTTTGGTTCTGCTATACAGCAAATCCTCTGTCTGAAAACAGTGCACTGACCTGAGGTGAAAGGCCATTGCCAATGGCAGGGTTCATGGGATTCGAGGGCCCGGACGGAGGCACAAAGCTGTCTGTATAGCTGGAAAATCCATGCCTGCTGCTGGGGAGGCAATAGGCAGAGCTGCTCTCAGGGTTCGAGGGGAGGCTGCTTTGGTGTACGGTGCTTGGAGGGAGAGGCTGAGGTCTATGGACGGTGCTGCTTGGATCAGACACGGCTGGAAGCAAAAGAAACATGTTGATGTGTTTTCCTCCTCTTTTTTTCCCCTGGCATAAGTAGTTCATTATGTGAAGCTCAACTTAAGCGGAATTGCATCAAGACCCACATTTAAGTACTGGTTGAGCAGAAAGGTAAATCTTTTGTATGGATGGAGATATAACCGGACGCAGCAGCACAGAAATCCTTAAATAGGCTGTTAAACCCCTAACAACAGAGAGATGCAGGTTTCAGACAGTGGGGCACAGGTCACTCAGAGTTGATGCAGCAACATTTTTTAAATAAAGATTAAATCACATAGGTTAAAAAAATCCAACAAAAACCAGACAAAAATTTAAAAAACACATAGATTAAAAAAATGAAGGATGAGCTTTAGTTGTTTAGAAGACTGGGAAGAAGCTTTCCACTCCTGGACATGGCAGAGAAGTTCTAATGCAGTTTGTAGTGAACACAACATGTGAGAGAAGCCCTGGGCTCTGAAAAATTTCTTTAATTAAAGCATCACACTAGAAGTTTGGACCTAAACCACAGGGAGGAAGCAAGAGAAACCTATTTCATAAAACATCACCCTTTAACAGTAGAACCTATCACAGCCTAGATTTGAGCCTCCACTGCCTCCATTCTCTCCTCCCACACCAAATCCAAAGTTCACAGCATTTCTGATAAAGTCAGGACAAATCTTTACCATACTGAGACTCTCTACTGCCTGATGTGAGACAAGACAGTCTGAATCACAGTGTTTCCCATTATCAGATAAATATTCAGAGTACTTACACAAGCTTCCATCTTCAAAAGCGACACAAAGTAGATAGAAAGCAACTGCTGCCTCTCTCCTCACCGCACTGGGCACCCCCAAGGAGGTCAACGCAGTAGAAGAGCAGGGCAGCACATTGGTTACTTGGCCAACATCACACCCTTCATGTGTAACCAGCCCTTTACCTGCAGCAAACCCCCAGTCTTCTTACATGCTTCAAGAGTTTGCAGGGTCCTCACTAACTTGGACCCTAAATCAGCTACCACCCTGTTTTCTATATTAGAGAAGAAAATATTTCTACAGATCAACACTGGAAACCCCCTGATAACACCACCTGAACCAAGCACCTGGGGGCTACTGTACCTTGTGGTATGGAGGTGGGTTGATAAGAGGGCTCAGAGAGCTGGTACGTCGGCAGAGTCGGCATGGCACTGGGTGGAAACCCTCCAGGGATCAGATGGTTAAAAGCCATCAGCTGGTTGGCTCCTGCTTGTTTCCTCCACCTAGCACGACGGTTACTAAACCAGACCTACAAGATGCATCAAAAATAATGGTGTAAACTTAAAGGTCTCTTGCAACACAAACAATTCTGTAGTGCTCCATGGGGACCTGATAGTGACCTGAAGGGGACTACAAGAAGGCTAGAGAGGAACTGTTTACAAGGGCCTGGAGTGTTAGGATGAAAGGCAATGGTTTAACATTAGAGAAGGGCAGATTGAAATGGGATGTTAGGAAGAAGTTCTTTAGCAGGAGGGGGATTCAACACTGGAGCAGGTTGCCCAGGGAGGTAGTTAAGGCCCCATCCTGGAGATGTTCAAGGGGAAGCTGGACAAGGCTGTGGGTAACCTGATCTAGTGGAGGATGTCCATGTTCACTGCAAGCAAATTGGACTGCATGGCCTTTGGAGGTTCCTTCCAGCCCAGGCCATTCTATGATTTCAAAGGCATTGAGTGTCTGAGATGAGAAATGTAGAAGATGCACACTGGGCAGCTCCCAGCCCACACTGGAGCCCTTGGTTCAGACAGGACACAGGAATCCCCAGTCTGTGCTTCCTCTCAAATACAACCTTACCCAAGAAACAGGTGGGCTAATACTTTCATGCTTTTAATAGCCATAAATCATTATTGTGCCTGATTTAATGAGAAAGGGCAGAAGCACCCCTCCACAGGATCCAGGTGCCAGCCAGAGTGATTTCGTCTGGATTAGATTATCTTCCTGTATAATTTGCTGACAAGCTAGTGGCGTTGGTTAACGCGCTGCTGGAAGGTGCTCTCGCTCGTCTGTCAGGGTTTTACATTGCCCTAACAATCAGCAGGACCTGAAGCTTTTAATTTGGAGAGCACAAGAACGCAGGGATCCCCCGCAGCGAGTGTTCGTGTGTTCCCATATGGACAAACCATCCCTGAATCAACTTGATGTTAACAGTAGATGAGAATTTCAGTGCTCAGATTAGCATTTCAGAACCACTTTGAAATCCGTTCCCAGGACAGAGGACCAAACAGATGGGGTTTGGATTAGTGGGATGCTGCAGCTATACATCTGCTTTCCTTCACGTCATTCTCAGCTCATGTTTTCAGTTTTCCAAGTCTTGGATGACTCTTATGACTCTTCCAAGAAAGGAAGAGACCATCCCTCCTGCAAGCAGTCTATGCTGGCTTAAGAATAAGCCCCACAGGCTGGATTTCCAGGGGTAGCATCATTTCCAAACCATGAGTGGCCTTTACATGAGTGTAACTGCTTTTTGGACTGTGCTCTAGTCTCCTCCTCTGCTTGCTGTTTCATAGTGGGAGCAGTGATTCTCACTGAGCCATCTGGTTTCTCATGTGGGCCATCTGTCACCATGTAGTTTTGATCTGCCTTCATCCTCTTGTCAGAATGAGCAGCTCAGCTCGCACAGCTGCCTCCTCCTCCTCTGGCCACAGCCTCTATTCCTCAATCACACACTCCCACTCTAGTTTAAGACTGAGGACAGGGGGTTACATGGAACCTCTGCTCCACCTCAGGAATCTCTCTCTTGTTTTTGGTTGGTTTTTTTTTTGCTAGAGATACCAACCCTCCCTCTGCCTCCACACAAACCATTTCTGAAAGCATGAGGCAGAGACAACACACCAAGATGGGGAGGTGAGACCTACCATGAACAAGTGTTGAGGGCAAGTCTGGATTCAGCAGAATTTCTCGTCCTATAGACATCTTTTTTCACCCCCTTCCTACCCATTTAATTTCTTATTTACTACTCACAGGGTCACTCCACCTGCTCCACACCAGTCTCACACTTGTTATCTTTCTAAAAAACTAAGGAAAGGAAAAAGGAACAAGTTGCTGAAGAGAACTTAAGAAGGATGATGGAGGTCAGAGAGGGAGCAGGGAACAGCAAATGCAGGTTGTAATTAGCCTGCCCAGGTCATTAACTCCAGCTTTCTCCATTACACTCTCCCTTCTCCAGGTCAATAGGGTTATCTAATGATCTTCAGGAATGCTACCTGAACTACACGACATGAGCGACGCAATGAGCTTTTGGTTCTTCTACAGATAAGCAGCTGCCTTAAAGGCCTTGATCTTTAGTAAAATGACTCAGATCCCAAACTTTTAGCTCAGTAATCAACAATTTGCCTTAAAGTCAAGTTTTGTGCTTTTATTTACTGATAGATTTGGGCACATTTGACAGATTTGCATGTTTTCCACAACTGGAAATAGGCAGAACAGTTCTGTGATATGTTAAACATCCCCATGTAAAGGACATGCAATGGTATCAAAAAGCCTTCAGCAGCCCCAAATCCCTGTGAAAGGGACATTCAACGGCATCAAAAAGCCCCAAAACATTGAAAAGCCCCAAAACTTGTGCTGGAATTCTGAAAGTTCTAACACAATAGTTTTTCCTCTTATGGTCTGAGATATGATTTGCAGCTGAGTTCAGCTCCCATTTTATAGCAGGTAACTGCAGATTACAGATGCTGTGTGTGACAGAACACAAAAAAATAAGACAAGAGAAAAAAAATAACATTAAATGTGAAAGTTAAAGAAAGGTGGAAATCGGTTTTGGAAACTCCAGGATAATCTCAGTAACTCAAACTTAGCAATTTTGCTTACAATTTACGTGGTGTTTGTTAAAATCCCGAACTTTACTCAACTGCAGCTCTATGCTTTCTGTGTTCATTCAAATTATGTATTATTATTATTAATCATATTATCTCACTTTGTTTGGCTGCCTTAGCTTAATCTCAGAACTTCAGGCAACGTTTAGTTTTTATTTTTAAATAACATGAAGGATCCATGTGAACTCATGGGACTAATTAAAGAAATCTTGACAAAGTTGGCCAATGCCAAGCCAAGACATAAAAAAAAAATCTAGTTACCACCAGCCAACAAGTCTGCTCAAAACATATTGTCAGCACCTGGGGAAATGTTTTCTGGGGTCTGCGTTTCCAACGGGGTTTAAACACAATGTCCCTCAGTATGCTCTGCAAATTTCAACTGCCAAGAGCATGACACGACTTGAAATGAAAAGAGACTCAGACTAGAGAAAAGGATGCTAGTGGTGAGGATGGTGAGGGCCTGACTCAGTGCCCAGAGAGGTAGGAGAAGTCCCATCCCTGGAAACATTCCCAGTCAAGTTTGTCTCTTGGAATCAGAGCAACCTGCTCTGCTTGGAGGTATCCCTGCTACGGTGGGTGAAACTGAATGAGTTAAAGGTCCTTTCCAACCCAAACCATGCAGTGATAAGCAATCTACTGGATTTTGGAGACCCACACTACATGACCATTACTGTACATGAAGGAATACAAATCTACTTGTGTTGGTTTAACACCCCAGCTTCTATGTGCCACTCAAAGCTGAAATGGAAATGACCCGCATGGCTTGGAAACCAAACCGAACCCGAGTGTCTGGCCAAAACCAACATTTCCAACAGAACTGAAGAAGATAAAATTTACGAAAAAAGAGGGGTAAAATTGAGTCTTTAAAGGCTCAACTTATTAAAACAGTATTGGAGGCTCAACTTTTTAAAATCTGGAACTGGACTGGCCTAAAGAAGAAATCACTCCACAGAAGACTAGGGGAAAAAAGTATTTTGCACCAGTGTAGAATGGATGAGGTGAACTAATAGGTTTCTCCCATCTCCGTTTTCTAATACTTAAGCTCCTGCCTTTTATTGCTGTTTTTCCTTTCAGTACTTTGTAATGATCCTGCCAACATCTTATTTTGTTGATCTCAACAAGATATTCTTTCAAAGATGCATTTATTCACTTGGGAACACACCAGTGTAATTATCCTTGACATTTCCCCAGCCTGATCGTAAACACAGAGTGCTCCATGTGCTTTTAAGGCAAAAAGATCTCTGATCTGACAAGGCCGAGCACCCGAGACGTGAATTTTGCAGAAAAACTGTGGCTATTGGGTTATCCACAGTCCTGACTGCCACAGGCATGAGAGCCAAGAGCACGTGAAGTCAAGATACTGATGGGGTGTCGATGGCACTTCAAAGTTTAGACACAGTGGAAGGATGGTTCCCCCCTTTTTGCCTTATGATATTTTTTATGTTAACTGCCTCCCTCTATCTCCCCTACTCCCCCCAAATTCATTTGTTCACAAAAAAGTGGATGCACCATCAGTCTGATTCTTCTTTTGCAGTAGGATGCAGTAGGATCCCTCAGGGCTCAGAGCAGTAGCATCTCAAGGGACAGCACTGTCAGAGACCAGCCGTAGGAAGAAGAAAGTAGAAACAACTTTTTCAGAACAACCAGTTGGTAAATCAGCATCACCCTGACATCTTCACATCTCATGGGAATGAGCTCTACGAGATACACTATGTGTTGCCCTGTTTGCTCACAGCATGCCAAAGCCATTCTAGGAAAGAGATGCTGTGAACACCAGTGGGAACAGCACAAGGCTGTGGGTCTGCCAGGAGCTGCTGGTTATGGTGATGGGAAATCATACTGGTTGGGATATAAGGAGTTATTAATGTGATAGAAACCAGAGTTCTTCTGAAACAAATAGGGGAAACAAAAATCCACCCCCTCAAAATCACACACACAAAAATACCAGACCAAAAATCCACTAAACTGTGCTAAAAGGGAACAAGGACTTCCAACTAGGTCCCCAGTACGACTCAACCTACTCAACTCTCACAGGTTCCTTTGAGAAGACTTTGACTCAGCCCTACACAAATACTGCAGCTGAAGAGTTCTGCCCAAATGCCAAGTAATAGGCAAATTGCACTGTGTCTTTATAAATTAAAGCACCACTAATTTGAGCCCCGAGGCAGTGGGGACCAGAAAAAGAGAATCAATATCACATCCCTTCTTTTCCTTTATATTTAGAAAAAGGTCTTCTCGGGCCTGCATGTGTTTGTAGTTGGCTAATTTCCCCATAAGAATTTCTCCTTTACCCCAGGGGAAAAGAAATCTGCAATTACAGGGTTATCTATGAAAGAATACACACAGCATTTGCTTTCTTTATCCTATATATGATGCAAGAGGGACAGCCTCAAGAAAAGGCATGAGAAAGTCTCCATAAACCACATCAGGAATAACCCGTAAAAAGCTGCTGAAAGGACTTAACCGTTCCTGAATCCATTTCTTTCCCCACAGAACTGCACAGCACAGCAGACAGAGGAGCCAAGGGCAAATAAAGAATTTTTTTTGGCACTGGTCCTCCCTCCCCCATGATTCCGCAGTGAATGCTCCTCTCTGTTTACTACTGAGTCTATTAAAGCCGAGAGACTGGACTTCAAGAGCTTTCAAACATCAATACTAGCCTTAGCGTAATTTCTTCTCCCACCTTTCCCCTCCACTACCTCCTTCTGCAAACCATCCCTTCCATTCCCTGGATCACAGCAAAACAAACCAAACAGCATGCAAAAGCACAGCACTTGAAAAATAATTGAAATTAATCTTCTTCTCATTTTTCTTCCAGCTCCTCAAGACTTCTCAGGACTTTTGATTTGCTGAGGTTGCAATAAGCATTTTGCAAAACCTTACAAGCTGATTATGAGTTGGACGTAGGGGTGCTCAGCACCATCCCAGTAGCCTGGAGTGATCTGCCTGAATTTGCTGACAGGTTCTTCTGTTAAATAGTATTTTTCTTTTTTTTTTCTTTTTGGAAGGTTCCTAGCAAACCAATTTAAACCTGGGGTTTGGCTGAGAAGAAATTTTTCAGGGCAGGACATACTCGTGCTTCAGGATTCTTGATAGAAGTGTCTAGGTTGGAAGGGACCTTAAAGATCATCTGGTTCCAACAAGCCATGGACACTTCACACCAGACCAGACTTTTCTTGCTTTTTCACTCTTATTTACGGACTAAGAGTGTCCAAACAAGTTTCTCCCATTGCCTTTTGGGGTGAAACACAACAGGCACATGTCAGCTGCTACTCTTACTAGGACCTCCTGCCCCCCAGCAATCCCACACAGCACATCCTTAACGTGGTCCAAGACACAAGTCTTGTCCATCATTTTTCAGACCATGTGTAAGTCCTGCCATCAACACAAACTCAGTCCAAAAAGTTGTGTCTGAGTGGCCACTCCTTTCAGCCAGGACAAGCTCCTGGCCACTTGCCTGCCGCGGGATAAACCTGAACCTTTTTCCAAGAGCCTTCACCAACAGATTGAAGTAAACACCTCCTGTCATCCATCTGAACAAGGCTCCGCGCTGCTGCCAAAGTTCACCCAGTTCACTCAGGTCTAAAAATAAGCCTGATGTGAGAATGAAGATGTGGCCAGAACCGATGCTCCCCTCATCATTCCACAGGCGCTATTTGCAACAGAGACCATAACCACGCTGAGGCCCAGGATGAGCCTTTGATCTTTATCTACGCGGGGGAAAACTTCACTTTTAAGAAGTCCCCTTCAGATTGAGGCAGCAAAAACAGGCAACAGACCTTGAGGGCCTGGATGGCAACTTAATGATGGTTTAATGAGGTTCTAAACTGGACCAGTAAAGCATCACATGGTCGGGATTTTTACTCGCGGCATGTGAAACTTTAACTTCACATTCCCAGGGTATTACTGCAGGGGTTTTTTTAAACGAAGGGTCATCCTTTAGAACTCTTGCTTCTGAGTTGTATCTGGGGAACACATGAGAGACCAGAGAACGTTTCCCTTCCTTCTGCCTCTAGAGAAGAGCCTGGTGACTTTGGAAGAGGCAGCAGAGGTTTGTCCTGGTTCCACAAACATGGGGTGGAAAGACTCAACAGCCCTCAGGTGGAATCACAGGGAGCCCAAACTCCTTACTACACCCCATGCATTTGAACCCCATATATTTGCTGCAAATATGGAGGTGGTTGAGTCATCATCCCTGGAGGTGTTTAAAGGTCATTTAAATATGGTTTAGGGGTGAACATGGGAGAGTAGCATTGATGGTTGGACTCAATGATCCCAAAGTTCTTCTCCAACCTGCAGGGGGAAAGCGAGGGAAGAGATGGTTCCGCAGCACAAGCCTTTTCCTTTCACTGGGTTGAGAGACTGCCTCTGGGAACAGAAGGAAGAGGGAAGCACAGGAGCGGCAGGGTAGAGAAAACAAAACATGAGATGCAAGAGAAAGCTATGTGAAGAGACTGAGAGAACAGCAAGGCTAGTCCAGTTGCAATCAATTCAATAATTTCTTAGACATTATAAAACAACTAGGAAACTGGACCTTAGAGCTTCAGAGTGAAACAAGATCATTTTCTGGGCTCAGCCAGACTCAGGCTGCAAAGAACCAGCTCTTTTAGATGCTGCTTGGTTGGGAGGCAGTCAAAGAGACCTTTGTGTACATACCCATATAAAAATGGCCGTCTCTGATTTCTGTTCCCTAAAAAAGAAAGTGTGACTAAGAACGCTCGAACGCTGCATCACTGCGGCCCTCCAGCCCACTCTGCCTCCAGTCTCCCAGGGTTATTTTCTTTTCACAGGTCGTCTTTTATTTCATGCTCATCATAGGTGGCTATTTTAAGGGGCTATAGAGAGGTGCTGAATGCTGATAAGGCAAATCCTGTATCCCTTAATCCGCTACTAAATCACTCTGCCAGCCTTCAAGGGTACCAAGACAGATGGGGAGCCCTAGGAAGCTGCCCACAGGCTGGTTACTTCAACCCCAGCTCATCTTTAATCCAGAAAGGTTTTGTTCTGGTATTTTAATCATTGATTGACTAGGAACTTTCTTCCATGCTGGGTTAGGTAAAATATCCCTGTGTCAGAGGTACTGGGGAATTCAGGAGGCCGTAGATCATAGGAGCAGTGTGAGACAGGATGCGTCTCAAGGGAACTGAGGAAGCCATAAGGAATGTAAGAAGTCACAGGGTTAAAGCCACATTAAGACAGCTGTTATGCTAATGAGAGATCTGCTTTTCTTCAAGCTGTGGGTCACTGATTTAGAAAAACACCAACATGGTCTTTCTGATTTCATCCTACTTTCCCACTGAAGCTAACTTAGCCCAAAACATCATCTCCTGGATTCCATTTGTCTTGCTAACAGAACTTCTGTAGTAAGTTCTCCGTCATGTTTGTGCATGGCTTATTCCCAGGGCTTGATCTGGGCTTACCTGGCTCAAGTCTATACAGGATGCTGTTTTGCACGATTTTCACTTAAACAAAGCCAGGAACCACCTGAGTTTGCCTTCCAGGCAAATCCATCCATCTGCCCACCCGCCCATCCATCCATCCGTTCCATTTTCTCTAACAAAAACACAAAACATGTTGTGAAGTCTTCATCAGAAATGATTTAGCAGGTAAAACTGAAGAAGTCTGGACTTTTTGAGCCAAATACTCATCAACAGAGTCACACTGCTTGTCTGAGAGCATTTGGGGGACGATTTGTATGGCTTATTCCAGACTGCAGAGCCTCAGCACCTCAGACGGAACTTCAAAGGTTAAAATACAAACCCAGAGTTCCACCATGCAACCAAATTCACCTGTGCCCTTGTCGATATCACGAGCTACCACTCATTTCTCTTCCCTGGTTGGATTCCAAGCTACAACATGTCGCCTGTCACTTGACCACGTGTTTATTCCTCCAGCACATCAGCTTGTAACCCAGATCTACATGAGGTTGTGAAGACCTGACAGTTATCTGAGGGTTTGTTTTCTCATAAAAGAAACTGACAGTGGGGATAAAAGTGATACTGCAAGGATTAAAATCAACCAAGCTCCTAAATTTAATCTAAAAGTAAACCACAGACACCTCACCAGAACCTCACATGGCTCTATGGACACCCTGTTCTTTCTAAAAGATTTTTCTCTCATCTCTTAATGCCTTAAAGACCCAAACAGCAGCTGAAATCAGTTAGCTGAGCAGACACTGGCACAGCAGCTGACCTGACTGCATGCAGAGTGCTGTCAAATGCACAACCCAAACACATTGGCACAATAAACCTTCTCCAAAGGCTCAGTACTGCATATTCATGGCAGGTATGGAACAATCATTGGTGAAAACATTGGTTTTTCTCAAAGCAGTTGTCTTTAACAGTCCACAGATGCAAAAACCCTTAAGGCTATAAACTACATTGCTTCATGTTTTCCTTCTACCCCAGGGGAGGACATGTAGGATGGAGGAGGACCAACATGCTGATGGAAATTTCCTCTCTCAGTCAGCTTTTAAATACACACCTGGACACGAGCCTCTGTGAGTTTGGCTCTCTGAGCAAGTTCTTCCCTTGTGTAAATGTCAGGGTAGTGTGTCCTCTCAAAAGCTCTTTCCAGCTCTTCCAGTTGCTCTGCTGTGAAGGTTGTCCTGCTGCGACGTTGCTTTCTTTTCAATGGTAAATCTGGTTCGGAATCGATGTCAGAGCCTTCATCGGACTGGGGTGCTGATGCTCAAAAAGAACAGAAAAGACTAAAATTAGTTTTAGTTGGGGGGGGCGAACTATTGGATCAAGCAAAGACATCCTCTTCTGTGGAAAAGTTGCTTTTCCCCCATGACTCAGAACTGAGTTGTCAAGCTTCAAAAGAGCAAAAAAGTAAGGTAAAAATCAGAGCAAGTTAAATGTTCCATTGGGCAAATGTGCACAAACAGCTAAAGAACTGACAAAAGTTCAGCACCTTTGCCTGGCCCAAGGATATCTGAGGACCTTTAGAAGCCTTTGAGTAAATCAGGAGCTACCAACTCTTGCCATCAGCCATTTAAAGAGAAAGTGGAACCAAAACGCTCTCTAGGGTTCATGGCGTGGAAAGCATGAGATCATACACACTGAGCCATCCTGGCATCATGGCTTCTTTCCCGTGGTGTTCCCTGGCAACCAAGAGAACTCCAGAGACAGCCCACGCTGAAAGCCTCTTCCAGTACCTAGCTACACTCTTTCTCCAACAAACCACAACAAATCAGAAGAGTAGACCTGTAAAGCCTGTCATCACTGGCACTGACTGCTGTCATTCCTTCTTGCTAGAGTCTCCATGGGAAACCACCTAAAGAGGGCAGACACTCCCCAGTGATGCTGAGACAGCTGACCCAATTGAAATACCAGCATGATGCTTCTACTACTTCAATAATCCCAAATAAATTACTTTAAATCAATGTCTATAGCAATAATCGCCTTAATGTGATTTATTTGTAAGTGAGAACACAAAGCCAAAACAACATCACTGTTTCTCAAGCTCCAGCTAAAATCGTCTGCAGCCACGGTCCTTTCCAGCTGTTTCCACTTTGGACTTATAAATTCAGCTGATCTGTCTACTTTGTCCTGCAGCTTGAGAAAGGCAAAATGCCTTTGCAGATAATTCAGCTGAAGAGTGTTTAAATAACCAAAAGAACAATTCTGCTAGACCAGAGGCTCTTACAAAGCCATTGGCACAGTCCAGTGTCTTGGATCCAACACACACAGGACACCAGCAGAAGCTCCCACAGAGCTCAGGGTCAATGTCCCGTGAAAACATTCAACTCCCAGCATATCTTTCTCGCGTGGAAGTTTGGCCCTGGGTAAGACTGTTCTCATTCTTGAGAATATTGCTTCCCAGAACAAGGGGAATCGGTACAAACAGCTACCCCAAGCAGTTGAAGTTCATTCCTTATTAAACAGGCAACCTAGGGTATTCCAAAATGAACATGACGCATCACCTGAGTCAGCAACAAACCCCAAGTCTTCTATTTGAAGACTTCATTCCATTTTAGGTTCACATTTTGTTAAGCAGTATCTGAAAGGTACAAATGTAAACCACTGAAAAGTGTCTGAGGTATCTAGGAGTCCAAGACAACACATCTACCCAAGCTCTTACACCTATCTGGTTTCACTGGTGTGACCCTGCACCACGTTTGGCTGCTGTGTGCAGCTTCACAGGTAACATCGAGCTCTTTTGACTTCTCTGGTCTGCAGCATTCAAGCCAGACAAATGTGATGTCTGTACCATAAACTGCACTATTTATTCCTTAAAGTCACTTTAAATAAAGTTTCAAGAAATTTTTGGGTTTTCTTATCAAAATGCTACTGCAGGACTCTTTTCTAGGTGAGATGATGATCAGAGTATTGCCCAAATTCAAAATGGACACAGCTTAGCCTGTGAAGAAAGCAGCATGGATTTATTTGTGTCCAATAGCCTCAGGGTTTCATGAGGTAAAAGAGTACTGTTCGGCACAGGTAAAGGCGTTCGGGTTCCAGCAGGATTATTTGTGTCTCCATCACCTCCACAAAGAGTCATCCTAAAGATCTCAATACTCCAACTCCTCGAGCTACAAACAGGAGAAAGGAGACTGAAAGTACCACCCAGGAGGTCGTTTGGTGGGTTGTTCTTCCTCTCAGTGAACCATTGCATTTGAATCACTAAATAACCAAAACATGACAACCACTTACAACCCAGATACAGCCAGCAAGTGCAGCCAGAGGTTCTCTTCTCATGATGGAACAACATCTCCAGCAGACATGAGGAACTTCTTCAATCAAATATTACACAGACCTTTTCTCTAAGGGTAACAGCTATGGGGTCTGCCCTGGATAGACTCTGCCTAGCCACAGCCACCTGCCTAAAATAAAGCTGAAAAGAATCCCAAAATACCAGAGAGTAAGGAGGTTTCTGTTGGTGGTTTATTCATCAGCTGCCCTCCTCACATCTTCCCATTTATTCACACACATCACTAATTTCACAGCCTCTTCCCCCTCATCTCCAACACTTAAGGCCATGATGGGGACATTTGTGATGTTGGGGCCATTCTGCTGCAGGAGACACCAGCGGGTACCCAGGGCTGTCTGAGCCCACGGAGACACGGGCAACCAACCTCCCTTCACGTTGGCTCGGGTGCAGGCAAGGAAGGGCAGTGGGGCCGCTCGCCCCCAGCACGCACCCGCCGCCACAAATGACAAATGACACTTTCCCTTTGTGATCTTCGGGATTTTTTTTTTTGTGGTGTTGACTTATTTGGAGGCTTTTGTTGGCTCCTAAGAAATGGCCTGGGGCTGAGGTCTATTGGCCCGATTTCCACGCTCCATCTGTGGTATCCATCAGCAGGGCCTTCGCCCGCATTCAGGGTTCTGACACCTGCCTGGCAGGATGCGGGAGGCACAAAGGCGGCTGCGGCGGACACGAGGGGGGCAGTGGGGCCGGGGGGGCTGGCGAGGGCAGCCAGGGTGAAGGGGATGCACAGCAGGGGTTAATCCAGGCTCTCTCTCCCCAAAGCTCAGCACCTGGAGATGTCTCTCCAAGAACTGTACTTCCCTGCCAGAGGTGAGGGGACAAAGACGCGACCCACCGCCAGGTTGCGGATGAATTAATGAGGAAAGGGGGGGGAGGGAACCCCACCCCAGGATGTGGCCCTCAGAGTCACCCCCGGCACTGGCTAAATAAACTCCGGAGCAGCCATAGGTGGCCAGCAGCACATTCCTCTTCAGCTTCTTGTTTGTGTTTGGGTAGGTTTTCAGCAGCTGGTGTTTCAGCGGGCGCCGGGCTGGAAACACACCGGGCAGCCTTGCTTGCCTCAGAAAAGTCCACAGGAAAATCAAAGGGAATTTTTATTTCTCGCTAACAGCCCCTAAACTGCCTCCTCTCCCCACCCAGCAGTCCTCTTCAAGGCAGGCTCTATGTCCATACAACATCTCATGAAGGCTCTGGAGCCAACTGACCACCTCCATCCTGCTTCATTTTGCTGCATGTGCCTGGGGAAACTGACACCAGGCTCCCCGCTCCTCCTCCTCCTCCAGCCCCACTGTCACAGCAAGGAGCCATCGAAAAGAAAATAGGCCCTGCCAGGTCTGTGCTAATCAAAACAGGACAAATAAACCCTGACACTCAACAACTCCCCCAGTGCCCACAGCCCCGGGTGGAGACCACAGAGATCAGTTAGGAGTATGGCAGGCAGCAGAGTACGAGCTCAGGGGCTCCCAAGTCCACCCCACAGCCACCTGTGAGCTTTTCCAGTTTATCCAAGGTGAATAATCACTCCAAACACAACACTCCTCAATTTGAAGTTGTGGGGGTGCCACCAAAGTGTAGTAGGATTTGGAACTCAAATCCTATCCCAGTTCACTTTCTGTGCTCCACCCTCGATGGGAGGAGAGGACAGAAAGGAGATTGGGGCACCCCAATGTTCACCCGGTTAGGTCACAACCCAAATCCTGTTGGCAGTTGGGCTCCTCCTCTTTAAGAGGAAGAAAAGCAAATTTCAAGGACAAAACAGGAAGCCACAAAAGACTTCTCAGTGGGGTTAAGGTGAAACATGTCAGTGCTGCTATGTGCCCCTCTTTCAACGTTAACAGTCAAAATTTAAGATCAGCAAATCTAAGGAAACTTTCAATCTTGCTAGAAACCCACTTATTTCCTAAGGAGGAGGTGAGAAACAAGCAGCCAAATTGGTTTTAACCCTTCATTAGTGGCATTTTGAGGGCGACACATAAAAAAAACCAAAAAGGAAACAAACCCTAAAAGCGAGGCAGCGCTCTGCACACGAGCATCGCTCAGCTAACAAGGATTAAGTCACACTTCAATCGCTCCTTTGAAACCGCTGCTGTTTGCAAAGGGCATGCTTACAAAAACAGCCTAAATGCCTTTTTCCCAACTCCGCAGGCGCTCTGCAGCGAAAGAACGGGAAAACCGGGGAGAAAATGCGTCGCTGTTTGAGCAATAAGAGTAAATCAAGGGGTTGCTGAAACTGGAAAAGGACAACGGTGAGAGCTCCAGGCTGGAAAACGAGCGCGGGAAGGGAACGGCGAGCACGATGGCCATAAAAGTGATCTTGAGAGAAGTGAGTGGTATTTTTATTTTGTTTGGGCTGATGCACGTAGAGAAACACGCTTTGTGGGGCGAGGTGAAAAGGAAAACAGTAGCGGCAGTAAAAGGAAGTGGCCAACAGCGACTTTTATTTACAATTACCAAGAGACGGGCTGTTATTGACCATATGTGCCACAATCGCCCTCCTTATCATGGGTTGGCCATCGTGTCCATTGGGAGCTGTTAATGAACTGGGTAATTGAGCTGCTGACATGTGTTACCAAAACAAAACAATAGGAAGAAGAGACAAATGAACATTTTATTTGCCAATCAGAGTAGGTTCCGCTTTTCAGAGTGCTGCGCCTAAGTAAGTGGCTGAATACATAAACCAGTGCATTGAAGGCAGGCAGATGCATGGACAATAATGGTTAACTGACAGCCCACGGCCCATCTGTGCTTAACATTTTGTTAAAGAAATTACTTGACTTGCTAAGGAGACAAATCATACAGCTGCCCCAAGCGCTGCGTTCAGAGAGATAAATCATTAGCTAAACTGTTTCATGCTCAAAATGACAATGCGTATTACCAGTTACGCGGGGCCGTTTTGTCAGCACAGCTTGATGCAGTTATAAAGCGGCCACAACTGTGACAGCTCGTGGCTATTCAACGATTTTTCAGCCTCCAAGAGGACGACGATGCTGCAAAGACAACTTTGCTGATAATAGACAATTCACAGGCTCTTCTATTTTAAAAACATCTTTAATTTTCGTTTTGTTTTTGGAATGATGAAATAATAGGAGGAGGAAACAAAAATGGGCAAGTGTCTGTTCTGCACCATTAATCTGCTAGCATGTTCTTCATTCAGAAGCAGCGAGCATCAAAATGGAACACATTCCATTCTCAATATCAAAGAGCGTGTCACCAGCACCAAGAATAAATGGCTAATTCTCAGCTGTGCATGAAAGGATAAAGAATTTCTGTACTGAAAAGAAGGGAAGAGGAAACTGCAAATACAACTACAAAAATCTCTTCTTATGCCCCTGACACCTCCCCTTCCAAAAAAAGAGATTTGGTTTGTGAGACAAGCGACGTTCAGGCACTCAACAGCTTTGCCTGGGGGCCTGATCCTGCTCCCAGGTTTCACTGCTGCAAAGTTACACTGGGAAATCAGTAGTTTTAATCTAAAACAGTAAGTAGGACTTGTTATTAGGATTTATTATTAGAGTTAGGACTTTGATCCTACTGCACAGGTAATACACAGATGTGTATGGACAGCAAAGCCACCCAAGGGAGGGAGGATGTCTAGACCCTTCACCTCCCAGCATGGTTGCATAGACCAGGGCAAGCCAAACTCTCACCAGAGCTACCTGAACCACCAAAACACAACCCAAAATAGTGCAGTTTGGTGAAACACATGTAGACTTCCGGGGTTTGTCCTGTGGTTTCAGAGGCTGGTGCCCACCTGAGGGTTTGCTCAGGTTTAATGACTAAATAAAGTTATATAGCTGCAATCTTCCCCATGAAGTTAAAATTGACTTGCTGCCTTCCTGCTGGTCTCAAAGTTACACTGGTGGAGAGAGCAGAGTAGAAAAGCAAATCTGGCCCCTCATCTCTCTTCTCATTCCAAACAGACCCAGGGTAGGAGTTCAGCAAGAAGGACCAGAACTGCAGTAACCATGGATATGACGGAGTGCTCCAGCACAAACCCACACAACCGCACTGTCACTGGACTCTGAGTCACCCTGCACTGGACCAGTTCATTGAATGCAGCCCATTGAGGAGGGCTTGGCCAGAAGCAAGAAGAGTCACAAGCACAACATGTTGATCTGCACCGGGAGCTCACAAGTGCCTACATTCGGGGTCTTTTCCAACTCTTCCCAGCATGGTAACCCTCATGGAGATTTTTTTTCCACAAGTGAAAAAACAACAGGACATGCTTGTGACCCTTCTTCCTGCCTAAAATACCAACTTTGCTGTATTTCAGCATTGAAACAGCTTGTTTTCTTACTTAAAAAAGACCCCATAGATTAAGAAAATTCTTCCAAGACTCAAAAAAAAAAAATCACAGCTTTGCTTCCTAAATTTAGGAAAAAATTGAAGGAAACTAAATGCTCAGATGCAGATGGTGTTTGCTCTCAGACACCTTTAGGGAACTGATATTTTAAGCAATAAAAGACAAAAAGTCAATTTCTCTTGTAATGCCAGGACATGCTAAGAAAGGATTGGCATCATGTCACCAAGCCACTATCAGCTGATGGAGGAGCCAGTCGGCAACCGATTAAGACTGAAAACTGAGTATCCCGGGAGATGGAGCTTGTCAGCTGAGAAATTAAATAAAGCAAATGAAGGAATCTCTGGATAAATAGTGACAACTAGTAGCAAGTCGAAGCACAGAAAATAATTGAGCTGTCAGCAGTCTCTCGGTGTGTAGGCAGTGTGGAACCTTCAGGATAAAAGTAATAAAATCTATAAAATCTATTTGGCTCAATCCTTTGCACCCACAGTACATTAGATCAGCTTCTACAGGAGTTTAATTTGCATTGGGGTTTCACCAACTCATAGCAGAGTTAAAAGGTTTAAGAATAAAACTAAGAGATGCCCAAAGAGACAAATTAAAATTGAGGTTTTAATTTCTCTCTCTCAGCTAGTTCTAGCACCAGAATTCATATCGTCCTGGATTCAAGACAAGCACTGGCAGAGCAAGCTGCTGTCGATAGCTTCATCCTGGTGTCAGCACCACAGCCTCTCCAAGTCTCTATGGGAAATCAGCTCTTCCTCAACCCCTAGCTGCAGCCAGACCACCCCTCAAGCCGCCACTTTTACCTGCTCTGGGGTTAGACTGAGCTACGTGATCATTTGTCAGCACTTGGGATGGCCAAAATTTTTCCAGACTTCTATTTAAACTGGATTTTGCCCCTGAACAGTCTGTTTCTCTAGAAGTCACTTAACTTTGCAGAGGAGTGCTGGGTTTTTGAGAAAGTACACAAAGTGATGCTGACTTCCTTTTTTTCTTCCTGTTTTCCAGACTTCAGTCGTAGAAGGTCACATTTTTCCTCAGCTATTTCTCCTGTGATTGATTTTCCAAGGTACTACCCACTCCTGCCAAAGTGCTATTTTTTTTGAGCCAAATCTGTTAGTAACTCGAGGTCACTCCCATCACAACTACGCAAGAATTGAGGTGCTGACCTCAAAATCCATCATCTTCTGTCATGGGACTTTGGTCCTACTGGGTACTAAGCCCTCCGGTCCCACCAGTCAAAGACAGTCGCTGCCTTTAAGGTTGTTCCACTATGTGGGATGAAATGAGTCTACAATGGGATGGCAGTAGGGTGCCCAGCACCTCTTTTTGTAACTTCCCATGAGGTTTTTCATTCACACCTCCTTAGGTGCCACCATGCACAAGACACCCTCCCTGGAGCACACCATGCTGGTCCATAATACTCCTTCTGCATCACAGGAGATAACCAGATGTGAAGAATTAAAGTGAATTTTCTATTTAAACAGATACCGAAAGGACAGAAACTTGGGTGATAAAAGCAGCTCCATGCACAGACACAGTGCTATGAAGAGATTAACACTGGCTGCCAATAACAAATCGAGTGATATTGTCTGTTCAAGAGAGACACCAGGAGTTTAAGTCCCAAACAAAACAGTTCTCCAGTCTGATAAGAACCCCACCCTCAGCCCATGGAAGGGACGTGCCAAGCGGGGCTGCAGCCAACCCTGCAGCACCTTTACAGCACAGAGAAGTGTCCAGCTGGGAGTTACTCCCGATCCACCCTCTCCAGCACAGAGAAATAATTCCCATTCCTTTGCTCTCATTTACTGCCTGTTGACAGACGCTGATAAATGCTCCAGGAAATCCTACGAGAACAAAGGTGAAAGCGTCATGGTAGAAGTGTCAGAAATCTTTTGGTTAAACACACTTCCACCATCTCTGAAACCTCTACAGACATAAACAACAAATTTACAGCCATCTCTCTGAAGACACAAAATGCAGGAGCTGAGTGCGCAAATCCGCGGTCTGCACAGACCATAACTGACCCAGCGCCAACAGAACCCATTGACTTCACTGTTGTCTTCGTTATATTCATTTTAAAGCTTTTTTGCATTCCTTGATTAAAAGGAACTTGGATTTCATACTCTTCCCCCCCAAAAAAATCTGACTGCAAAGCTTTTAGAGTTTTGTTACTACATACATTGTCCATTTCCCAACTTGCTCTGCTATTGGGCAACAAAGTGGAATATAAGACAGTCCAGAAATTCTCCTCAAAAAAGAAATTCATTTGAAATAAATGAAAATTTTTAAATAATTTAAAGAGAAATTTTGACCAGCCCAAGTAAATGGATGACATTTAACGCCGGGGCTCAGCTGTTTGTTCACTTTCGAGGTTGCTTCAAGCCATTTAGCTGTAGAGCAGTAAAGCTCCAGTACTACACCTCTGCTACTCATCACGTGTGTGGGATAACTCCTGCATCCCACCTACTACTGCAGCCTCCTGGCTCTGACATCCAACTCATGCAACCCAAGATGCCAACTCCTTGGTTCTCCTCAACTTCTCCTCCTGATTATTTGCTGTGATTTTCCATTCTCAGTGAGCTCACCCCATTCCGAATCGGCCTCACTGCTCACACAACACGTGGTGTTACAGGATGCCAAGAGGTCTCGGAGCTGACACACCTGACTGGAAAATATTTGATAGATCATTGAACTCTAAAATCAAGTACTTCCTGCCATGAATTGGAGTAGTTGTATTTTTTGCAGCCTCACCTTCCAGAGAAGAGAAATCACACCTTGTGTTAAGACTAACAGCAACTACCACCTGGTAGAAGGAGACAATTGAAGGTAGCTTAAATTTTATCATGCTGTGGGGTCTCTGATATTCTGAGCACATCGATTGAGGCAGCCCTGTGACTCCTGAACATATCCATGACCCTACAACAGAAGAACCTGTAGTTTCAATGGCTTCAAATGACAGGATTGTCTAAGCAGAGCATTTAAGTCACATATAAAGCACAAAACCACTCAACTGATTCTTTCCATTCCCTAAGAAAGAGACACTGAAGAACCCAGCTCTCCATCCAGTATTAGACATAATTCTCATCATTTCAGTGGTCTTTTCTCTGGGTCTCAACCTCTAGACTCTGATGTAGCCTTCAGCCAGCCACAGGTATCAGAAGGTATCAGGAATTTACACACACACAGGGAAATGGCCTTTAATTTAACTCCTCTTACCCAGATGGGAACCCAAAGGAACAGACTGCGCTTCTTTCGGAGCATGAAGAGGAGTTTTGTTAGATGATTTCCCACACAGCAACAATCAATGGTTTCGTTGACACAGGTGGTTCTACCCTCCAGAAATAGGGCAAGTTCTCCAAGGGCGGTAACAGGGAAAGTGGTCCCAAATGGATTAGCAGTGTCTAAAACTAGGAAAACAATTACTAAAATGCAAACATAGGAACCCAGAGAAGTTGTTCATGGCCCTAGTTCCTTAGCTACAACCTGCCATCTCTGAGAAATCAGCTATCTGAAATTGTCAGGCTGCAGAGTGGATTGATACCATCTATTTAAAGGTTCTCAGTGTTTCCTATCTGAGAAAAGATTTATGTCAACCATAAACACTCTGGCTCCTGCTTCATTTTGCCTTCCAGTGCTATGGCTCTGCTGAACTGGGTCCTTGTTCATTTGAGCACCACAAGCCTACAGGGACTCACACACATGATGGTGGGTGCAAGTAACACCACAAGTGAGAACCTCAAGAGCTCTGCTGTGAAATGTGTAGTGAGAGCTTGCTCAGGACAGAGTACTAGTTCTCCCTGTTCCTATTATCTCCTAGAACCTAAATACTCCTTAACATGGTACCACACTCAAAAGCAAGAGGGTCTCACAGAATCACAGACTGGTTTGGCCTCCTCAAGTCCAACCCCTTACAGTGAGCAGCAACATCTCCAACCAGAGCAGGTTGTTTACACACCCAAGGTCCAACCTAACTTGGGATGGTTCCAGAGATGGGGCTTCTCCCACTTCTCTGGGCAACCCAGGCCAAGTTTATTGAAAGCGGACTCTCCCCAGCTCTGGGTATTTACCTGCCGTCATATGAAACTATAATAGGTCTTAAAACAGGACCTGTCTTGTAAGTCCAGTCTGAAATAGAAATACCCACATGGTAAGATCTGGAAGACGCACAGCCACCAACAGTCAGCCTGCCTCCTGCTACCCAGGCAGTACCTAGGGCTTTTCTAGTTAAGTTTCTTAGAAAAGATAAATATTGGAGAAGACAAGTGTACCACCCACTGAATTCCACCCAAAATCCTGATGTATTTTTATCTGACAACAGGGGGTTTTATGTTAATTATTTTCCTCAGTTCACACCCTGTAGGTTGCAAGAGGCAAATTCTCTGTCTCCTTTGGGTTAAATTCTGTTTAAGAAGCCAAGGCTTGGCCAAGTAATCAGTTTCTCTGTCCCCGATGGCATGTTTGGGCTCGCAGCAGAAGCCTAGAACATTCATTGTCACAACAGACATCAGACAGGAATGAAGAGAAGCTTCCATGCCATAACCACTCACCAACATTCCTCAGTGGGCTGAGACCACCAGCCATCACAGAGCTCCAGAGCCTCTATCTCTGCTTTAAAGTCTAAGCACATCTGTGTTTATACCACTGGGGCCTTTCCAGTAGGATATTGGGACATAGAAACACAGAATCATAGAATCATTAAGGTTGGAAAAGACCTTAAAGATCATCAAGTCCAACCATCTGCCCTACAACCCCCAACCACTAACCTGTCTCCTGAAACACCACGTCTGCCCATTTGTTGAACCCCTTCAGGGATGGTGCCTCCACCCTCTCCCTGGGCAGCCTGTTCCAATGTCTTCCCACTCTTTCTGAGAATGGGTTTTTCCAAAGATCCAGTCTGAACCTCACCTGGCACAACTTGACCCACTTGTTCACATCTGTGCTGGTAGAGGCCCCAGCACAGTGGCAGTGAACAGGTCTCCTGTTTGCCACGGCAATACAGGTATCACCGAGTGCCCGGAAAGGTTTCTGATGGCTTCTATGACAGTTGCCTTATTCAGACACTCCGGTTAGAACTTCTCCAAAGGATGGTCCAAGGGCTGTTACCAAGTCTCTTAAAGCCAAACCTTAGCATTGCTAAAATCCTGGTTTGAACATCCCTTTCAAACACCAGAGCTGTTTTGCAAAATTCAAACAGCCAGATTTATTTGTCAAGCTCCAGATTGTTTGGTTTGAGAGTTTTTTTTAGCAATTTGAAAATCTGCATCAGTGGTTCAATCAAAATAACCTCTTTCAAGCACCCGTGGTCATCTTTGCCTTGTTTTATCAGTCCAACATCCCTCAATCTTTCCTATACTGTTCCTGACAAGACACAAAACCAGGGTAAGTGCCATAGATTACTTTTTATCAGGATCTGACCCATGAAAAATAATGAAAATCACTCAGGATCTGGGTGAGGGAGAGTCTAGACTGTCTTCTGACCAATTGACACTGAGTGAGACACCGTTGCTCATCAGAACATTGAACTACAATGACAAAACCAAGTATCAGGAAGGATAAAGCCATTTAACTAGAGGGGCAGAGCCCTTTAGGAACACTGCGGCATCGAGGACTTGAATTTTCATTACAACCTAGGACCATCAAGGTTCAACAGAAGGTTTGTGATCTTTCTAAGCAAAGTCTGGTCTTTGTTTTGAACAAATGAAATAAAAAAAAAGGAGGACTATTTATGGTTTTGCATCAAAGTCATGTGAAGTGTGTGGGTTTGCATGGATTCAATTAGAGATACGCCTGAGGCACAAAAAGTTCAGATCCTGATCTGGATCCAGACCCACCCAAAGCTGAGGGACATTGACAATAAGGCACTCAGTCCTTCTCCACCTCAAATTTCAGCATGAAAACTAGGTGGGACTCCCTCTGAGCAAAACCTCTGGTCCTCCAGCCCTTCCAGCTTGACATAGCAGCTGGAGGGCTCCTATGGCTCCTGATGGGATTCAAAACCTGTAAGACACCGAGTCCCTGAAAACCAAAGCCATGACATCTCCCCAGCTCTCACAATTAAGCTTTAAGCCATAAGGAAAAAGAAGAGAACCCAAATTAACAGACACATTGACAGTTTTATAGACCCCTGAGGGCTCTGCCGACATCCAAAGAAGACAGTGGGGATTTTCTAAATTAAAGTGAATTAGCAATCAAATTCCTAAGAGGGACTCATTTAATAAATTAAAGGGCAGAACTCAAAACAATTTCAAAAGTAATCCTTTGGCCACAAATTATCCTCTGTACAGTGGAAAAATGGAACATTGTTATGCTGATGCTTGGCCTAATTGGCATTCCATTGTTTCCCTTTCTTCAAGTAATTGTTTATTACATTAGTGGGCATCAGCTTGCAAACTGATGGTGCCATCAGCTTCACTGGGAGCAAGATAAGCTCCCAGCTCTTTCCTGGTAAGTCTGAGGGCTTCTTTGCTCAATTTTTACAACAAGAATGAGGGAGAAAGCATTAGAAGCAAATCTGCTGCTGGAGGAACCAAGATTCCCACCCTCCTTCTCAACTTTTGAGTCCACCAACACACTGACCAAGGTACTGGCTCTCTGATTTTTTCTCCCCACATAGAGCACGGCCTCAGGAGCCTGTTCCACACACATTAATCAGCAGAGCTCCATCAGGATCAGGCTCTAGGACGTTACAGTGCTTAAACTTGCAGCTGAGCCCTACAGATATTCCCTCTGTCCAAGCCAACCCTGCAAACTCGAGTGTTTATATCAAACACTGTGCAGCCACCACGAGAAGTGATGACTTGCAGGCCCCCCAGATGCCATTCCCTTTAACAGGATTTCCTATGGTAAAACAGAAACCACAGGACGGCCTTTGCACCTATTTAGGAACAGGCAGACTCTCAAATTAACTTCAGTGGAGCCATGACAGATTATACCAGCAAACAGTCAGCTGCCCCATCACTTGGGCATGTTTCTGGTTGATGTCATTTCATGCTTTCAGACCATGGTCGCAACTCGGTGAGGAATAGCTGTCCTTCTCGTTTCACATTTCTGCCTCCAAGCTTTCCCTTCCTGTCTCCACCATTCTGCACAGCAGAACAACAAAACCTTGTCCAAATCTTTCTGGAAAAGTGGAAAAAGAGGATCTTTCAGCTCTAAAGGTGTGTGGTCATGGCACTCGTTCGGGATGCTTCACAGTGGAGACCAGCCGTGTATTGGACACTCTGAGACCAGTAGCTCCTTCATTTCTACTCTTGGAAGGGTCCAGTTAGCGCTTAAAACTCTAAAACCCAAAACAAAAGTTCAACAGATCTCAACACACATCCTGAAATCAGCCCTTAGTGTTTGAACTTGATTCTGCCATGCTCCAAGCAAGTGTCCCAATGCCAAATGGATGGCAGTTACACAGATAGGGGGGAGAAACTCTTGAGACAACCCAAAAGATATCTGGTTACAGCTTTTATCAGGGAAGCTCATCCCTTCCTTGAGGCAGGGAGCTGCCCTCCTTACGCAGGTGGGGACAGGCACTTTCTCCCCCTACTTCTAACCAGGAATGCCACCTGGAAACAGGAAACTTCTGTCAAACATGATGCATTACAAGGAAAAGTTGATCTTATCTAATTATCAGGGGCCAACCAGAAAGGTATTTTGTTTAAAAAAAAAAATACCAAACAATTTCTCTGTATGGCTCAAGTTGTTTTGTTCTGACTTTCTCACACATTTTACCAAAACAAAGTTCCAAAAGATTTAACTAAGAGGCTGGAAGCATCTTGGTGTCATTGCACTGAAGAGCAGCAGCCAGGACTGTTCTCACCAGCACACCAAGGTTTGCCATTATGTTAATGGACTTGCCAATCACAACACTACCTACTAAATGCACAGTTCAGGGCTACACGAGTCACATTGTGCAAGGGAAAACCCACAAGAAAACAGATTGTCTGTCACTTCTGGCTACGCCGGCTCTCAGAAATACCCAGTTATCGTTGCATGTTATATTCTGATCACCCTCCAATGCAAACAATCAGCCTTAGTGAGGAGCCATATTTATTATTCCTACAAGTACGTTCTTCTCATCCTTTCCAAAGAGTAACCAAAGTTGTACCTCTTCAGAAAGTCAAAGTGTCTCCGAAAGGAATCAGAACAACCAAAACAGTCAGAATAAGTATTTAGGAAGAACCGTATTCCACTTCTTTTTCCTCTTTCTTGTGCTCGTTTCAATGGGAAGCATCTCGGTGCGGAACTAAAATAAGTCAACACCACCCAGCACAAAGGATTGCAAGGATTTGCTGCAGCATGGGCTCGTCAAAGCTTTTGTGTGCTCCGGCACAGCAGGAGCATTCCTCCAGGTCGGAGCGGCGGAGCACCCCCGGCTGCCGCTGCCCTGGGCGCTAGGGTTCCCACACGCAAGGCGGTGGGAAGAGGAGAAAGTGGAGCTGCAAGAAGCAGCATTGTAAATGGGATGAACTGGTCAACACGCTTCTTAGGAAATGCATGGCTTCCAGGAAGAGTCACATGGAAAAGATTTACAATACCTTCACATCAAAGGGGCTTGGCATTGGCTATAGTTCTTTCAAAAGAGAAAGCCAAGGCTGTCCCCTATAGCATCAGTTCTGCAGACTCAGGAAAGAGTGCAAAGACACCGCTGGGAATCCCGTATGTCATGCACAAACATAGTTTAGGTTTTGACAGGAAAAAGATATTCATAAAACCAAAAATAATTCTGTTGCCATCCCTGTATTTCCTTTTCCCCGTTAAAGACGCCACAATTTAAGTCTGACTCTTGCAGAGTGCTCTGGTGTTTCCTCAGTGAAAACCTCGTATTTCTATTCTTCCCTTAACACCTTGCAGCCAAGCAGCCCTAAGGAGACGCCTGTGTGAGGAGCATGAATGGGTGACCCTCCAGTACACACTGACCCAGAGATAAACTTTGACCTGATGTTTGCTAATAACACTTCTTCTTAAGATGCCTTGTTTCTTTTATGAACTACCGCTTGACTCTAGGATCTAGAGGCTGACATGCATTAATATACATCTCCGCGTGCCCTTTGACTTGGCCATCAAGACCCTTTGACCCCAGACTTGATTCCTAAACCCTGTCAATTGTTTTCAAGGGGAAAAAACTTATTTTCTAGCAATAGTTAATTTATGTCCTGTTTTATTAAGCACTTCTCCTCTCCTTTTAGTTTGTTCTTATTTGTACATCATGGATAGTTATTTCATTTTGAGGTTTCCCAGATTACAAAAAAGAAAAATAAACCAACCCTAAAGATAACCCTTTAGAGTTTAATCCTTTGTTTCCAAGCATTGTCAAACCCCCAGTAATACTCCAGTGCCTCGACGTCTCGATAAAGCACCCCATGAACAATAACATATTCTTAAAAGCCTCCTTTTGTGCCCTGCTTTTCAGATTTATCTGTGTATTCCTGCGGCTTCACAACCAGCTTCAGATAACTTTACAGCGTGCAATTCCTGACTGCAAAACCTTGCCTCATTCCCATGTCAGCAGGATCCAAGACCTCAGCCGAGACACTTGGTGTCAATTTCTAGCCAACACCAGATATTTTTAGATTTGATTCTTGAAAGAAGAAATTGCTGTGTCTACACAAAAGGGTAAATATATTTATGTATGTTTATACAAACGCTGTATTTTATATTAAAAATCATTTCTATAAATTATTATGTCTATAAATTATTATTTCTATAGAATTATAGAACATATTGGATTGGAAAGGACCTTTAAAGGTCATCTAGTGTAATCCCTG
>JAOXOE010000702.1:4296784-4325091 GCA_028565055.1 Phoeniculus purpureus
ACTCGTCCAGGCGGGTCTTGAATATCTCCAGTGAAGGAGACTCCACAACCACCCTGGGCAGCCTGTTCCAGTGCTCTAGTGCTAACTCAAATTTAGGATTTTCTTAGCAGGACTGAGTAGTCCAGAGGATTTTCTTTGAATCAAAAGGCTTCTGTAGGACCTAGATGAGCAACAAATGCTCTACGGACAACTGGCTGCCTTCAGCTCGGCCAAACCCACCAGTGCACCACATGTAGGGGGTACCTTGGCCCCAGTTTGCAGCTTTTTCACGCACAACAGCCCAAACCACCAAAAGAATCTTGGGTGCCTAATGTGTCTCATGTCAGCACCGAGGTGACAAAATTAAATTTGGGGTTGATCGTCACTCTGTTTTATGCTTATAAAGAAATACATTAAACATTTAAAAACTTAAAATCCAGGGAGTAGAGAAAAGCCCCAGACGTAAAACCCGATACTTAAACAAAACAGCTTAAAAATAAATGGACCAGGTTTAATCTTTGATGTCATTTCCTTGAATTTCATGATACAACACCTGAGGTGGATTTTTTCCATTTTACTTCACGGGCTCTTTTTCCTGCGACTGCTTATGGCAAAATAATAACCAAGTTTCCCCTCTGTTAACTCATAAAATGCAGTTCTATCCTTTCTTTCTATCCCTTTACAGTTCTCTTTCTGTTGACTAAATGGAAAACACCCTATCTCTGGAGCTGACTGGAAAAGAAATAAAGGTCTGACTCTGATCCAAATTTTGCGGCGTTTGTGCTGATGTAATTGTACTGATTTCAAGGAAATTGCTTGAGATTTGTGCCATGACTTAGAGCAGAGTCTAGATGTCAGTGCACCCTGAAAATACGCAGCTCTGCTCAGAGCGTCAGGATTACCCTCCGAGTCCTACACCCCCCCGGCCTAATTGCGCGGTGTAAAATAACATTTATTAAAGATCAGATACAAAGCATAAAGACGGCAATTATTGGAAACTGTAGGATATAATATTTGCCCACCGGTCTGCACGGACCATTATGCTCACAAGGTGTAGCAGTACAGGAAATAAAATTTCTCCTGTATGTGCTATGACTTTATACTCTTATTTGAAATGAAAATAGTGCAGGATGGAGAATATGAGCAGGGCAGACGCTGGAGCCAACTTGTATTGTTTAGAAATGCTGTAATTTTGCAGTTGCTGCTGCTCAGAGCTCACCCGTGTTCATTAATTTTTTTAAAACTAGAAAATTACAGTGGGCTGCAGTAGGTCCCCTCTACCTGTGCTCCCGTGAGCACCACTAGCTGGAAAAAAAATTGGATGAAAATGTCCTTGCTATATGTCAGCTCTAGGTTAGCAAATTATAGCTCAGTGTGACAAGATGAAGGATAACTTAGCTTGAGGCAGTCAGGTACTTCTGAATGTAGGGGGACTTGGAGCCTGGTGCTCACACTGCCCTACAGACCACATAACTGAGAGGAAGAGACCCCGCTAGCCAAAGCCGCAGTCACTGCTTCATTGCTCTGTACCATTTCCTGGTAGGAGCTGTGCAGCCAGGAGTCATAGAATCATTTAGGACGGAAAAGAACTTCAAGATCATCAAGTCCAGCCAATAACCCAGTTGTCCCAAGGCCAATGTCAAACCCTGTCCCTAAGCTCCAGATCTCCACAACTTTGGAACGCATCCAAGGTTGGCAATTCAGCCTCCGTGCTGGGCAGCTTGTTCCCATGCCACGTCTCATTTTATTTCACAGCAGAAAGATAGAGCCTTTCTGTTGAAAAGGAGGGATTTGTGACTTCCACTGATGCGTCAATCACTACTGGAATACGTGAGAGGAGCATTATGCTCACTCCAGTTACCAGGACCTCCAGACTGCTGTTTTAACCCACAAGAAGAATCACGAGCACATTTCAAATCAAACTTTCTTGTGCTTATCCTCCAACCAGATCGTCTTTTAAGCAGAAGCGTGTAAGAGCCCAAGGAACGCAACAGCATTGCTTCGTTTTGTCTGCCTTTCATTACCTCCAACAGGAGGTTGTGCCAGGCCTGTTGCTGTTCTCCAGCTGATAAATGTTTTTTTAATATTGCACACAGATCATTTTGCTTACAATCAAGGAAGGCAAATTAAGTTTAACATCTGAGAGCTCTAGGCAAAAATGTCAGGCGTGGACCAGTTGACCACATGAGAGCCGTGGAGTCTCTTTGTGCCCCCACTTTGGCTGGGTATTGTTTTGATGCTGCTGCACTGGAGCGACGGCACTAATGCAATTATGAGATCAAGCAACATCTGGTGGCTTTGGCACCCGGCTCCCAATCGATTGTTTGCTCGGGTCAAGGGATGAATGGGCCTGAGGTGCACGTTAGGGTGTGCAACCATAAAGCTCACATTAGCAGGGAAGGAGGAACAGCAGCATTCTTGAGTCTCATCGCCCAACAAAATTGATGGCCCACAAAAGAGCAGTGGCACAACACACAAAAGTAATGATGCCAGAGAGACGGAGGCGCCGCGGGCGGTATTTGACATCTTCTGGCTGTGGGCTGCTCTGCGTTGTGATTTGTGTCACCGTAATGATTGATTACTTTCAGATCGTTCCCATTCTACCATATCTCTGAGAATTTCCCACTTCTTCAAACATCTTTTTGTTCCTCAAGCCCTAGGCTGCAGATGGCATCAACCCACGCATTCCCATTGTTTGAAGCCTACAAGAAGTCCTCCATTCTTTGGGGGAATGCCCTGAGTTGAGTAGCCACTGCCCAATTAAGTCCGAAAATTGTGTCTGTGGGTGCTTTAACCTTTTTATCACCTTGTACTTTCAGGAAATTCACTGTGTGCTACGGTTGCAACTCAACAACACCTAAAGAAAGTCATCAAGAAAGGAAATCAGGAAGAGAATACATTTTTCAGATTACAGGAAAGCAGTTCAAGTGATGGCTACAGCTGCATCTGTCGCACCCCCATAAAGGTTCTTCTGATCATGTTTCACAAGCTGAATTATCATCTCTGGCATCCAGTGTTACAGCAGACTCCATATAAAGGCAACAGGCTACACCTTCTGCATGCTGGGAAGCCAAAAATGCGTCTGGGATGTACATGCAAATCACCAGTTCGCTCTGATATCTCAACCATTCTGTGTGACACATAAAATATCAATGACTCAATATTCATGTGAAGGAAAAAAATGAGAATTCTGGGTTCACGCACACAAAACCCCACTGCATTTTTTAATATCTTCTTATTTTGATGGATCTAATATGGCACACAATTGGGGGAATTAGTACAGTGGATGGCGAGTAACTTCTTCAAGTCACAGCCAGCAACTGTAGATGACTTTATCAGAGTTGGTTTTCTTCTTTGTTAGGAAACAGCATCATCAAGATGAAAATATTTGCTCCTGCTTTGGTCACTGATGACATGATACCCAAGTGTCTGTGCTCTACCACATCCATCCCTTTGACTCCCCAAAAGGTTTTCTCAGTCACTGCATACATGTTTTACTGCTGCCCGCTGCTCTCTGGAGCTCCATGCCCTCTTTCCTTCCCTTCTAGAAGCCCTGGGAGGTGCGAAGGCATAAACCACTGCCCCCAAAAACCCCTCCTAACTGCACATTGCTCAAGTAGCATCAAACACTGTGATTCAGCCCCAATACTAAGAAGTGTCAGAACAAGCTTTATCGCCCCTCAGAGCACACACTGATTGGGTTTTAGGTAGGCTGCAACAAAGCCTATAACACATCTCATTTATCAGCAATATCTGGTCTGAGTCAGACAGGTAGCGATCAGCTCCTGTGTCAGTGTAGCAAGGACACCAGAGGCAGGGCAGGCTGAGCCCAGCAGTGCTCTGCTCCAGCCGCACAACAAGGTTTCAAAGTCATCAGGTTCCTGTCTGATAAGAGTCCAGAACATGCCCCATGGCTGTTCCTATCTGGACGTAGCAGCTCTGCTAATACAAGATAAAATACCCAAAGTACTCACATTGTGCCAGAAGAAAAAGAAAATTCATTGGAGTAAGGACCAGCAATAGGTCAGCTTGTGCTGGCTGAAATGACAGTTGTTTTTCCCTACTGCTTAAAACCAGAATGATCTTTCTTTAATATTTACATGGACAGAGTTAACTTCTCAGTTCCAGTGCTGCTCATCTCCTGCTTTGTTTAATTTGCACACAGCTAACTGGGGATGTGAGATACCCATCAATGGCTCTAAGCCTGGACGTGTCCTCAGAGTGAAGATCAGAAACACAGATCCGTGTTTTCCCTTTTCTAAATTCCTTTTTTTAAAAAAAAAAAAAAAACCAAGTATCTGAGGAGTTCCTGTGAAAGCATTTAATGTAAGTGGGTCACAAAGAATGAAAGCTGTCCTTGAGCAGCCTTTGAACAGGCACAAATATGTTTTCCTCCTTATGTTTTGGGTTTTTTTCCTGCAGAATAGAAAACATAAGCCCCTTTCCGTAAGCAGCATTTCATTTTGAACAGGCTCTGCAACCCCTCCGAAACTGTAAATAGTGATGAATGGAATTCAAAGAGTTTCCAAAACACTCTGAGCCTGACTACTACTTTTACACCCTCTGTACAACTGCTTTCACTGCTGGAATCTGAAGGAAGGCTTCAGTCATAGGGAAAAGGAACAGCAAAATATCTTGGGAGCAGGGGGGAACGTACCTGACACTGCCAGTTCCAATGGGAGGCCCCATGGGTCTGGGCACAGAACCACCTCCCATGGAACTAAATGCTTGACACTAACTTGCATCAAAAATGTCCTGGGTTAAATGAGTCAAGAAAAAAAGATATCAGAGAATACATCTCTGGATCTCTTCTTGCTGCCTTTCTGCTGCCCATGCAGCTGTGCACAGTTGTCACAATAATAATAGATGAATCTAACTGACTGGACAAAGTGATAGGGAGAAGAACATCTCTTGAGCTGCTCAAAAGAGGTCCAACAGCCCACTTTGCCCAACAAAAGCCCCTGAATAACCATATGATTATTGGGCAAAGTGATATTTGTCCCAAATACAATTCACTTCATATGCAGAGCCAACTCCGAGCCTCTCAGGGCTAAGTATGGAAATTGCAAAGACCATGTCAAAGGTAGACACTTTCATGCAAAGTGTCACCTTCTCTCTGGTGCCCTAACTACATGACCTGCTCAGGACTGTTTTAAATTTTGAAAATCATGAGTACAGGTCCTATTCAGCCAAGCACTTCAGTATTCACTAGGAAAGCATCACTCTTCAAAAAAAAAATGCACTTAGTTGAACCAAAGCTCAGGGCATTATCTAATGAAAATAACTAAATATATTAGAGACTAATAACTAAATATATTAGAGATGGATTAAAGTTATTCGTAGAATGGAGCCTATTTGTAGAATAAAACAGGACAGAGGTTTCTATGCTTCTGTTACCCAAATCAAAACCTATAGGAGTTAGAGGCACCAGGCCAGATGAGGTTGGTCGGGACCTTTGGAATCATCCAACCACCTACTCAAGCAGTCACCAGGGCCATCCTTGCTATTTTGAAAACCATACCTTCAAGTTAAAAAAAAAAGACATAATGAATTTTATGAGTGAATTCACAGATTCCTGATAGCACTGAAGTCAAAGTAAAAGTTCACAGGAGAGCAGAAACAGTAGGTGGATACCACAGAATACACTCGTTCCAGTCTGGCAGTGTCCAATGACCTTAAGATGATAAATCATCAATCATTTCAGCATAAAGACTTGACAGGGCTCTTTCTGTGAAGTGATATTTCCTGAAGGGACAAAATCTTCTCTCAGTTTAATTTGTCTGCCTCTATTTCAGAAAGCTTGTGGGGCCACAGAGGAAGACAGAGTGGGATTTTCCCAGGGAGGTGGTGGAGTCGCCGTCCCTGGAGCAGTTCAAGGCAGGATTGGACATGGCACTTGGTGCCATGGTCTAGCCTTGAGCTGTGTGGTGGGGGTTGGACTTGATGATCTATTAGGTCCCTTCCAACCCTGGTAATACTATGATACTACTATGATATGAATATTTACTCTCCTGAAGAGAACAGAAAAAACTCTGCCATATTTTCTAAGTAAATTTGGGGTTTTTTTGCTGAAAGTTACTTTTTTATCTGCAAACTATTAATTTTTAAACATTATTACACCATAAAAATTCAACAGCACCTGCAAAGTGCTTGTATGCAGCAGAATCAGTCCACGAATTTATTGTGGATCCCACTACAATTGAGATATTCTTATCCAGAAGCACAGCAACGATTAGTCAGGGTCCTGGCAATGACAGGATTAAAGAGCTGGATTTGGGGTTGGATTGTTTTTCTCCCCCTAGATCAGAACCTTTTTAACAAAAAAAGTTTCAGAGATTTTCTCTGAGCAACTCAGACGGCTGGAGCCCTGCATGAGGCCAGCCAGCAAGAAGCACCCCCACTGTAACAGTGGGTTTTCCGCAGGATAAATGTCCTTGCTTCACTCCACAGAGTGTTCCATTTCCCCCAGAACGGTTTCTCCCTGCAGAATTCACCAGGCATACAAACCATTCTGTTCTGGTGAGCCCGGCACGACTTACTCATGGTAATTGCACTCGCATCTTTGATCTCCGATGAGATCTCTTGTGCATATTTTGTTCTATTTATGTCTTTGATCTTGTTACTTGTTTTTCTCCCTCCTTTCCCCCCCCCTCTTTTTTTTATTTCCAACCGCCCATCTTTTCATTTGAAAGACATTGCCCCTCCATCACTTTAAAGAGGAGAGGTGAAACGCTTGGCGTGCGTCTCCTGAGTGACCTTGCAGAACACACGGGAGCACTGAGCAATCATTTCGAGCTGAGTGCATCGCTGCTTTGTTACCTGATTTAAACAAGCATCAGCACATCAAGAAGGCACCTAGGCAGCGCAAAATTATATGTGAGAGGGGTATGTTAAAAAAAAACACCACCACCAAAAAACCCCAGTTATTGTGACAGCAGATTACGCTGGTAGAGAGATAGGACCCACTGGTGAGCAGGACAAAATCTGCACTCCATGGCAACAGCAAGGAACCATCCCACAGCCCTCCCCACCTTTACAGGAGATTTACCTCACAACAGGCACCAATGAATAAATCCACAGAGCAGTAACTATTTGTGATGTCTCAGGTGCTTGTATTAAGCTCTAAAAGCATCGCAGTGGCTTCACCAGCACCTCCTGCAGTGGTGGTTCCAGTGAGGAGCTTGTCCATTGACCCATAAGAGCTCCAGCACTTGAAGTCAATAGGATTTGAATTTATGGTTGAGAGTAAAAATGTGATTCTGTTTGGCTAAAGCTGGTTCTTCACAAAGTATCAAAGCAGAGAAGAGGAGGAAAATTTCCAGAGCTCAAAATCACTACAGTAAGATGACCTGAATTTATGGCCGCGTTTCATGGGGATCAAGCTGAAAGACTTGATGGATCTCAAATGAGGAGAGAAAAGGCACGCCTGAACAGCTGCCTGAAACAACAGTATCCTCTGCTCACCTCACAGACCAAATGCATACCAATAATAAACACAGTGTGGTCACAAGGGAGCTACAGGGCTGATTAACAGAATCACATAACATCTTCAGTTGGAAGAGATCTTTAAGAGCATCCACACATGTTCCTATCACGTTCCAGCACTGCAAAGCTCAGACATCCCTTTGGTTTGACTTCCTCTGAAGCACACAGAGGTCATGGTACAGCTACTATGTTATAGCAACATAAAACTACTAGTGCCATGGTTTCTGCTTGCAAGGCACATGTGACTAATTTCACGAGATGTCAATTGCCTCCCTACTCATCCTGTCGTGAAAGTGGAGTTATTATCTCAGCAGGAACATAGTGTCACACTGCTTACTTTGCACAGGATCCTCTCCATGTGACTAATCCTTCATCCATGGATATAAAAGGGAAGGGTCTGGTTTCTGAAAGCCCTGTGGAAACAGTGGGCAGGATCTGGAACCAATCCTAATCCAAAAGAGGCGGCACTGAAATTACAAGAAAATTCTGATCTTCTCTTTCTTAAAATAGATGAGTGTTTTGTGGGCCAGTCTCATCTTTTAAAGCAGGACCAGTGAATACTTTGCCACCAACACTTTCCCCCTGCAATTCAGGTGCCTTTCCAACCCAAGCTGCAAACTGTGCAGCAATTGTGTCTTTGACCACAACTCAACCCAATACTCTACAGGAAGCCCTTTTCCTTTAAGACAAATGGAAAGAAAGCTCCTAATCCTGTTAAAAAACTAATTCAGTGGCAGAGGAACCTGTAGATCTTTGTTAGGTTTAAAATAAAACAGAACAAAGAGGTTTTAGATGCTCATATACATGTTCTTCGTGACCCCAGTCATATGGGGTATGCTACCACATTTCAGAAACTATTTCATATCCTCAGTTGTGGCTTCATCAAGCAGGTTCCCTGAAATCTGCTCCTCTTGCCCCATTTTAATCATAGCAATAAATAGGACAAATGGGATCTCAGGAGGTCTAAAAGACCCCTGTGCCAAAGCAGGACGGGCATTTCCTCACTGCCATCTCCTCACCCCTTGGTTCCGACACCTACCCATCACATTGGGGTTTGTATTCTCCAGCAAGTCTCTGCCTTGCACCTCCTTCTCCTGGGGATACTGAGGCAAACCACCTCCTTGCTCCACACAACCTTTCCCTACCTTCCTGCAGACCCCACTCATCTCTCTGATGGGAACCAGAGATGATCTTCTTCCAGTTGAACATATTTTAACTTTAAAACACTGTCTGCCTGTGCTCAGGGGATACATAAATACTCTCATAGATTGAAATATTTGTCTGTATAATACAGATGAATCTATATTTTTATATTCATCTATAGATTCCCCTATAAAAATAGGTTAACATGCTGCTGGACCTTCCAAGTATTTTAAGGCTATTGTAGGCTTCTGCCATAACATAATTTTACCAAGAAACTGAACCCTGTCAAACAAGGGAGAAAATTTAAGCAGCTATTAATGTCTACATTTTTTCCTCCCCAGGAAAGGTCGTGGTCATTTTAGATTACAAAGTTCAGTCTTCTCAATCCCAAATTTTATGGGTTTGGGGGTTTTTTCCCTCCTCTTTTTCACAGAACTACTCAGTCAAAACATTTTGGCTGCAAGAAAAGGGGTTAACAACTGTTAATGCTATTCTACTGCAAAGATTTACATCACCATCAGTTCTTCCCTCTGCGAATTTCACGTCTTGGAAAAGTATCTTAATTTCAGAATGAATACAATGGTATGGCTCTGTAATTACCCTCCCCAACCCCTCCTTTTTCTCTCTCTTATGGAAATAAAATTCCTCATTTTCCCTGTCATTTTTACATATTATACTCATGTCACCAGGAGTTTTAAAGTTTCTTTTTTTTCTTTTTTTAAGGTAGTTAACTGGTGGCATAATAAAAGAAAGAAAATTAATTTCCTGTAGTTTGAATCAAAGTTCCCCAGTGTCTCAAGATGCAGCATTAGAGTAAAACTGTAAAGTTAATGGAATATTAAAATCTGTCAGTTTGGCTTCTTGGGGAAGCTTCTTGAGAGAGCACTGGTGAAAGGGGGTATGTAAATCACCAATTAACTGCTTGGAATTAAAACGTGAGAGGACCTGTTGTTTCTGTTTACAGAAACAAGAGCCATAGTGCAACACCCCATTCGAATTTTGGGGGGATAAATACCAATCACTGATTCCTTTTCAATATCAGATGGCTGTAGCAGCACTCCAAACACCAGCAGCCTCCTCCGTGCCTTCGCTGGGGTGATTAAAATGTTGAAGGCATCATGGCAAGTCCCTGAGCTCCTTGACAGCTGTCATTGCTATTGAACACAACTATAAGAGCCAGCGAGAACTTTATTGGTAAACGGCTCTGCAATGCCACAAAGGCAATCTCGCTGTTCCACACAGGCAGCTGCTGCCATGTTTGGGAGCTTTATTCCTCTCCCTCTCGGACAGAGGCTGCGACTTGGTGCCCTGTGCAATTTCCCCCCCTCTATCGATACCGGTTGGTGACGATCGTGCGCCAACTGGGGCTCACGGGGTTTTGTTTCCAGGAAAATGAGCAAGGAAAATAACGTTTTTGCCGAGTATAATGGTCTCTTTTCTGCGCTAGTCATGTGTGACAATAGAACCAAGGGTTTCCCAAAGGGGAGTGGAGTGACTTCGGGATTTAAATATAAATTCATGGAGTTGTTGCAAGAAGAGCTTATCATTCCCGTTTACTTCTTTTCTCTACGGTGGGAAGAGGAGAAAGCTTTCCCACGACTTGCCGTACGGCCCCCACGTCTGGCTGTCTGTGGCACCAAAACCCTCCGCCAAAGACAGCCCCTTCTTCCACCCACACAGAGGATGGAAAGACCTTTGGAGGTCCAACTGTTAATCTGGCTGCCCCATCACGCCACTGCACCCCCTACAGTTTCTACCCTCACAAACACCCCTGGGCAGAGGGAGGCACCTTTAGTCTCCTTTTGTTATTCTACAGGCAGCAAACAGAAGCAGAGTGAAAAACCATTACCTGCTCAAAGTCCACCAGGCAGGCTGTGAACCTCCTATTCCCAAAGCCTTGTTGAGCAGTGGGATGTGCCTGGCCAATCTGCTAGCCAGTATGCAGTGGAGACTCTCTAGACCCCCAGGATGCAGCAGCGACTCTCAAGACTTTTCCAGCATCTACCCCAGGTACCACCTCATCTTTCCCTCCTCCATGTCTGCTGGGACATACCCATAGAAGGCAGCTTTGGGGAGCAGTAGAGCCACAATGTCCCCAGAAGCAGAAAGAAGGCAGCTGGGACAAGATCGGGGATTAAGCTGTGCTGAATATTCTGCCCAGGAAAGAAGTGCTGGAGCCCAGAAGTGTCAAACACAGGTGGATGTTTGTGCCAGTTGCTCCTGGAATGATAACCAGGTTGCAGCGTACAGGTTTCAACTGCTAACAGCCAAAACACTTCTGGGCTTCCCCCACAGCACCTATAGGAAATGCAAAATCAGGAAAGACTGATGTCAATCTCCTAGCAAAGCACTGCTGCAATCTCCAGAACACGTCTGCATCTTTGGGGGAGGGAAGCAGCTCATAACCAACCTGTTTTTATACAGCTCTAACAACCCAAAGTGAAACCTGAAGAACAATTTCAACAGGCACAAAAGTCACTTTTAGCCTCTCAACCCAGACAACGCAGCCCTCCAAATCTCTTTGCAGGAAGCAATAAGCAATCCTCTTTTTTCTGAAGAAATCACTGCTCGAATATCTTTATGTTAGAGAATTAGGATCTTTTTCTATGTCCTGCTCCTTTAAATCTGTCAGGCTACTGCTAGCAAGTTTGGACTTCTCATGCTCACTCATGTGTGCAGACACACGCATTGTGTCACAGAGACAGCAGCAGCAGCACGGTCTCCCCCCCTGCTCCGTTTGGTGTTTAAATATAGGAAAATAAATATAAGAAAGAATTGCAACATGAGAAATATAAGCAATAATATTTAAATAATTATAATTATAGCATTTATTATATACCATTGATTTACTGTAAATATAATCATAATTATATTTAAATAGAATTTAAATAAACACTTAAAATAAATATTTAAATAATTTTAAAGTCATTAGATAATATGGAAAATAAATGTGTAACCTAAATATTTAAATAATGTTTAAATATAAGGGGGGAAAAGTTATTTAGATTGTAAGGGGTCTATTTTTTCTTTATTGAAATGTCTAAAATTCACCCACTGGAGTTTGAACTGACCAGCAGCACAACTAGAGCCACATAGAAAATAGATCTTCCTGTCCTGCAAAACAGTCCAAGATTTCTTCTTTCTCTTTGTCGTTTCTGCTTCAAATCAGAGCAAAAAGCAACATTTCTAAACGTTTTCACATGCTGCAATCTACAGGAGGGACATGAGGGTTTGTTTGCTGCATCAGTTCTCTTTAGTTTTATGTAAAAGACACGTTGGAAACCAAAAGCATTTTACGGCCGCACGTTTGCACTTCACAACTGACAAAATCCACAATTGGATTCCCAGTAAGTTCCTACATTGCCCAGTCCCCATTTTGTGAAGAAGGGTCATTTTGTCCAAGTACTGGTTTTCTGCAGCTGTGGGGTTTTTTTCCAAAAGTGGAAAACCAACACTGGATCCAGGTAGACAGAAGAGTCTCCAAAGAGTTAAACACAACCAAAACACAGACACGGGACCTCCACACTCTTCCCTAATCACCGAGCAACTTCCTAGAACCTGTAAGAGGTATCTCCATGCTTTCAGGTGCTCCTAGGAAATCCTCTAATCCTAAGCTCGTCACATAGTCACAAAGCATCACCTTAGCTCTCAGACCACCTCCAAGGGCTGCAGAAAGCTCAAATACATTGGGGTAAGAAGGAAAACAAGAGGGGAAGAGAAGCTCTGTTGCATGAAAAGCGACGGCTGGCAACTGGTCTAAACAAAGGGCTGCAATCCGGTGCCTGAACCCGGATTTGACTGGAAAGGTGATGCCTTCAGACTAAGAAAGCAGAGAAAACTAATTAGCCAAGAAGCAACTGTGAACAGACATGTTAGCAGAATCAATAACTGGAACTGATCAGCTATTTCTTTAATTGTGCCAGCTGGGCTCGAGCAATGCGCTCAGAGCAGTGTAATTACCCGTTGCAGTGCTATGGCGGAGCTCCTCTTCCTCTCCCACCCTTTTATTCACCCTCCTTTTCTTTCTCTTTTTCGCTTGGAGCTGGCCATACGCCTTTAAGAGAGAGAAAAGCAGGGTTGAGAAATGGGTGGAGAATGAGCCATCCTCATAGGCAAGACGCTACAACATGAATAATTAGAGTAGCCCTGACCAGTTATGCCAAATGTGACCTAATGAGAGAGGGAGCCATCGAGGCAACGTAACTAATTCCTTAATGTAGAAGGACATTGTGTGGGCTGCGTGTAAAGCAGCTCTGAATGGAATAAAATAAACTAAAATGGAAAAGGGTCCATTCTCTTTCCTATTGTGCCATACATACGGGGGACTGTTCTCATTTGTAAGGCTGCAAGTGATCCAGGCACAGGGCTTTGCTGTTAAAGCCCTGAAATCCAAAACCTACGGCTGCCTGTTCCTATTGGAAAGAAATCAGGACAGACATAAAATACAGCACAGAAAGGAGAGGGACAGCAAGAAGGGGTTCACTGATTAATTACTGGGCCAAAAAAACCCAGCCCACCCTTCCTTGACTGATGTTTACCCATCTTTAATTGACAGCAAAACAAAAGGATTTAATAACTTCAAGGCTCTTATGGGCAGCTCCATGGAAAATCCATAGCAGTGCAGAGGAAGCTTTGGCTTTTTTGATCTATAGCAATGGCTTAAGTGGGTCTCCCTCCATCAGAGCAACGGGCTACCCCGAAAAGTGAAAATTAAAAAGTGAAATACACATTTAATCAGCAACAGGCTAATACATCAAAAGAGGCAGCCGACCCCGACGAGGGGTCTGATCCAAAACACATTGACGTGAGCAGAAAAAAGATTCATGCCCCACAAAAGCCGAAGCTCAGAAACTTGTCCAAGGCTGATCTAAACCCTTTGTGCAGCTGAAAGCCTCCGAAAACCAAGACTCCTTTTCTGGTTTCAGGCAGGTCACCTCCCCATCACTGCAGCAGCTCTGCTTGGTGACATCAACTGTAATAGGGGAGATTTTGGGGGGTTGGCCAGTCTCTGTGGGCAGCTCGCTCCAGTGCCCAACTACCTCTGGCTGTGGCATAGCCTCTGAACACCGGCCACATTGGCTTTCAAAGTCATAGACTGGGGTTTGGGTGGGAAGGGACCTTCAAAACTCATCCAGTCCCACCTCCTGCAATGAGCAGCAACATCCCCAATCAGAGTACATTGCTCAGAGCCCCAAGGTTCAACCTGATCTGGGATAGTTCCAGGGGTGGGGATTGACCCATCTCTCTAGGCAGCCTGGGCCAGAATCTCGCCATCCTCAGTGTAAAAACCCCCTTCCTGCCTTGTTCATGCACCTTCTCTGAAGCTATAAAACACAGACGTACAGGGAAAAACCCTTCAGGAGTGCAGTAGGAAGCTAAAGAGAAGTAGAAGTGAGATGCCTTGGTTTTGGGAGAGAAGGACAGGCACCAGTAGCCTATTTGGAGGTGATATTCAAAGGGGTCTGTGTTTATATAAGCAGTTACTTCTAGCAGACATCAGCTCCTTTCAGAGATGAGTAACAGGATTTCAAATTAATTAGAGAAATGATAAAACTGAAATATATTCTGTAACAAGGAAAGATTCCTCAATCAAGAGCAGTCAATCACCCTGACAGGGAAAATAACTCAAGATTGCTTGGTGAGAGACTAAAAACTCATTACACAGGGTTAAGTCCCAACAACATTCCTGTTACCTTTTAACATGAGTGTCGGTAGAGGCACTCAGTATTATATAACACACGCGGAATATCGTAACAGAACGTCTCAGCTTCATCATTCAGTCTTTCGCAAAGTATCTCGGCTCCTGATCACTTAAACCTTCACTGATTATTCATCACCAGCACGTTTTCAGGTAGGAGATTGCTAAATTACCTACTTACTATGAATGATATTCAGTGCGCTGCACAGCACAGCCTCAGAACAAGCTGGGGATGATAACCCCAGCTCTGATGAGCTCCATTTGCAGGTCAGCGCTAAAGGTGCTCATGGGGCTGGGCTGCGGTGGAACAAAGGGATCGGTCCTTACCAACAGCTACCAGCCCTGCTGCAGGTGACACAGAGCAAAGGTGCAAGGGCTTTGTCATCTTCAGAAAGCCTGATTATGTCAAAGCAATCTCAGAAGGGGGAAAATTGGCCAAAATTAAGTCTACGCATTGATTAGGTATCACCAGAACCCATTTTTACCATAACTACAGTCTTGGTTTGACTGTCCATCCCCCAAGCCCAGTTAAAGCTCATTTTCGCTGAAGATTTAAGAGATTCAAAGGCAGCAGAGCTCTGCACAAGATCACCTTGGCTCCAGGAGGTCCAAATGGTCCCACTGAAGGACCATGCCTGTGCTCTGGTGAGTTGTCCCAGGCTAAAGAGGACTTTGAGATGCTTGGAGCAGCCCGGAGGAGGATGGTTAGGCACACAACAAAAACGGACTAAAAAGTTTCAGCAAAGACACCCCCTTCAGTCTTGTTCTGGAGAGAGGTCGACTTCATACACAGGGAGGAGTTGGCTTAAAGTCTCAAGGAGAAGAGAAATCCCTGGGAAGCCTCATGTGAGGTGGGACACCAGTCCCTGGATCCACGACTCAGGAGACCGAGCACTACGCTTCTGGTGAGAAGCCAATCAGAAGACTTGGATCCTCCAGTATCACTTTAACTTTGTGCTATTGGAAAACTCATTGACTTAGTGTTACTGCTGTTTGCATTGTCGCTGTCCTCGGAGGACTTGGCTCAAGTTAGGTCCCCACTGTTCCAGGCACCGCACAAGCATATGGTTGGAGACAGCCCTGCTCCCCAAGGGGTTCCAGCCAAACTAGGCTAGACAGACCCAATTAACATCATTCCCGCTTTCCAAGGAGGAAGCTGTGACACAGAAGGGTTTTGATAGGAGCTGAGGAACCTAAATGTTTCTAAAATAGGGCTTTTCAAGCTTTCTGGGTCTCAGAAGCAGATTAAAACTCAACCTTCTCTTCCCTATGAAAATAAGAGGCTGACTTTGGAGTGACCTTGAGATACAAATGGAGTATTTGGCCTCTTTCAGAGCATGAAACACAGCCCTGGTCGCAGAGTCTGTGTAACAACCTGACAGGCTTTTACATCTCCAAATGCCAAGGTGAGCATTTACACTGAAAGGGAGAAATGTTTTAAAAACCAAAGCGGCTCTGAGAACTGTTAAGCAAAGCTGTCACCGGTAAATTATTCCTTTCTGCTGGTGTATTTTTTTTCCCCTCCCGTAGTACGAGCCGAGAGCTAAGTGCAGCAGTCAATATGTAGTAATCAGCCTAATGATTGTCTAATAGCTAAATTAGAAGAGTGACTCTTAATCATGTAGTTGATGCCAATAGTCTAGCACCGAAAGCCAGACATGAAGCAAAACTCTTTGATTACACTTCACGTTTTTAAAGACCTGATTAACTTTTCTGAGACTCCTTGATTTTTAAAATATCTTAAGCAAATGGAGCGCGATGTCAAAACTCTATAGAAAGTGGCAAATGCGTTTCCTTGACAGGTCTGTCATGATGGTGGGCCTCCATACACCATTGCTAGCATTACAGAACCCAGAAATATTTATGATGTTACAAGTCTTTTAATATTTGTATTAATTTTCTATGAACCTAAAATCCTTAATAAATATCATTTCAATGGTCTCGCAGAAACACAATCCATTAAGCACTGTGTAATCTACTCCAGGACCATCTTACAATGAACCCTAAGTGGATTTGTCCAGTTGAAGCGCGGAGAAAAGGTAAAGGGAAAACGGAACCAAAAAAATAAAAAGTAAAATGTAGACGATATAAAAACCGGACAGAAAGACAACTGAGCCTGTGCAATCTCCATCTTGAGCTCTAATAGATTTGATTAGTCATGTACCGCTCCTATCATTCGTATTAGGAAAGAGCTCCCATTCAATTAGAGGGATTTCAAACCCGTTATTGCGAATCTGCTGGATGACTCCTAATGAAATCGGAATACAGAGCTTCTCATTTTAAAACAACAAAATCTCAAAATCTACTTTGCTGGAATTACTGGTGATAGAGCAAGGGGAACCGTCTGGCCTCAAACACGATTATAGTTCCCGATGCCACACAAAAAAAATAGAAAAGGTTTAAATATCCTACCAGAAACTTAATCACAGTCTGGATGATCTTGCAGAATTCCTGCCAGAAAAGCATCTCAGAAGCTGTAAACCCTACAGCTAAGTTGTCCCTGAAATCAACGAGCAGTCTTTCGGATGAATGTAGGGAAAACTTAGTGCAACTAATGCACTTAAAGTTTCTTCTTACTAACACAAGTAATTCTGTTGGCTTCATTCAAGGAAACCAACTGCAAGCGGGATTTGGCCCCTCACTGCTGGAGAGGCCATAGGAACCCCACGGAAGCCAAGAGAATTCCTTCAAGGGAAGGTTGGACTCAGTGATCTTAAAGGTCTTTTCCAAGCTAAATGATTCTGTGATTCTAAGAGAGTTAACACACTTTTCCCTCCTACACATTGACCCTGCTGAAAAGAACTTTGGATTGTTGAGATAACGAAAACATGACACTCAGGTACTACAACATAGCAGAAATCAGATAACGAAGCGAAATCATGTGTTTCATGGATTAGGGTCTCTCTGAATCAATTCATATTGGGTATTTTGCTGGGAGACTGACCCAGATTCCATGCATTTCTTTTAATTACTGGAAAATCACTGCAGCCAATTCTCCTATTATGGACGACGTATTTCATCATCGTTCAATATTAAACCATAAAAGGAAGAAAAATATTAAGGCTGAGCTGCAGGAGTTAGCATTTCACTTCCCCGCAATGACTGCAGGGTTTTCCTGAATGCTTGTGCCTAGTCTTTACATGCCATTAGTCTGATGGGTCACTGAATTGCCTTCAGATTACCCAGTCCCAAACTCCAAGCATTTCTTCTATTATTACTGCTTTAAAATTCAGTCTCCTGTTTTTTTAACAAAGGTGCAAGTCAAAATAGAGTTTTTATAACATGCCATAATATGTTTTCACTGGCCCTCCGCCTGTGCTTGTTTGGATAGGTGGCGGCACGTGGTATCTGACAGTCAAGGAGCGGGGTGGAGAGTTTGCCAATCCTACGGGGATCTATCTCGGGCAATAAATTTGGACAGGATGTCTGTTGGTGGAGTGTGTCAGAACTGTGCCAAGAGCACTTATGGATGCATAATAATAATAAATGAGTGTTGCACAGCATTAGCAGAGGAATTCTAATACCAGTTGTCCATCAGTGCACAGTAAGTTCTTTACCGTGTTACTGAATTTATGTCTTATAATAAATCAAGCGTATCAAGTACTTCATCCCAAAGGTTCAGTAAAATAAACACCCACAGTCAAGGAAAGTGCCATGCCAAAAGAACAATGCCCATAGCCCTTCACTTCCCTTCAGCACACGACTTACACAAACTCAAGTCTAAAGGCCAAGCTCATGGCTGGAGCAGGAGGGCACAATGGAGTACAAGTTCCAGAGCCAGGAGCAAATTCCGCAGTTCTCAATCGATGGTGGATATTGAGGTTGACCCCACATTCCACGATACTGTCTGTAAAGGCCAATCTAAGAGGGTTTGTCTTTATATGGATTTCCAGTCTGATGCAGAAATGCAGGCAATAAATCTCAGCTGGAAAATTATGACTTAATTGCCCTGAGAGTGATGCCAGTCCTTTACAGTAGAGCAGCAGTGGTTTTAACACTAGAGCTACTGTTCAAACCAAACAAACACGTAAGAAGTGTTTAGTGAAAATCCTCACAAACGTAAAGAGAGATAAATGCCCCAAAGGATTCGGATACCTCCCAATTCTGAGGGAACAGGTCTGTTTGTATGACAGGAATCTCTAGAAATGCGGAAGTTTGATACCACCAAAGGATGGTTACGCCAAGCAGGGATGTGGGGCAGCCGATGCAACCAAGACACTCAGGGAAAAGCTACCCCATAATCTGCAGGTGGAAGAGTCTAAAAAAGGCTTAATTAATTCACAACAAGAAAGTCACCAAACACTGAACTTTGCAAAGGAAAATACACTTACTTGTTTTAGCTGTCTTTTAAATAATACTTAAACAATTTTAGAAGTGAGGGAGGAATGCTATGAAAAGGATCAGTTATACCCAAAACATTGTTAGAAATCTGCAGTCCAGCTTTCACCCAAGAGCTTTCCTGTTCTACAGTTTCCAGACATAAGAAACATTTATCAGAGTTAGGTTTGAAAATGCTGGCCAAAGCTCAGCAATCCACAACAGTCCAGCATTAAGGACCATCAAGAACTCATCTTGTTGAAGCCAACAGCAGTTCCAGGTGAGCCACTTGCCAAAAATGAGGCTTAATTTTAAGGCTGTTTAAACACAGACTAACTCTCATGTTTGAGCCGTGATTCGTAGGCACCAGCTCCCTGGGGATGGTCTGAGAGGTGCTTGCAGGGATGCAAACTGGCTCAGTCAGATGCAGCAGAGTCACAGAACTCTTTAGGTTAGAAAAGACCTTGAGGCTCATCGAGTCCAACCAGCAACACTATTGTACCAATCTCACCACTAAGCTCCAGATCTCTATGATTTTTAACAGCATGACATTCTTCTGCCAAGAGCTGCAAGAGGTGCAACACAGCAAAGGCCAGCATGGGGTGGTGGGTTTAAGCAAGAGCAAGACAGCAGAGCTACCTGAAATCTCTGCTGTGCTCACATTTTTTCAAACCTGAAGGGTTGATACAGGCTGTAACTCTCCTCTGCCCAGATAAGAGCAGGTACCTTGAGAGAACTCTCTGAAAGGAGCAGGCAGGCATTGAGCTGGGCGCAGAGCTGTGATTGATGTGCACGATGTGTGCTCTGTGTGCTCTCTCTGATATTTCTAAAGAAAAGACTTAGAAGCGACTGGTCATCACTTGTGTGGTTTCCATCACTGGCAGCGGCAGCCACACAGCTAGGCTCTCTCAGACCTGCTGCAAAGGCACATGGTTGGGTACAGTGACCCTCAACCACACATCTCAATGGGGCCAGCACATGGGCTTAGGTGAGCCAACAATATATCTAGGAATAATAGCTCAGCACCACATCATTCTTATTTGTGTAGGTGCTTTGCTTTATTAATTTATAGCACTAGGGAGGTGACAGTGAAGGTTGTGTCATGACAGATGGCAACAACTCAGTGAGAAAGGCAGAGCTGGGACCTCCCTCTGCAGCTTGCACAGCCAAGGGTCACATGTAGGGAGTGTAGAGGGATGAACACAGAACAGGGGGAATCCACATCTATTTTGGACAGTCATCCAGTAGCCACCAGCAGCAGGAACCCATCTGTTAAAGCGCAGTGGCCACTCAGGAAGGAAAATGGCCATAACATCCACATACTTCTCATTTTACTCACTACAGAGGAAAACTTTACACTGGCAATAATTACTCATTTAAAGCTACAAAATGCCCCTCCTCTGGCAGGAGGTGTAAATGTACTTCAGCAGTTAACATGTTGGTTCAGCCAGCTGAGGTGGAGTAATTTAATTTCAGTAACTTGTATTTTTCAGCAGTCCCAGACGAATATTTGTGTTTCTCTTCGTGGCTCAGGACAGAAAAGTCAAATTTCTTCTAGTCATGCATTGAATCACCTTCTTGGTCTCCAGCTCTGTCCAGTCCCAGCTCTCAGTGGCCATCAGCAATGGGAAAACATAAGCCTTGCCTCATAAATTTAAAACCAGCAAAGGTCACCTAACAGCATCACAAATTTCTTAATATAATTTAGTTTGCATACAGGCAACTCCTTTAAATGCTGGTTCTCCCCACAACCAGAGCTGATGTGTTTTGATTCTCCTTTTATTGTGTACACTGGCTTCTATTAGTACCATCACAACAATACACACAGAGCGATTAATTCCTGAAGTAAAAGCTTTTCTTCCCTTCTAAAAGGCACTTAGTGTAAACTGTAAACATCACCAACACTCTCGTTCAGACCCATTCAAAGTCATTAGCTGAGGCCGAGAGGCGTGAGATGAAACGTCCACAAATGATGACGGATGGCTTTAGGCAGGGGCTGCTTAAATTTGCGATGGAACCACTCCTAGCACTTTCCCGGAGTACAGCAAGCTGAAAACCATCATCAATCCCTTGAAAGATCAGGGAGTTTTTCTTATGTGCAGTGTTTGGCATTGACAGGAATATTAAAAACCCATCTCTTTCCCCTGCAGCTCTGGTGGCAAGCGACAGGACCAGAGGAAATGGCTGCAGGCTGCACCAGGGGAGGATGAGGCTGGATGTTAGGAAGAATTTCTTCACCAGAAGGGTTGTTGGGTATTGGAACAGGCTGCTCAGGATAGGGATGGAATCCCTGGAGGGAATCAAACACCATGTAGACCAGGTGCTGAGGGACACGGGTTAGGATGACCTGGCAGTGCTGGCACAAAGGTTGGACTTGATGACCTTCACAGTCTCCTCCAAAAAAACAGAAATTCTGGGATTCTGCATTGGGAATAACCCTTAAGCAACTGTTGGTTTTGTTCGTCAAGTGTCACAGTGCCTCTAACCACGGTGAAAAGCCGCAACCAAACCTGTTGTATTTAAGGAACATTCCGCATCACAAATATTGTGAATGAAATCTAGTGGGGGGAGTTGTCTGTCTAGAAAAATCAGAAATCTGTTTTCCACAGGTACTCAAAAGCTTGACCACTTCAGCTAGAGACCAGCAGGGTGCCTACGAACAGCTGTAACTTCAAGCCTATGTGGCTCCCTCCCTGATTCCAGCTGAGCAAATCCTATATTTAAGCACATACTTAAAGGCTTTATGGAAACACGAGCTTAATCATGAGAGTTTGAAGTTGGGGTTGGTTTGACATTTGTTTTTCAGCCCCACCATTGGGCCTGGTTTCTTCAGCACCTCTATCACTTTTGACTGATTATTAGCCAATTTATGTTTAATTTAGCTTCATACAAGCCACATTGCCTTTCAGACAGAACATTAATTTTCTCTTTACTAGATTTCTGTCTTGAAATACTGATGCATTTAGAAACACAGGCGCTGGTACAATTCCTCCTGCAGTGGGTCCTGAGCAGGTGCGGGATCTGACACACAGCAGAAGAAAAGCCAGTAAAATTCAAGTAGCCTGCAGTTATTGAGGCAAATGGCAGCTCTTTGAAAGCACCACCTGTGTGTGTTTTGCAACGTCCCATGGAAGTGGTAAGAACCATCCTCAGTTGTTCCTGCATTAACTGGTGACATTTGGCTCACAACAGAAAGCTACGGAAAAGGGTGAGTTATGAGATGCTGAGGAAGAATGACGTGTCATGCTGGAAGAAGCTGCACTTTGTATTTTACTGTGCACCCCAATGTAATTCTCAATCCTGTAGGAAAGAAAGAGTCTGCCCGGGGGCAAGGATGGGGCATGGTGTTACCTTCGTGTAGGACCTTTGCTAGCCTGACATTGCCCTCTGCTTCACTAGGAAACCTGAACCCCAGCACTCTTTTTGCACTCTCTTTTCTACAACGTAAGTTTTTCCCCTCCACCTTGCCCAGGAGACTCAGCAAGAAAGAAACCCACCCCTGCAAGAGACTACAGCACACAGAGCAGTGATAACTGCCAGCTGCCAGCTTGTGGCTGCAATGGTAATGTAATCACTGTGTTCACACCGGGTATGATACAACTTTCTGAAGACATGTCAGAGTGAAGTGACAGTTTAGGAGTAAAGACATAAGTATTTGTTGATGAGTAATCTATTTTGAAGCCATTCATTAGCAACGTTCTTGAAGGCTTCCAACGAAAGTTATTTGAGATTAATTAGAACAGAAAGAGCACATTTGCCTGCCCGAGCAGTTATCGCACAAAGCCTGACTTGAAACAGCACCTAAGTAAAACAAATAGGAACCTGACACAAAGACCTGAACATGCCGTCCCAAAAGATACAACTACTTAACTCGTGCAATTGTCAGCACCGGCAAGAAGAGCTGTCTGAGGGCTTGGTTTTCAGCACCAGGTTGTACAGCACATCCAAACAGAGTGAATTCAATTAGGCTACATCCAAATTAGACTTCTTCCACTGGCGAGATTACTTTACATCAACAGAAACATTGATCCACAGCAGGAACGGCTGGTGAAGATGACAGCAGAGCCAAGAGAATTTAGGAAGCCACTCTGAGATCTGATCCCATTTCCCACATCCTTAAAACACAGACCACATGCAACCAGCTCTCATTGGGTTCAAAGGACACAAATAATCTCCACTGGAAATGTAATGTAATCATAGAATGTCCCAGGTTGGAAGGGACCTCCAAAGGGCATCTAGTCCAACCCACCTGCAGGAAGCAAGGACATCCTCAATTAGATCAGGTTGCCCAGAGCCATGCTCAGCCTCTGCTTGAACATCTCCAGGGACGGGGCCTCAATTGCCTCCCTGGGCAATCTGTTCCCACATTCAACTCCCCTCCTGGTAAAGAACTTCTTCTTAACAGCCAATTTTAATCTGCCCTTATCTAATGTGTAAAAACCACACCTCATTCTATCACTTCAGGCCTTCATAAATAGTTCCTCTCCAGCCTTCTTGTAGCCCCCTTCTGGTACTGGAAGGTCGCTATCAAGTCCTAATGTTGTCAGGAAAAAGTTGTCTATTATAGCCCGTTCTGTTCATAGAATCACAGAGTGGTTTGGGTCGGAAGGGAGCTCAGAGTTCACCCACTGCCAACACCCTGCCATGGGCAGTGACATCTCGCACTAGACCAGGTTGCCCAGAGCCCCATCTAGTCTGGCCTTGAACAACTCCAGCTCATCTCTTCTTCAGAGAAGCTAAATCTCTCTACTACGGCATTAATTTATGGATTGCTTGAGCAGAACTTCATCACCTAAAAACATCTTCAGTGTAGTGATGTAATAAACCCTAACTTGGAGAGATTGATGTCAGTTTATCAACTTCTCATTAAAGGATTCCAACAAAAAAAAAAAAAAGAGAAGCTGTTGAGCCTATTTTAGGCTATCAAGGGATGACTCAGAAGGCCTAAGTCTGAAGATCTCCCTGCTCCATCTTTTCAAGCCCTATCTACACAACATAGAGAAATGTTGGGGGACAGGGAGGAATGGGGTGATGCACTTTTACCTGAAGGCCCCTCCAAGCCTCTCTTACAGATGGACTTTTGAAAGTTCCATCTGCAGCCACTATTGAGTTCAGCAGGGATTTGAGGCTGATTGCCCAGAAAAGGGTCTGAGATGGAAACCAAGGTCTGACTGGGCCAAGGTGGGGCTTTTCTGAAGTTTTCTTCACTTTGTGAACATCAGAATTTACATCTCTAAAATCCAGGCTGTCAATTATTGATCAGTTCTGATCAATGACTCTGCAGTCAATGGCACTAACAGAGGAAACCAAACTGCTGAAGTGAGCGCAGAGTAAAGGACTGGAGATACTGGGGGTAGTAAATAGTCCTAAAGTGGGCACTGCCCTGTTTCCAGTTGCTGCTGAAGGTGCTCCATACACACATTAGTGCTGCTTACTGGGAGATAACATCATGGAAGAGAATCACAATAACATTTCCATCTGCACTTTACCACAGAATCTCTTTGGCTGGAAGAAACCTTTAAGATTATCAAGTCCAACCTGTGACCCAATACTGCCAGGTCACCCCTAAACCATCAAAAACCTTCCATCACAAATCCATGTTGCAGAAACGTGTTCCTTTCTGGAGGAAATCACACTGTGCTAAGCAGCAGCCTATGAATGTCAGGGAAGTATTTTTCCTTTATTTTGGAAAAGGAAGAGATTCAGGTAAGAACCAGACCCAGACAGACACAGCTTTTAATGAAACAGGTAGTGAGATCCAGCCTGGATGACTGCCACAAGGCTATTAACTCTCTGCAATAACTTTAATTGAGAATCGTTACCTTATTGGGGGGAACTTGCTTAGTGTTGTGAATAACTAACCACCCCAGCGTCATTCCAGTAAGTCATTGAGACATTAGGGGCTGCACTTGCACAGATTCAATCTCGATCTGTCTTTGCTGTCTGCCTGCACCGTCCCTCCTGACAACACAAAGCTCTGTGCAGGGTATTTATATGGTCTTTCTCCAGGACGGCAATATCCAGCCTGAACACAGAACACAAGCCCTAATCAATGAAGGGGCAGTTTTTGCCCTGGGTTAATGGATGCTGTTACACAGAACAAGGTTTCAGTCTGATTTTCTGGTTTAAAAAAAAAAAAAATGTACAAAAAGAACTAGTCTTCAGTGAATAGTTTGCACCTCTCCCACTAGCAAAAAATCTGCTCTTTATGAAGTGCAGGGCTTCATTATGCACCTAGGTAACCACCTGGATAGATCTGGGACAGATAGAAAAGTTACTAACCATTGGATGGTTAATTTGAACGTTGAGCAATGGCTCAGAAATACTTTCTTGAGCTTTGAAACACAGACCTTCTTCTTCCCAAAATAGGCTAAAAGGCACCCCAGAAAAACATGACTGAACAAAAGGTGAAGTTTCCCTCAGTTGTGTCACCCCTGGTTTGTGTCACAAAGAAGTGGCACAACATGTGAGAAGAGGAAAGGCATTGGAACTCCTGGCAGCGAAACTCAGAGCAGCCCAGAAACGCAGGAGTCAGGCATTGCCACAGCAGGGACTTACTTGGGGCTGTAAATGGAACAACCAGATAAACCCCCCGTGTCTTCTCCCCAGCTTCACGTGGTGCTGGGGACAAATAACAGTCATTTGCCAGTCTAAATCAACTCTATGGTAAAGTAAGGCTAAGATTTATGTACAAGAAAAGTTCAGCTACTTCTTATTATATTCTGTTGTTATTGTTCATTATATTATGTAAGAGACAATCAGCATAATGATCTTAGAAGACTTTTCCAACCTAAATGATTCTGTGGCTGATGTGTTTAGCTCAGAATGCTGACAATCAGATATGGGGGGGCCCTGTTATCAAGAATTAGTTATGCACATTTGAGGGTCTGATTATGAAAAAAATTAGGGAGAGAGGAGGAAGATTAAAAATCAAATTACCCTGATCAGAAAGGGAAAGCCTTGTATAGATACAAAGACACAGACCGATACAGAACGTCCTCGTGGAAATGCTCTTTCACATTTTCTGTGGAACCTATAAAAATTTCCACTTGTTTTGTTTCAAGGAGCTAAAGATGTAATTATCTCATTATGGCCTTGGGACAGCTGGGTCAATGGGACAGCACCATCTTGGATGTCCATCTCAGCAGTGACTACTCTTCTGTATCAAGCTATAGCCAAAATCTGAAAACATACCCATGTTTTTTAAACACAGCTGGGCTTTAACTCCTTTTAACTTGGCACACAGCAGGCAGGTGGTTTGAGCTAATGGTCAGTACTTCTGTAAGATTGCTGGGGAATAGAACAGATTGTGTAACAGCAAACAAATACATTTTTATCAACCTCAGGAACGAGTCATTTATCTTCTGGGCTATGTACTGAATCACAACACCAAATGGTAAGTTTTATCTCTTTTACTGTCAAGCTCAATCTCAGCCAAGTCCCAAATTACTGAGAGGATGAGCGAGGAGTGAGCATTTCTCCCAACTGAAGTGCAAGAGGGGCTGCTAGCTGGTCTTTTCCTAAGTGGCTTTAATCTTTGGAAGGTTTGGTTTAAATGAAAACATATGACGATGTCATCCTCCAACAGCCAAGCACGAGAACCCGGCACAATCCCACCGGCTGGGAAGATTATCAGCGAGCGCAGTGTCTGCCCTCTCTGCCTTCACCTCCTTACTTTTCCCCGAATAAACATTAAGTGTTCTCCCGTCACCCAAACCCACCTCGCTGTTCAGTCAAACACATAAATTTCCTTTTATTGCCTCTTTTAAACAAATCCAACTTTCCATCATAGTGTACAATTAAAACTTAATTTTGCGTTAATCCTTGATAAACGATACCCAACAGAACGGCTGACCCCATGGACTAGACTAACAGTTAAGGCTTTGATGAAAACCAAGTACTTATGACCCATAAAGCAGCAGCTGTAATATCTTCACTTAACTTATGGGTAGCCAGCTCATCGTGCTACAAAACTCCAGCATTGCCTTTTGAATTGCTTCAGAAAGATCAGGAAGGTCTGACAGGGACAAAGGCACCCCATATGGATAATGCCCTAAAAATGAAGCCCTACAAAAGGTTATTCACAGGAAAACAGAAGCAACATGACATGTTTTGGATATGAGGTACAAGCCCTGGTGTTTGCCATCCTGGGAAAGATTCTTCAGGAACATGAAACTGAAGTTGGAGTCTTGTGATGATCAGCTTAAGATCAACAAGAAATTGCCCTGAGTCCATCTTAAAACAAATATATTTTTTAAAAATCGAAGCCCACTGACACGGAAGCAAGAGCCTGTGGCAGGGAAGGAAGTGAAAGAAGATTTATGGTAGGCTCATTTCTTTTTGAAATAACCTGTTTTCATCCAGCTGAAGAAAACAGAACCCAAAGGAAATTTAGAGGAAATAAGCTTCAGGTCAATTTGATATCTGTTTCACTCAGTGAGAAGAAACATCTTTCACAAAGCCCGAACCCTCTAGTCATAAGAGGACTGATAATCACAGTATCACAGAATTTTTTTGGCTGCAAGAGACCCTTAAGATCATCAAGCCCAACTGTTGAGCCAGCATTCCAGACTTTGCTCTTTCATGCATGGAAGAACCCAGGCATGGATGTATTATGTTAATAAATCGCAATTTTAAAAAAAGAATATTGCTGTTTGCTTTCCTGCTAAGGATTGCAGAAGCACTAGGCGTTGATCTGGAGTCCAAAATGTTTTCTGATGACATTTGCTCCGTGTGTTCCACTGTTTGTAAAAAGTACAAGTAAATAAATTATCTGATCCTTCTGCCAGCAACGCCAGCAGAAAAACATTCTCCTGATAATTTATTTGGGTGTTTCTGCCTGTAATTTCTACAGAAAGCAATGCTGCCTGTGATCCATCTCTGTTGTCACCTCTTGTGACAGTGTGTCTGGCATTTCTTGCCATAACCCTCCAGAAAAAATTCATCTGTCACAAATAATCGAAGCATCACCACATTACACATCTCCATTTCACAGCACGTGAAGTCACAGAATCACAGAACGTTAGGGATTGAAAGATCATCTAGTCCAATCCCTAGACCAATTGCACAGGAACATGTCCAGGCAAGTTTTAAATATCTCCAGAGAAGGAGATGCCACAACACCCCTAGGCAGCCCATTCCAGTGCTCTGGCACTCTCACTGTGAAGAAGTTTCTTCTCATATTTAGACAGAACCTCCTATGTTCCAGCTTACACCCATTGCCCCTTGTCCTATCATTAGATGACATTGAGAAGAGCCTGCAGGGTCCATCCTTCTGACACCCACTCTTCACACATTTATCAACGTTAATGAGGTCAACGTTAAGGAGTCTCCTTTTCTCCAAGCAAAAGAGACCCAGCTCCTTCAGCCTTTCCTCATCAGGGAGATGCACCACTCCATCATCTTTGTGGCTCTGCACTGGACTCTCTCAAGCAGTTCTGTGTCCTTGAACTGAGAGGCCCGGAACTGGACACAAAATTCCAGATGTGGTCTCACCAGAGTAGAGGGGGAGGAGAACCACCACCCCACTTCTGATCCACCCCAGGATGCTGTTGGCCTTCTCGGCCACAAGGGCCCATTGTTGGCTCATGGGCATCCTGCTGTCCACTGGGACCCCCAGGTCCCTTTCTCCTACACTGCTCTCCAACAGGTCAGTCCCCAACCTATACTGGTACCTGGGGTTGTT